>NC_069400.1:31393927-31421427 GCF_026875155.1 Cherax quadricarinatus
GTAATGTTCACTAACTGCAGAGGTGAGAGATCACTATAAAAAAGAATAGCTGACCTAGTTATCTGTAATGAGTTTGGAGCACGATATTTTGTGTCATTTTGATTTCGACCAACTCATTAGCGACTCAGCTAATAAGGTGTGTTTCTACGTTAATGTTTCAGTTTGTTTGATGTTCTGTTTATGACTAATATGATTTCTGTTTGATATGAACGGTTTGATTTATTATTTTATAGCCATATGAGAGCTTAACATTTAATAGCAAGAAATACTCTTATACGCCAATACAAATAAATATGATGTATGAGACATATTGACTGCCTTGAGCCTGTGAAAATTGACTTATAACTGTCGGCTTCTGTCTGGGATGTATTATTTTCCTAATCTCATATAAACGATAACTTGTTTTGCTTTAAAGAGACTTCTTAACATTACCTAAAATGGAAAAATGTGTAACAGTCTGCAATAACAGAGAGAATACCAAGAGCCAGTTTGGATGAACAGTCTCACTCAACTGAACCACTGAGATTGTAAGAAACTCCCCATTTTGCCATTAATTAGCAGAACGAACCTGATTTGAAAATACCCTATGCCTTTTATTTGCTATTAATGATCACGTACTGGCTATTACAGCATGGAAGATAGCAAACTCAGATAACATGCATCTCATTAAACAGCCATTAACGTATGTTTAACAAATTTAAAGTAATATCAAGAACATCAACTGGAAGCTAATAAATCGCGCACTGACTGAAATATTCTAGGAAAGCAACATGATAAATTATGACCTGAAGTATTTCGAAAGGATGAGTTCAACAGAGTTAGAAATATACTCCAGAAACATACTTTTAGCAAGAAGAAAGAGAAAGTGCAGGTTGGAAAGGAAGAGACATGCCTTCTATAGGGGTAGACGAGTAACAGAGTACCTGAAACGCAGCAGACATTTTGAAGAATGAAAGTAACACTGACTAGAGAATCAGATAACATTGAGCTCTAACTGGATACATCATGCATAGTCCAGGCTAGACAGAGGGAACTACAAGCAACAAGTGAAACTGAGAGAAATCCAAACTATTTCTTCTTATATGCAAAATCTAAATAATAATAAAAAAATCTATAGCACTGTTCCTTTGATTAAAGAAGAGACACATACTGACGACAACAAGAAAATGGTTCAGTGAGACATTAATCAGCTTAAAGAAAGACGACCCAAATAAGTTTTTCATGAATGATGCACAAAATACTGCAGACATCTCCCTTATCTCTGATATAACTCTAACTCCTACTTGACATCGAAGATACAATTGATTGAATGCCTATGCACTCCGTCCCAGGCCCAGACTTGTGGAACTTCATATTCATCAAGAATTGAAAGAATCCCTTATTACGTACCTTAAATATCCTATAGAGAAGTAGACTAGACACTGGAGACATCCTACAATCATTAAAACTTCTGATATTGTTCCACTCCATAGAGGAGGCAGTAAAGCAATCCATTAAGTATAAACCTTAACAATCCAGGTCAGTCCAGGTCAACAAGAGTCCAGAACAGGTTACTCCAGCCTTTCGCAATTACTGGACCATTTCGACATGGTTTTGGATGCGCTAGAAGACAAGCAAAATGCAGATGTGGTATACACTAATTCTTTTTTTTTTTTTTTTTTTTTTTTTTTGCAAAAGCCTTTGACAAGTGCGACCATAGGGTAACCGCGCACAAAATGCGTACAAAATGAAAAATTGGGAAGGTGGGAACGTAGATATTTAACTTCTAACTAACAGAAACCAATAGTAAACAGAGTAAAATCACGGGCTGCTGCAGTGATAAGTTCCGTTCCCCAAGGCACGGTACACGCACCGCTTGTATTTTTCATTCTCTTGATGACATAAACAGAGACAGCAATCATAGCCCTGTAACATCCTTTACAGACGATACTAGTGTTTGAATGAGTATCATCCACAGCAGACACAGCAAACTTCCAAGTTGATATAAACCAAGTCTTCCAGTGAGCTACTGACAACAATATAATGTTATATGAGGACACATTTCAGTTACTGTGTTATGGAAGAATGGAGTAAATAAAAGCAAGATCGGAGTACAAGACGTTAATCAAATTTAGGAAACGTGGGAGTGATAATGCCAGAAGATCTTATGTTCAAAGAGCATAACAATGTTTCCATAGCAACTCCAAGATAACTAGAATTATCAAAACTAGATAACTAGAATTATCAAAACAAAAAATACCATCCCAATGATGATACTCTTTAGAGCACATGTTCTCAGGCTGGAATATTGCTATGTACTAACGGTCTCCTTCAAGGAAGGTGAAATTGCTGAGCTGGAAAATGCAGACACTCTTCAGCTTGCATATACTAAGTTAAGCACCTAAATTACTGGAAGTGCTTCAGATTCCTTGAGCTACACTCCTTAGAGCTTAGGTTCGAAAGATGCATCATAATCTACACCTGGAAGGTACCGCAGGGATTGGTCCCAAACCTGCTCTCGGAAATTACTGCTTACGAACACAAGATGCTTGGAAGGCAGTGCAGGGTACCTCCAGTTTAAAGCAGGGGAGCGATGAATATACTGAGAAAGAGCTCAGTAAGTGTAAAGGGACCACGACTCTTCAGTACTCATCCTTCATGAATAAGGGGGAGGGGGATTACCAACAACCCCCCATAGCTGTTTTCAAGAAGAAACGAAACGGTTCCGGGTCAGCTCGGTTGTGGTGCATACTTTGGAGTGTGAGCGGCGGGTACCAAGAGCTTGATCAATCATACTAGCAACCATGTGGCCAGGTTTGAGACCAGGCCGCTGGGGCGATGACCTCCGGATGCGACTCCCAGTAACCTCCAGGTAACTCTCGTGCGATCATAGTCCTCCACCACCAGTGTATCACAGTCCTCCGTCACTAGTGGCATCACACGTATCCACCACTAGTGGATCACAGTCCTCCACCACTAGTGGGATAACAGTCCTCCACCACTAGTGGATCACAGTCCTCCACCACTAGTGGGATAACAGTCCTCCACCACTAGTGGATCACAGTCCTCCACCACTAGTGGGGTCACAGTCCTCCACCACTGGTGGGATCACAGTCCTCCACCACTAATGGATCACAGTCCTCCACCACTAGTGGGATCACAGTCCTTCACAACTAGTGGATCAGAGTCCTCCACCACAAGTGGATCACATGCCTCCACCGCTAGTGGGATCACAGTCCTTCATCACTAGTGGATCACAGTCCTCCATCACTAGTGGATCACAATCCTCTACCACTAGCGGATCACAGTCCTCTGCCACTAGTGGATCACAGTCCTCCACCACTAGTGGGATCACAGTCCTCCACCACTAATGGATCACAGTCATCCACCACTAATGGGATCACAATCCTCCACCACTAGTGGATCACAGTCCTCTGTCACTAGTGGATCACAGTCTTCCACCACTAGTAGGATCACAGTCCTCCACCACTAGTGGATCACAGTCCTCCACCACTAGTGGGATCACAATCCTCCACCACTAGTGGGATCACAGTCCTCCACCACTAGTGGATCACAGTCCTACACCACTAGTGGGATCACAGTCCTTCACCACTATTGGATCAGAGTTCTCCACCACTAGTGGATCACATGCCTCCACAGCTAGTGGGATCACAGTCTTTCATCACTAGTGGATCACAGTCCTCCACCACTAGTGGATCACAGTCCTCCACCATTAGTGGGATCACAGTCCTACACCACTAGTGGATCACAGTCCTCCACCACTAGTGGGATCACAGTCCTCCACCACTAGTGGATCACAGTCCTCCGCCACTAGTGAATCACAGTCCTCTGCCACTAGTGGATCACAGTTCTCCACCACTAGTGGGATCACAGTCCTACACCACTAGTGGATCACAGTCCTCCACCATTAGTGGGATCACAGTCCTCCACCACAGTAGATCACAGTCCCCACCACTAGGGATTCACTGTCCTCCACCACTAGTGGATCACAGTCCTCCACCACTAGTGGGATCACAGTCCTCCGCCACTAGTGGATCACAGTCCTCCACCACTAGTGGATCTCAGTCTCCTTCCTCCGCCAGTGATCCAATCCTACACCACTGTGGATCCTGTTACTCCACACTAGTGGGATCACAGTCCTCCACTCTAGGGGATCACGTCTACCACCCACTAGTGGGATCAACAGTCCTACGCCATCTAGTGGATCACTGTCTTCCACCACTAGTGGGATCACAGTCCTCCACCACTAGTGGATCACAGTCATCCACCACTAGTGGATCAACAATCCTCCACCATTATGATCACGTCCTCTTTCCACTACCTGGATCACAGTCTTCCACCACTAGTAGGATCCACAGTCCTCCACCTTAGGCGATCACAGTCCTCCACCACTAGTGGGATCACAATCTTCCACCACTAGTGGGATCACAGTCCTCTCTCCACTAATGTATTCACAGTCCTCCACCACTAGTGGGGATCACAGTCCTTCACCTCTACTGGATCAGAGTCCTCCACTATCATGTGGGGTTCGAACACGTGGATTGGGTAAAAATACTCACGTAGGCTGGAAGTACGTATATTGTAAACTGAAGTATGTGGAAGGGCGCCATAAGCCGAACCTGCCTCTCTCTGCCCCTTGGCTTAGGACTGACTGAGGAGTGCCCATGGGCGAGGGGGGTGCTTGAAATCCTGCTAGGTCAGCAACAATATGAATACAGCCAGTGAGTTCACGCATAGGACGGTTGCGTAGTGAGTCATTACTGGTACACTGGTTACTTGTAACTGGTTATACTACTGAGAGCTCGGCGACGCTAACGTATGTGTCCCGCATACAACTAATACAAACTAGAGATGGCAGGTATACGGCTTGGGTGATTCTATATATGTTCAAAGTACACAACAATTGAAACATTGTAACATACATAAGTAGAACATTGGAAATGGAAGCTTACGTAAACTGAAACTGTAATGCAATTACTACGGTATAAATATAGACAACTCATCGAATGATAGTCATTGAATGAAAACTCATTGGATGAAACTCAACGAATGAGACTCATCAATGAACTCAACGTGAGATTACACAATAGAAGTGATAAAAAAATTTGATTCGATGGATCTTGTATTTCATGTGATCTACGGATTCTGAGGAAGAATATATTACAAAGAAGAAAGAAGTTTTTAACGAAAGGAAGATTCGGTGCACTCAAATCTAGACTGTTACACTCTCAGAATTCGGAAAGAACGTGAACACAAAAAAAAGTCTTGATACTGAGAAGTTGATACTGTAATTATTCATCTATACAGGTTATTTACAATTTTAACCCCAGCTCTGTTAGGGTAGATTGACATATGCAGAATGAGTGTCATCTCTGGGAGGATCAAACTCTGTTGCATTGGCATAAACTCATGCTGTATTTGAGGCAACTCTGAATTGGAAGTTACAAATGATACTTGTGGATTTTCAATTATACTGTCGTGTACGTAGGGAATACGACATTCAGGTTGATCGTCGACGGGTTCGAGGAAGAGGGAGTTACAGGATCAGGAAGATTTGTCAGAGTCTGTCACATTAGTCTGGGTTGGAACATCTTATCATCACATAACTAACTTCATATGATCTAAATGCGATTCTTTATCCTGACAGTACTAATTCTATAACCCTTTGTACTTATTCAGGTGATATGTTCAACTACTCGATAAGGACCAACAAACTTTTGATCAAGCTTAGCATTGCAGACGTTTTGTTAAAGTTAATCAGCATAACTTCGACCTACCATTGATTTTGGAGGCTTTGCTCGAGTGTTTGCGACTCTTGTATATTCTTTGCTGGATTTATGAAAGTGTTTCAAGGATCTTCTAAAAACACTTGAGCTAAGCTGGTACGAGGTTGCTATGAAATCTTCAGGGTTGCAATTTGGTTTCGGAGTAGAATATAACAACTCATAAGGGCAACACGTTTATCTACACCGTACAATGCATAATGTGGAGTGGTCACCTAGAGAAACATGTAAGCCAATTTATTACCACACTGCACATCAGGTATAACTTCATCCCAAGTTTCACTTGTTGGGATTGATAGTGGTCTCAAGACATCAGTACTTTCCTTATTGGTCGTTCCGTACCATTAGCTGGACAGGATGATGAGGAAAATGGTGGATTTAGAGGATCTTGTACAAGTACACAAAATTTTCAAGAATCTCATTACAGAATTCACCTCCCATTATCTGTTACTAGGGATTTTAGGGGTGCGTATGGCCTGCAGATAATGCGTTTCTTTAAACGCTTTAGCTACTGTCTCGGCAGTCTTATCTGCAATGGAACTAACTCACAATATCTGGTGAAATGGTCTACCTGACACACAGATGTTTGTTGCCTTGGAGGAACATTGGAATTAGTTAACAAATCTAGCGCAAACTCTTTCACGGGTTCGCTAGGTAGTTGGATACATTGGATTGGATTAGGGACATTAGCATTACCTTTATGTTGCATGCAGACACTACATTTCTTAACATACTCAGAAATATCAGTTGCCATACGAGGCCAAAAGTATTTCAATCTGGCTTGTTTTTACTGAATCGATTCCATACCAGGGTGTGCAAACACCTGGTACATCGTGAACTAGCTGATAAGGCTTACATTCACTAGTGACTGTGGAATTACTAACTGGTATACTCTTCTGCTAGGAGTACCCAACTCGGCTGTTCGATACAGTAATTCTCTCAGTAGTAGTAACCAGTCTGCACCACCTCTTGTTTGCGCCACAGAGACAAATCGTGGTCGTCAACCATCTCCGCGATCACCAAGGAACCAGTATACAGAGTCGTTATAAACCTCGTAGTATTCATAGTACATTCAGTAACCATAGTCGGCAGACTTGTTACAGCTGTGGTTTCCGTGGCCATATTGCAATTAATTGTCCTGATAGTTACCCTAAGAGACGTCGTACTGATGATGAGTACCCAGATCTTCCCTACTGTTTTTATCATAGAATACATGGACATGACACATCTGAGTGCAATGACTCTCTATAACCTTCAGTACTCTAGGTCTTTCCGTGGCCGTTCCAACCGCAGAACCCGTAGAGGAAACAGATTATCCGTGGTTCTCAAAATAACCAGAACAGGCTCATTCTTCCAATTCTCAAAATAACCAGAAACCAGGTTCATTCTTCCAATTCGGGGAATTCGAGCGCCCGTCAACCGTCCATGGTGACATTAGTTGATAATGAGTCTCCTCCCCGCTTCACAATTCCTTGAAGACTTAAGCAGTCTCGAGAATGACAATCCTGCTGATGATGTTGCTTCACATTGTCTCTGACATAGATGATTTTGGGGATGAAGTGGAACAAGTCTTTCTGATGACAATCCACCTTTTGTTTGCACATAACTTCCAATGGCAAACCATAGGCCCTATAGTGCAAGCATCTGTTCATAATGCGCCCGTTCATTTGTTCATGACTCTGGATGCGCAGTCAATATTAGTAGGTTAGTTTGTTTTAAGGAAAAGCAGTTACGACATGTCCTTCTCGTGAAACGACTCATGTGTCCTCCTTAGTGGAGTAGCTGGTTCTAACCTGCGTGTCCGAGGTCGGACTTCCCTAACTTTTTCTATCCAAGGCAGAGACTTCACTGCTTCCTTCCTTGTTGTCGACCAGATTTACTTTCCCTGGTGACCTTCTACTGGGCTTTATATGATACCTGCGAGGATACGCATTGTGCTTCGACCCTTATCGATGGCATGCCCAAATTGTGACTTGATCGTACATTATGGGGTTACCAGCTTGGATCCGAGATCTTCCATACTGCCGCAGAGTATGACACTCAAATTAGTCCTTACAGGCCAGTGCATTTTCCAGTAGCGTACCCAAGCGGTCAGGCACTGATGATCCTGTCACTTCTGTCTGTGTTCTGCAACTTCAGGACTTGCAAGATAGTGTCCAGTTACCTCAAGTGTCCTTAGGACCCCCCCCCACCCTATGCCACCAAGGTGCTGAGCTATCCTGCAATGTATGTAGTTCAAGTAGTAGTTTCTCCACAGGGGACGCCTTGTCGGAAAAATCAATTACTTGCAATAGTAATGCCATCTCTTGTTGATGTCACATGCCGTCTGCAGAAAGACGTTTCCTGTCGCAGCTAGTGCCCTCACTAGAGTGTCTGTGTTGTTCCTTGTGTTCCAGTGGTGATAAGTCCTAGTTGACAGTTGATTCTTGCCAAAGTAGAAAGGCCTATTTGTTGAACCAACCTTACATGTTGTAAGAGATAGTAAGATCCAATTTCTCCTGCCAACACTTTGGTCAACAGTGTTTCGCCTCAGGCAAATACCAATCTGTTGACCTTGTTCACTATCTTTACCCTGTTCAGGTAGAGGATGAATGTCACCTGACCAGGGGGTCGGTGCTATTTCTACCGGGAAGACCTCATCCACTGCACTGGATCAATCTGTTCCACCAGTTGAGGAGAAAGACTTAGCTCCCACTGACTTCCCAGATGAAGTCAAGCGTTTGTTGACTCTGTTGAACAAACGTTGTAAAGCCATTGCCTTACCAGGTGAGAAGATGGGTATAACGAACTTATTGTCCCATCGTATTCCACTTGAACCTGGTACTAGACCTATCTACATACCTGCGTACAGAATGCCTCATTCACAAGTTGCTGTCGCAGAAGAATTGATCAATCAAATGCTTGATGATGGAGTTATTGCACCTAGCAATTCACCTTGGAATGCACCCTTGATCCTAGTACCTAAGAAGGATGGTACTTGGCGCCCAGTGATTGACTTTAGGAAGTTAAATGCGAAAACTATTCCAGATCGCTTCCCACTTCCTGTACTGGGTGATCTTTTACGTAACATCGGAGATAACAAAGTCTTTTCAACCCTGGATTTGTTACAAGGGTTTTGGCAAGTCCCTCTTCACGAGGACAGCCAAGAGCTAACTGCATTCTCCACTCCTACAGGTCATTATCACTTCCTCCATATGGCATTTGGATTACAATCCTTCCCTATCACGTTCTCAAGGCTCATGACTAATATCTTTAGAGGTCTCATAGGTAATGCACTTATGGTGTACTTAGATGACGTAATCGTCATGTCTAAAGACGTGGATACACACTTGAAAAGACTTGATGTAGTACTTGGTAAGCTTGAAGAAGCCAATTTAAAGATCAATCTGTCTAAATGTCAATTTTTCAGATCAGAAATTAAGTTTCTTGGCCACGTAGTCACTCCTAGAGGGGTTACGACTGACCAAAGTAAAGTAACTGCAGTACTAAATTTTCCAACACCCAAAACTGCTGATGCTGTAAGATCCTTTGTGGGCTTAGCAGGTTTTTATAGATCTTTCATTGCCAATTTTTCTTCCATAGCTGCTCCTCTAACTAGTTGCTTAAGAAAAGATGCTCCTTTTGTTTGGACCTTCCGTAAAGAAAGAGCTTTCCCAAAAACTCAAAAAAGAAAAGCTAACATCTGCCCCAATTTTGAAATTTCCAGATTTTTCTAAGCCCTTCTATCTGACAACTGATGTAGTTCAATTGCATAGGTGCCGTACTAGCTCAGAAGCCCGATGGCAAGTACAACGCAGTTGATTGCTAGCCGAGTCCTTACGAAGGCTGAACGTAATTATACAGTAACGAGCAAAAAGCTTTAGAAATTGTATGGTCTTTAAGCATTCCGAGACTTTATTTATCAGTACTCTGTCATGTCTTGACAGACCATGCTCCACTGATACCTTTATTCCAGAACAACAACCTACTGGAAGGTTAGCCAGATGGACCTTGACTATCCAAAGGGGAGTTCAATCCACCTTTGGCATTTACCTGGAAAAGTCAAATGTAGTGCCAGATGCCTTTTCGCGACATGTTAGTATAGTAACTGCAGACCCTCCATTTAGTGCTGAAGAAGTAAGAATGCTCAACGAACAGATCCCTTTGTGGTCTGGTGTGATTCGGTTCATGCTCCGGAAGATCTTATTCTGACTGTGAAGCCACCAGCACCCATCAGTGACTTTGTCATAAACCCAAGAATTACTGTATCGAACACCCCGAGTTGGGTACTCCTAGCAGAAGAGTATACCGTTAGAATTCCACAGTCACTAGTGAATGTAGCTTAACAGCTAGTTCACGATGTACCAGGTGTTGCACACCCTGGTATGGATCGTTCAGTAAAACAAGCCAGATTAAAAATACTTTTGCCTCGTATGGCAACTGATATTTCTGAGTATGTTTAAGAAATGTAGTGTCTGCATGCAACATAAAGGTAATGCTAAGGGGCGCTAATCCAATCCAAGTGTATCCAACACTAGCGAACCGTGGGAAAGAGTTGCGCTAGATTTGTTAACTAATTTCCAATGCTCCTCCAAGGCAACAAACATCTGTGTGTTATGGTAGACCATTTCACCAGATATTGGGGAGTTAGTTCCTATTGCAGATAAGACTCCCGAGACAGTAGCTAAAGCGTTTTAAGAACGCATTATCGCAGGCATACCCCCCCTAAGCCCTAGTAACAGATAAGGGAGGTGAATTCTGTAATGAGATTCTTGAAAAATTTGTGTACCTTGTACAAGATCTCTAATCCACCATTGTTCCTCATCATCAATGCCAGCAATGGGTTAGCGGAACGAACCAATAAGAAAGTACTTGATGTTTTGAGAGCCACTATCATCCCAACAGTGAAACTTGGGATGAAGTTATACCTGATGTGCAGTGTGGTATAAATTCTGCTTACAATGTTTCTTGGGTGACACTCCACATTATGCATTGTAGGGTTTGTAGATAAACGTTTGCCTTATGAGTTGTTATATTCTAACCCGAAACCAAATTACAACCCTGATGATTTCATAGCAACTCGTACCGCTTAGCTCAAAGTGTTTTTAGAAGAATGTGAAACACTTCATAAATCAACAGCAGAATTTACAAGAGTCGCAAAACACTCGAGCAAAGCCACCCAAAAATAAAAGTAGGTTCGAGGTTATGCTGATTAACTTTAACAAAACGTCTGCAATGCCTAAGCTTGATCAAAAGTTGTGGTCCTTATCGAGTAGTTGAACATATCACTGGTAATAAGTATAAGGTTAGAGAGATTAGTACTGGTCAGTTAAAAGAATCGCTTTAGATCATATGAAGTTAGTATGTGTTGATAATGATGTTCCAACCCAAACTAATGTGACAGACTCTAACAATCCTCCTGATCCTGTACTCTCTTCCTCTGATACCAGTCAGACGATCAACCTGAATGTCGTTATTCCCTACGTACTGACAGGTATTGAGAAATCCTCAAGTATCATTTGTAACTTCCAATTCGATTTGCCTCAAATACAGCATGAGTTAGCCAGTTCTAAAGAGTTTGATCCTTCCCAGAGTTTGACACCCATTTGCATATGTCAATCTTACCCTAGCAGGGGTTGGGGTTAAATGTAAATAACCTGTATGATGAATAATTAAGTATCAACTTATCAGTATTCAAGAATTTTTTTTGTGTTCACGTTCTCCCCGAGTTCTGAGAGTTAACAGTCTAGATTTGAGTGCCCCGAATCTGCCTTTCTGTTAAACACTCTTTCTTTGTATATATTCCTTCCTCAGAATCCGTAGATCCATGAATACAGATCGATCGATCAAATTTTTTTATCACTTCCACTGTGTAACCCCAACGTTGAGTTTCATTCGATGAGTTTGCTATATTTACCTTGTATTGATTACAGTTTCAGTTACAAAAGCTTCCATTCCAATGTTCTACTTATGTATGTTATAATTTTTTAACTGTTGTGTACTTTGACATTGTATAGAATCAGCCCAAGCCGTATACCTGCCATCTCTAGTTTGTATTAGTTGTATGTCGGGACGACATACGTTAGCGTCGCCGAGCTCTCAGTAGTAGTAACCAGTTACCAGTAACCAGTGTACCAGTAGATGACTCACTACCAACCGTCTCTGCCTGAGTCACTGTCTGTATTCATATTGTACTGACCACAGCAGTATTCAAAGACCCCCTCACATATGGGTACTGTGGGCGGTCAGTTATACGAGAGTGAGAAAGAGAGGCAGGCCGGCTGTTTGGGTGCTCCCCACATTATCTGTAATATACGTACTTCCAGCCTACGTGAGTATTACTTTACCCTATCCACTTGTTCGAACCCCACATGATAATTCTTGGTTCATGACAAAGTCACTGATGGGTGCTGGTGGCTTCACAGTCAGAATAAGATCTTCCTGGAGCAGGAATCGAATCAACAGAACACAAGGGATCAGTTCTTTCTTACTGGAGGAATGAACAAACTCGGTGGAGTGGATGACTCCCCCCCGGTTGATTTATCATGTGGGGTTCGAACACGTGGATTGGGTAAAAATACTCACGTAAGCTGGAAGTACGTATATTGTAACTGAAGTATGTGGAAGGGCGCCATAGCCGAACCTGCCTCTCTCTGCCCCTTGACTAGACTGACTGAGGAGTGCCCATGGGCGAGGGGGCGCTTGAAATTCTGCTAGGTCAGCAACAATATGAATACAGCCAGTGATTCATGCAGAGACGGTTGGTAGTGAGTCATCTACTGGTACACTGGTTACTGGTAACTGGTTACTACTACTGAGACCACCACCAGTGGATCACATGCCTCCACCGCTAGTGGGATCACAGTCCTTCATCACTAGTGGATCACAGTCCTCCACCATTAGTGGGATCACAATCCTACACCACTAGTGGATCACAGTCCTCCACCACTAGTGGGATCACAGTCCTCCACCACTAGTGGATCACAGTCCTCCACCACTAGTGAATCACAGTCCTCTGCCACTAGTAGATCACAGTTCTCCACCACTAGTGGGATCACAGTCCTACACCACTAGTGGATCACAGTCCTCCACCACTAGTGAATCACAGTCCTCCACCACTAGCGGAACACAGTCCTCCACCACTAGTGGATCACAGTCCTCCACCATTAGTGGGATCACAGTCCTCCACCACCAGTGGATCACAGTCCTCCACCACTAGTGGATCACAGTCCTCCACCACTAGTGGATCACAGTCCTCCACCACTAGTGGGATCACAGTCCTCCACCACTAGTGGATCACAGTCCTCCACCACTAGTTGGATAACAGTCCTCCACCACCAGTGGATCACAATCCTACACCACTAGTGGATCACTGTCCTCCACCACTAGTGGGATCACAGTCCTCCACCACTAGGGGGATCACAGTCCTACACCACTAGTGGGATCACAGTCCTACGCCACTAGTGGATCACTGTCTTCCACCACTAGTGGGATCACAGTCCTCCACCACTAGTGGGATATCAGTCCTCCACCACTAATGGAATCACAGTTCTCCACCACTAGTGGGATCACAGTCCTCCACCACTAGTGGAATCACAGTCCTCCACCACTAGTGGGATCACAGTCCTCCACCACTAGTGGAATCACAGTTCTCCACCACTAGTGGGATCACAGTCCTCCACCACTAGTGGAATCACAGTCCTCAACCACTAGTGGAATCACAGTTCTCCACCACTAGTGGGATCACAGTCCTCCACCTCTAGTAGGATCACAGTCCTCCACCACTAGTGGGATCACTGTCCTCTACCCCCTATTGGAACACAGTCCTCCACCACTAGTGGTTCACAGTCCTCCACCACTAGTGAATCACAGTCCTCCAGCACTAGTAGGATCTGAGTCCTCCATCACTAGTGGATCACAGTCCTCCACGACTAGTGGATCACAGTCCTCCACCACTAGTGGATCACAGTCCTCCACCACTAGTGGGATCACAGTCCTCCAATACTATTGGATCACAGTCCTCCAACACTAGTGGATCACAGTCCTCCACCACTAGTGCGTCACAGTCCTCCACCACTAGTGGGATCACAGTCTTCCACCACTAGTGGATCACAGTCCTACACCACTAGTGGGATCACAGTCCTCCACCACTAGTGGATCACAGTCCTCCACCACTAGTGGATCACAGTCTTACACCACTAGTGGATCACTGTCCTCCACCACTAGTGGGATCGCAGTCCTCCACCACTAGTGGGATCACATTCCTACACCACTAGTGGATCATTGTCCTCCACCACTAGTGGGATCGCAGTCCTCCACCACTAGTGGGATCACAGTCCTACACCACTAGTGGATCACTGTCCTCCACCAGTAGTGGAATCACAGTCCTGCACCACTAGTGGGATCACAGTCCTCCACCTTTAGTAGGATCACAGTCCTCCACCACTAGTGGGATCACAGTCGCTCACCCCTAGTGTATCACAGTCCTCCACCACTAGTAGATCACAGTCCTCCAACGTTAGTGGGATCTGAGTCCTCCATCACTAGTGTATCACAGTCCTCCACCAGTAGTGGGATCACAATCCTCCGCCACTAGTGGATCACAGTCCTCTACTACTAGTGGGATCACAGTCCTCCACCACTAGTGGGATCACAATCCTCCACCACTAGTGGATCACAGTCCTCCACCTCTAATGGGATCACAGGCCTCCACCAGTTGTGAGATTACAATCCTCCACTACTAATGAGATCACAGTCCTCCACCACTAGTGGGATCACAGTCTTCCACCACTAGTGGGATCACAGTCTTCCACCACTAGTGGGATCACAGTCTTCCACCACTAGTGGGATCACAATCCTCCACCACTAGTGGATCACAGTCCTATAATGTCAGTTACACTGACATGTATAGTGGGAATGTAAGGTTGAGGGTGGCGTGTGGAGGGTCTCGGAGGACTTTAATGCTGTGGATGAGCGGTCGAAGTCAGTGGAGGAGTAGTGGAAGTTTCTGGATAAGCTATGGAGGGAGGAGGAGGAAGTGGATAACGATGGAGGTGCGTAGAGAGAGTGGAATGCTGTGAAGGGGCAATGCAGAGGCGTGGAGGGAGGTGAAGGATGACTGAGGGGCGGTATACGTGGGTGGTCGGAGGTGGAGGGTGCCTGAAGGGAGACTGATGTGCTTGGAGGGAGGCGGAGGGGCGTGGATGGTCGGTGGAGAAGCGTGGAGATGCGTGGATGGGCGCGAAGAGGCATGGAGGGGCGTGGAAGGTGGGTGTAGGGGCTTGGAGGGTGGGTGTAGGGGCTTGGAGGGATGGTGTAAGGCCGGTCAATACTCTAGCTTGGAACTCCATGTCCTGGCCTGGACCATAGCTCCCTCCCCCTCCGTTTATTTACCCCCTTCACCCTGCCTCGTGGGGTGAAGGGGAGGGGGATGTAGGCGCAAGGAGGAAGGCAAGGCTGGGCGGAGCAGGGTGGAGCAGGGCGGAGCTCGGCGAGGCTGGGCCTTCTCGGGGTTGGGTGGGCAGGGCTTTGGTGGGATGGGGCTGCGTGGGGAGGGGCACGATGGAGTGGGGAGTTGCGGGTAACAGTTATGTGTGGGGCTCAGGTAAAGGGCAACACTCACTAAGTTTTCCCTCATCATGCTGAGTTAATTATGTTATGGAATATGCTGCTCTGGAAGGTGGTGCCTCCTGGTCGTACCTCTCGTCGTGTCAGTGTCCTAGTCGTTCCCTTGTCGCGTCCTGCTCATATGCTGGTCGCATCCTGGTCGTCTGGAAAAAAAAAATATTCGTTCTCTTCGTACACGTGGTTGCCGGACGGGAACTTCGACATGTACCACTCTGCCAGTCATGGTATATTTGTTTTGTCATGTATCTCTGTCACTTTCCCTGCGAATCCTAACCTCTGCTGTTGTGACTAATACGTCTCTTTCGTAGGCTACACTTTAATTACATTTCGCTATCTTTAAGTGCCCATTCTCTCTACTAACTTATTTATCAATTCCCGTATCCTCATACGTGTACTCACCTAGTTGTACTCACCTAGTTGAGGTTGCAGGGGTCGAGTCCAAGCTCCTGGCCCCGCCTCTTCACTGTGTGTGTGTGTGTGTGTGTGTGCGTGTGTGAGTGTGTGCGTGCGTGCGTGTGCGTGCGTGTGCGTGTGTGTGTGTGTGTGTGTGTGTGTGTGTGCGTGCGTGTGTGTGTGTGTGTGTGTACTCACCTAGTTGTACTCACCTAGTTGAGGTTGCGGGGGTCGAGTCCGAGCTCCTGGCCCCGCCTCTTCACTGATCGCTACTCGGTCACTCTCCCTGAGCCGTGAGCTTTATCATACCTCTGCTTAAAGCTATGTATGGATCCTGCCTCCACTACATCGCTTCCCAAACTATTCCACTTACTGACTACTCTGTGGCTGAAGAAATACTTCCTAACATCCCTGTGATTCATCTGTGTCTTCAGCTTCCAACTGTGTCCCCTTGTTACTGTGTCCAATCTCTGGAACATCCTGTCTTTGTCCACCTTGTCAATTCCTCTCAGTATTTTGTATGTCGTTATCATGTCCCCCCTATCTCTCCTGTCCTCCAGTGTCGTCAGGTTGATTTCCCTTAACCTCTCCTCGTAGGACATACCTCTTAGCTCTGGGACTAGTCTTGTTGCAAACCTTTGCACTTTCTCTAGTTTTCTTCACGTGCTTGGCTAGGTGTGGGTTCCAAACTGGTGCCGCATACTCCAATATGGGCCTAACGTACACGGTGTACAGGGTCCTGAATGATTCCTTATTAAGATGTCGGAATGCTGTTCTGAGGTTTGCTAGGCGCCCATATGCTGCAGCAGTTATTTGGTTGATGTGCGCTTCAGGAGATGTGCCTGGTGTTATACTCACCCCAAGATCTTTTTCCTTGAGTGAGGTTTGTAGTCTCTGACCCCCTAGACTGTACTCCGTCTGCGGCCTTCTTTGCCCTTCCCCAATCTTCATGACTTTGCACTTGGTGGGATTGAACTCCAGGAGCCAATTGTTGGACCAGGTCTGCAGCCTGTCCAGATCCCTTTGTAGTTCTGCCTGGTCTTCGATCGAGTGAATTCTTCTCATCAACTTCACGTCATCTGCAAACAGGGACACCTCAGAGTCTATTCCTTCCGTCATGTCGTTCATGTGTGTGTGTGCGTGTGTGTGTGTGTGTGTGTGTGTGTGTGTGTGTGTGTGTGTGTGTGTGTGTGTGTGTGTGTGTGTGTGTGTGTGTGTGTGTGTGTGTGTGTGTGTGTGGTGTGTGTGTGTGTGAGTGTGTTAAAACACCGTCAACAATGGGTGAAAATGATTCACAAAGGTTCTCAGAATCGCTCAGGATCCTTCATCAGGCCAAAATAAACGAAAAAACAAAAATAACATGTATGATAAGCGAGTGTCTGAGGTACAAACAGTAGACCCGGTGGAACCCCACCATCATTCTCACCATAATCAATATTTACGTTGAAAATCCATTTTTTAATTGTCTTCATAAAAATAAGATATTTTTTTTTTTATTTACCTGGAGCGCTAAACCTGTGTGAATTATTCAGCTCAAGGAAAGGTTTAGCTTTTATCTTTCGACTGTTAATCACCAGATAGGTCGACTTTGTCCTCCATGAAAATTTAAGAGGAAGAGGTTGGATGAAGAGAGACAAATGCAGTATAATGCGAGAGGGAAAGGGGAGAGGAGAGGGTAAAGGATATGGGGAGGGAAGAGGGTAATGGAGATTGGGGAGAGGGGACGGGAAATACGGAGTTGGACGGGAAAAGAAAGGGAGAGGAAGAAATGGACTGAGAGTGCTTTCTCAAAATAATTGAGAAAATTCCGGCCCTATATTTCATGAAGCAGCTCATTCTGATACATTCACAAATGATCGGGGGACGGGAGGGGACGGTAATAATGGTCCTCAATGATGTATCGAAACATCGTTGTTAGTTTACTCTCTTAAGTGCAGGTTGTTGTCCTAGCCACGGTACTGTGACTCTTATATTTCATTCTGGTAAAGAGTGTCACTGTGCCCACTCACTGATCGACCAGTCAGGTAAACAACCATTAAACGTTATATAATTAAACCGGAGCTTGAATGCAGAAGACATATACTTCCCCCCCCCCAAAAAAAAAAAATCTATAAAGTCGATAACACACTTATAATTCCACTATTACCGCGATTATGTGAATGAAGTTGAGTGAAAGATTAAGAAAAGATCAATAGATAATTATCGAGAAAGAATTAAAACTTCATAAGGCATAATTGGACGGATAAAAAAAAGGAGGGGAAAAACGTTGAAGGTTTTGGTGGTGGGGAGAAACTCATAAGCCGTCCTTGAGTTGCACTCCAGGGAGCGGCAAGAGCTATCAAGTGTGTTCAGCGTAATGCTAGTCTGAAAGCGGTGCCTCTGTAAGGGCCGAGGGCCAGAAATGGCACCCACAGGCTCACGTGAAGGCCACGAAGGGGAAGAGGGCGGGGCCGTGTTCTAGGATATCCTGCATGCAGGTAAAGGTTTTTTTTTAGCTATAAATAAGGCCACATTTAACCTTCCCTTAAAATTGCGAGAGACGGAGACCATCAAGCACAGAACTTTACTCTCACACACACAGAACCTTCCCTGAAGACTGTAAGACATGGTTAATATATACCATAGCAAAATCCAAAATCATCCTTTGCAAATCGTAAGGATTGAACCAGATCACCTAGAACCTTCTCTGACCCCAAAGAACCGTCCCTGAAAATTATGAGGCATTGAGACCATGAACCACACCACACCAAACCTTCCCTGAAGATTGTAAAGAGTTACGACTATGAACCAAACCACACAGAACCTTATTTGACTACGGTATTGGTCCAAACCAAGAACCACACCTCACAGCGGTTTCCTTCATGCGGATGGTGAGCTAATAAGAGTAGTAGTAGTAGTAGTAGTAGTAGTAGTAGTAGTAGTAGTAGTAGTAGTAGTAGCAGTAGCAGTAGCAGTAGTAGTAGTAGTAGTAGTAGTAGTAGTAGTAGTAGCAGCAGCAGCAGTAGTAGTAGTCAGTAGTCTGCTCACATAACCGAAACATTAAAAAAAAAAAAGATACACCATTTCGTGAGGCATCTCTGCAATACATGTCATTTAACAAAAAGTAACAATGTTTACTAAAAGAAAACACTCATCACACAGGATGTTTTTCCTGTCAAGCCTCTCCAAACAGAATGTTTTCTTTCTCTTTAAACTAATGAATTCTGTCAGCCTGAGCTGAGAGACTTCGGTAGGGCGATGAGGACATCATGAAACATTTCAGCATGGATTCAGTAGTTAAGGGAACTGGAATGGCTTAATTCCAGCTAGGCTAGAATTAATTTTACACGAGATTCACAGACGTAGATCAGTTTACTTTCCTGTTTCTGATGAGCTTCGACGTTCTGTTTTCATAATTGGTGTTTAAATTGATGTATCATGCACAGTTTCTGTTTAGTCGTTTTCACACTAGCGTTGCCACTCTTCCTGGTCATACAACAGGTCTTAGCATGAACGTGGGGAGGGGAATAGAGGGTGTGTGCGAGAGAGAGGGATGGGGGGAGGAGGAGGGAAGGGGAAGGAGGTTGTGAGGGACAGAGGGGAAAATGTGTTACAGGACACTTGAGGTAGATGAAAACTGCCAGTTGACGTCATGTCTCTGCACTGTACGGATGTGCATTATATTTGTGTTTCGTTTAAGTAGAGGCAAGAAGAATATCATCAAGAGATGGTTGAAGAACTAGGCTTTTGTGGTACAATGTTTCGCTCTGCGTAAATCTTTATCATAACTTGATAAAGCTCTACACAGATAGGGAACGCTATCCCAATTATAGCTTGAACTGTTTCACAACCTGTGTCGTTTCTCCACTTTTGCCCGCATTAAGTACTTGACATCATCCAAGAATATTGTTACTTCCTGCAGGAAGACATTTATCCAAATATATACTTTTCAACAATTAAGCAATATTGATAGTAGCCAGCAAGGTAGAACTGAAAAAAAAATCTTTGGATCAGATCAGTGGTTCCCAAACTTTTTCAGGTTGCCGCCTCCATGGCTCCCAGTCAACATCCTTACCTTCCGACCCCCATCCCCAACACACATACACATAGAAAGAAATCTCTTTCTTGCTATTAGTTTTACTGCAAATTCAAAACAACAACTAATCTAACACTATAAAGAAGAGTATTTATTTCACAATTAAAAATTAACATAGTAAACCAATTTATTTAACAATATGAAAGGGTAAATTTACATCTCATCTGTAACTACATTGTCTTCACAATTTTAATGAGATGGATGTGCTTGCCGCAGGAACATCAGCTTCTCAATATCAGTCTTGAAGACACTAAGAAGAAATCTTAGATACACTCATTTAGTAATTTACAATCTATTTCTTTACTTGGAAAGAATCCTCCATCTACTAAATTAAGATGTTTGGAAGGTAATAAAGTACATCTCGACTTTGTTCCACAGAGCAGGGTAGCGGTCAGAAACTTTTTTTTTTTTTTTTTTTTTTGTAATCAGTGTCATTTTGGAGTGAAATCAGATCTTCCTCCACCATTCCTGTTTCCTCATTGTTGATTTTTAGGAATGGATTAATCACTCAATCTGGTATTTTAAGCAAAAGAAGATCCTGAAATCTGTCCTGTTTCCTGACGAACCTTACCTAACCTAACCTGCTGTCTCTATGCAGCTCATTCAGGTGTGCACAATACACTTGAAGGCCATCATCATCTGGTATGATCTCCTCCACTTCAGAGAGGCTCGAACACTGGAAGAGCTCGCGACGGGCTATCTTACGTTTGAATAACTGTAACCCGGACAAAAAAGTGGAAAGGGCCAATTTGGCTTTGCAACTGCAAATTAACTTCGTTGAACTTTGTGAATACATCCTATATAACTATATTAATTTTATTCTTTGTAAAGCATTTGTGTTTGTTAAGTGTTCGTGACTTAGATTTTGTCATATAGTTTTTGTAAAGCAAATGTTACCTTGGTTCTGATATCACCATGCTGCCCCCCTACCGCTCACTTTTTCCTCAACGCCCCCCTGGGTCTTTCCACCGGCCCCTGGGGGTGCGGCACGGCCCACTTTAGGAATCACTGGATTATATCAATGCTCCGAGAGTGAGATTAAGATTCTGGAAAGTGACACGGAAAACATGATTATTTGGAAGGTTCTCGAGTACTCATGTACCGAAATATATAATACACATACAGCCTAAAGTTAACCCCCACCAAGTGCAAAGTTAAGAAGCTTGGGATAGGACAAAGAAGACCTCAGACGGAGTACAGGCTCAAGGGGACAAGACTGCAGACCTCACTCATACCGAGCATATCACCTGAGCTGCACACACATATTAATTTCAACGACAACAAAAATAACAGCATTAACATCACCAATACCGTTAAAATCCACAACAACAGCAACAACAACAACAACAACAACAGCACTAATAATAATAATAATAATAATAATAATAATAATAATAATAATAATAATAATAATAATAATAATAATAATAATAATAATAATAAAAATCTACATGCACATTAGGAATGAATCCAGATAAATAGGCAAAGAAGGAAATCAGGGCTGTGGCAGTCTTCACGCAGTCTTCACATACTTTCTTCATACAGGTTGGCGATCTTGACACTCACGAGCATAACTTCAAAGAGAGAGAGAGAGAGAGAGGAGAGAGAGAGAGAGAGAGAGAGAGAGAGAGAGAGAGAGAAGAGAGAGAGAGAGAGAGAGAGAGAGAGAGAGAGAGAGAGAGAGAGAGAGAGAGTGATAGAGAGAGAGAGAGACAGAGAGACAGAGACAGAGAGAGACAGGGAGAGAGTGAGAGAGGCAGCCAGGAAGCTTACAGCACTTCGCCGTATCTCGCATCTGCTTGACAATAGGGGTTGCAAGATTCTGTACGAGGCACAAGTACGCTCACACCTTGAGTATGCTCCACTTTCTTGGCTTGCCTGCCCCCCCCCCCCTCTCATATGCGACTGCTTGACAGAGTAGAGAACAGAGCAAGACGTCTCATCTCTCGCCTGGACCCATCCTGGATAGACCTGTCATTTCAGCAGAGCCTTCAACACAGAAGGGATATGGGTGGCCTTACTGTTATGTACAAGGCCAATACTGTCAAAGTACCACACTTGGATCCACTTCGAGGACAGCGTGAAACAAGCTTTCATGCCACAAGACGGGCAGAAAGCAGCAACTTCACTCTGGCTGTACCCTTCTCCAGAACATCACTCCATCTGAGATCATATATACCCAGGATGACTCGAGTATGGAACACATTCGTACAGCATAATGATGTCAACGAGATAAAGTCAATTGATCAAATGAAAATGCTGGCCCATAGATGGCTCCAACTTCATCCTGTTCCCTACTTGTATGTCTCATAAAAATAAAAATGCTTCCAAATGAGCTGATGTAGGTAATAGCTCTTAGCTTGTCAATAAAGCTAGGGATTCTTAACCTAACCTTGTCAAACCCTGTGTAAAAAAAAAAGAGAGAGAGAGGGAGAGAGAGAGAAAGAGAGGGAGAGAGAGAAAGAGAGGGAGAGAGAGAAAGAGAGGGAGAGAGAGAAAGAGAGAGAGAGAGAGAGAGAGAGAGAGAGAGAGAGAGAGAGAGAGAGAGAGAGAGAGAGAGAGAGAGAGGGAGAGAGAGAGAGAGAGAGAGAGAGAGAGAGAGAGAGAGAGAGAGAGAGAGAGAGAGAGAGAGAGAGAGAGAGAGAGAGAGAGAGAGAGAGAGAGAGAGAGAGAGAACACATATGGTGAACAAGGAATGCGAGTGTGTTCGTGTGGTATTTCAAGCCGAATTAATAGGCTCTGTATCTCTCATAAATCCCAAGTATCCATCTTGGAAGGTAATGGGATCAAATAAATTCAGGTAAGTTTCTTTTACATGGTTATTTCACAGCACAACCATTGAAAACAATATATCGCCCTATAATCACTGCTAAACTTTATACCGGCTGAAGATTTATTGGCAACCTTGCAGAGAACAGGTGATGCAGCGACATTTTCTTGTGCTCTTGTGGAGAACATTTCTTTCCATAATTTATTTCCGGTCTGTCAAGTTTGTTCATGGTCAGTCAAGTTAGTTTATGGTCCGTCAAGTTCTTTCATGGTCCATCAAGGTCCTTCAAAGTTCGTCAAGTTTGTTCATGGTCCGTCAAGTTCCTTTATGGGCTGTCAAGTTCCTTCATGGTCTGTCAAGTTACTTCAGGGTCCATCAAGCTCCTTCAAAGTTCGTCAGGTTAGTTCATAGTCCGTCAACTTCTTTCATGGGCTGTCAAGTTCCTTCATGGTCTGTCAAGTTACTTTTTGGTCGGTCAAGTTTCTTCATGGTCCATCAAATGCCTTCTTGAAGAAAAGAAACATAATATTTTGACTCCTGGCGTCTTCAATAAAAAAAGAGAAAAAGGTTGGTTACATCACTCTTATTAATGAGCTGTGTACACATATAGATGGAGTAGCAGTGGGATCCCTAATGAAACCAACTCTTGTAAATATATTTCTATGTTCTTTATGAAAAGCTGTAACATGATGTGCTGCCTTTTGCCTTCCCGACATTAATCTCGCTGAACACAGGAATATTGCGGCAGTGAATAGGCAGACCGATTCGGGTTCCAGTGTATTGCGTGCCTTAGTTCAGAGAGTAAGATTGTAAGGCATGAAGAGATTAATAACATCATCAAGATGAGCCTCACAACAGCCAGATGCCCAGCAATAAGGGAGCCACCCCAACTTTGAAGATCTGATGGTAACCAAAAGCGTCCAGATGGTGTCACCCTTCAAGACTGGACAGACGGCAAGCAGATGAATCTTCTTTTTGATTTTAATCCAACACTTTAGATAATACATTGCTGCATGTTGAGAACCCTACTGAGATTAAACTTGTTTAAGAATAATTTAAGTAACAAGAACATAAAATACTGTAGTTAATAAGGATGAGAAAAATAATTTCATCATTTTATGATGTTATTAGTAGCTTACTTGACACAGTTTATTGTAAGCCCGGATTCACTGGATTAGGTCTATAACTTTTAATTTTTTTACCAATATTACATAGGGATAATGCCATGAAAAAACTTAATCAAAAGGTATTGTGCTGCCTAATCTGTATTCGACTGACGAAGCCTACTGTGTAGGCGAAACGTTTCGAAATAAAGATACTTAACTGTTGAACACGTGTCTTATGCACTAGTCAGTATTGTTGATCATTATCATATTCATAAAAGGAATTGTGTTCCACTTGGTCTGCATTTCATAGTGAAATTAGATTTTTGCAGAAATGTTTCTTAATAGCTGTCCACTGCAATTTTTATCAGACAATACCGAAATCATTCTTGAAAAATAGGGTCTTAATCAAAATACATTTAGGTACACTTCCTTGGGATATTTTCTAGATTGAACTTCCGTTTTTAGGGCTGTCTGAGTTATAATATTAGGAAAAAATATTCTAACTTACTACAAGCTAATTACCTACAAATTAAATACAAAAATCATTGTTTACCTTAGATTCAAATGGAGTGAATCATTTCACTTGTTCTAACTGGATTTTTAGATATGTCCGAAGCACGTTCACAAAAATTACTCATCTCTCAGTTCACCTCACTCGGATATCATAATTCACTCCGAATCTCACAATCATGCAGTTGATTCTAAAATTACAGCAAACATACAGGGTACTTTCAATTGGAGAATTTCAGAGAGCTTACATATTACAAAACTTATACCTGGAACCGGTAACATTGATTTTTACAATTACATTGTGTATTCTGAAATAAATAAATAAATATATATATATATATATATATATATATATATATATATATATATATATATATATATATATATAATATATATATATATATATATATATATATATATATATATATATGTATATATATATATTTTATATATATATATATATATATATATATATATATATATATATATATATATATATAATATGTGTACGTGTGTGTGTGTGTGTGTGTGTGTGTACTCACCTAGTTGAGGTTGCAGGGGTCGAGTCCGAGCTCCTGGCTCCGCCTCTTCACTGATCGCTACTAGGTCACTCTCCCTGAGCCGTGAGCTTTATCATACCTCTGCTTAAAGCTATGTATGGATCTGCCTCCACTACATCGCTTCCCAAACTATTCCACTTACTGACTACTCTGTGGCTGAAGAAATACTTCCTAACATCCCTGTGATTCATCTGTGTCTTCAGATTCCAACTGTGTCCCCTTGTTACTGTGTCCAATCTCTGGAACATCCTGTCTTTGTCCACCTTGTCAATTCCTCTCAGTATTTTGTATGTCGTTATCATGTCCCCCCATCTCTCCTGTCCTCCAGTGTCGTCAGGTTGATTTCCCTTAACCTCTCCTCGTAGGACATACCTCTTAGCTCTGAGACTAGTCTTGTTGCAAACCTTTTGCACTTTCTCTAGTTTCTTCACGTGCTTGGCTAGGTGTGGGTTCCAAACTGGTGCCGCATACTCCAATATGGGCCTAACATACACGGTGTACAGGGTCCTGAATGATTCCTTATTAAGATGTCGGAATGCTGTTCTGAGGTTTGCTAGGCGCCCATATGCTGCAGCAGTTATTTGGTTGATGTGCGCTTCAGGAGATGTGCCTGGTGTTATACTCACCCCAAGATCTTTTTCATTGAGTGAGGTTTGTAGTCTCTGACCCCCTAGACTGTACTCCGTCTGCGGCCTTCTTTGCCTTCCCCAATCTTCATGACTTTGCACTTGGTGGGATTGAACTCCAGGAGCCAATTGCTGGACCAGGTCTGCAGCCTGTCCAGATCCCTTTGTAGTTCTGCCTGGTCTTCGATCGAGTGTATTCTTCTCATCAACTTCACGTCATCTGCAAACAGGGACACCTCAGAGTCTATTCCTTCCGTCATGTCGTTCACAAATACCAGAAACAGCACTGGTCCTAGGACTGGACCCCTGCGGGACCCCGCTGGTCACAGGTGCCCACTCTGACACCTCGCCACGTACCATGACTCGCTGCTGTCTTCCTGACAAGTATTCCCTGATCCATTGTAGTGCCTTCCCTGTTATCCCTGCTTGGTCCTCCAGTTTTTGCACCAATCTCTTGTGTGGAACTGTGTCAAACGCCTTCTTGCAGTCCCAAGAAAGTGCAATCCACCCACCCCTCTCTCTCTTGTCTTACTGCTGTCACCATGTCATAGAACTCCAGTAGGTTTGTGACACAGGATTTCCCGTCCCTGAAACCATGTTGGCTGCTGTTGATGAGATCATTCCTTTCTAGGTGTTCCACCACTCTTCTCCTGATAATCTTCTCCATGATTTGCATATTATACATGTCAGTGACACTGGTCTGTAGTTTAATGCTTCATGTCTGTCTCCTTTTTAAGATTGGGACTACATTTGCTGTCTTCCATGCCTCAGGCAATCTCCCTGTTTCGATAGATGTATTGAATATTGTTGTTAGGGGTACACATAGCGCCTCTGCTCCCTCTCTCAATACCCATGGGGAGATGTTATCTGGCCCCATTGCCTTTGAGGTATCTAGCTCACTCAGATAGCCTCTTCACTTCTTCCTCGGTTGTGTGCACTGTGTCCAGCACTTGGTGGTGTGCCCCACCTCTCCGTCTTTCTGGAGTCCCTTCTGTCTCCTCTGTGAACACTTCTTTGAATCTCTTGTTGAGTTCTTCACATACTTCACGGTCATTTCTTGTTGTCTCTCCTCCTTCCTTCCTTAGCCTGATTACCTGGTCCTTGACTGTTGTTTTCCTCCTGAATGTGGCTTGTACAACAGTTTCGGGTCAGATTTGGCTTTCGCTGCTATGTCATTTTCATATTGTCTTTGGGCCTCCCTTCTTATCTGTGCATATTCGTTTCTGGCTCTACGACTGTTCTCCTTATTCTCCTGGGTCCTTTGCCTTCTATATTTCTTCCATTCCCTAGCACACTTGGTTTTTGCCTCCCTGCACCTTTGGGTAAACCATGGGCTCATCCTGGCTTTTTCATTAATCCTGTTACCCTTGGGTAAAAACCTCTCCTCAGCCTCCTTGCATTTTTGTTGCTACATATTCATCATCTCATTAACTGGCTTCCCTGCCAGTTCTCTGTCCCACTGAACCCCGTTCAGGTAGTTCCTCATTCCTGTGTAGTCCCCTTTCTTGTAGTTTGGCTTCATTCGTCCTGGCCTTCCTGCTTCTCCCTCCACTTGTAGCTCTACTGTGTATTCGAAGCTTTAAAACCACATGGTCACTGGCCCCAAGGGGTCTTTCATATGTGATGTCCTCGATATCTGCACTACTGAAGGTGAATACTAAGTCCAGCCTTGCTGGTTCATCCTCTCCTCTCTCTCTTGTAGTGTCCCTTACGTGTTGGTACATGAAGTTCTCCAGTACCACCTCCATCATCTTAGCCCTCCATGTATTTTGGCCCCCATGTGGGTCCAAGTTCTCCCAATCGATCTCCTTGTGGTTAAAGTCACCCATGATCAGGAGCTTTGCCCTGCATGCATGAGCTCTTCTGGCCACTCTAGCCAGTGTGTCAACCATCGTGTGTGTGTGTGTGTGTGTGTGTGTGTGTGTGTGTGTGTGTGTGTGTGCGTGTGTGTGTGTGTGTGAGTGTGTGTGTGTGTACTCACCTAGTTGTGGCTGCAGGGGTCGATTCATAGCTCCTGGCCCCGCTTCTTCACTGGTCGCCACTAGGTCACTCTCCCTGAACCGTGAGCTTT
>NC_069400.1:31426427-31438927 GCF_026875155.1 Cherax quadricarinatus
GTTCACTTCCACACTGGTGAACGATAACAATACCACTGATGGAACAAATCACAACTAGACCACAAAAATGATAATGGAAAATAAACGGCGCTTCAATTCATCCAGGATCACTATGAAGTCACAAGCATCAAGGACGAGGATCCTGATCCCTTAAGTGACACTTCAAGCTCTTGTCTGATTAAGTATGATATATTTGTATATATATTTGCACTATTACTGGGAGAATTGATAATCTAAGTGTAACCCCCCCCACAACACATTGTCTTTCAGATAAAGTTTTGACGTCATGTGGTGCATGACTTACTCCCCAGCGGGGTGGCTGCAGCACAGTGCATCATGTGAGATGCATCAAGCATAAGTCCTCTTATTCGCCGCTTGCAAGCACCTACGGAGAATTTTAGTGTGACTGCTGAAATAGGATGCAGCGGGACAGCTCAAGATGCTGGGTAAAAAGGACACAGATGCAACTAATGTGACATTTTATTGTGGCAACGTTTCGCTCTCTAGGAGCGAAACGTTGCTACAATAAAATGTCACATAGATGCATCTGCGTCCTTTTACATAACATTTTATCGATAATTCTACGATTATAAAGCGGTTATTTCAAGAATTGGAGGAGAAAAAAAGTTAATTTTATCAAAATTATCTGAAGAGGCTCTACTCAGCGCGAAACGTTGTACCTATGTCTTAATGCTTGTTATCCATGCGACATTTCATCCTGCTGCAAGTTTTATGACTTACCCATCTCAATAATCCCTCCTTCGTTGCCTGAATTGCATCTTACTTACCAGTCCATCGTCTTCTAAAAAAAAAAAAATGCTAAACATTCTCTGCATAATATTCACACCAAACACTGATCTCGTACAAGAAATGTTCACTGCCTCCATCCTTCTCTTTACTGAGATATTTAACTACTACGCCCCCATATTCTTAGTCTTCCACAAATTCCTCAACATTTCACCTAAGAAAGGGTAGGACAAGGCTTTTGTAGCCGGCAGAGAGTGGACCCAGTAGCGACCAGCGAAGAGGAGGGGCCAGGAACTGTGAATCGACTCCTACAGCCACATAGGTGAGTACATGTAGGTGAGTACTCAGCTGCTTTCCTTACCTCATCTTCTATATGGCTTATTTTTCTCTGACCCAGTTACCAAGACATCCACTCCCAAGTCTGTAATGTCTAACATCGGTCGTATATAATACTACTGAGGAATCTCGCCTACCAGTGACAATGCCTTTATCTGCTGCTCCTGATCTGACTCCGGTATATAAGCTCACGTCTTCCTATCTGTGCTTCAGTTTCATCAAGACTATGGTACTGAGCTCCTAAGCTGAAAGACTGATTCTCTTATTTTCAACCTCTTCAATTTTCTGTTTGTCCCAGCATTGTATTGATTAAGCCACTGGTTGGCTAAATGTCAACATAATAAAGATACCCAATTGTTGCACATGTATAGTTGTGTTTTCTTTTGTCTTTGTATCGTATAAATCACAGGGTAGCCGCACAATGCGGGTGCAACATGATTTAGCTGAAATAAAATAAAAAAAAATATTTTGATGAACATAACGATGATTGACGAACGTCCTCTTCCAGATCACTTAAACTCCGCAAATCAATGTCTTCAAAACACAAACATGCTTCAAACTTCTTCTCAACAAGAACTCTTAAAACACCTACACTAACACCACCAGCAGACATAAACTAGCCGACGCGGGATTCATCAACTGGACTCCTGAACACCGTGCCAAAAATGCTTTGATAGCGAATCACGTTGGCGAGACCTTACTGACTACCCACGACTCTGACAAAGTTGACCTCATCCACAACAGTGCCATGAAGAATAACATTTCTGTTTTATGACATCTACCGTTCTGCCAATTCTATCGACCTTTAAATCCGCTGTTGCTCACCTCAAGACACTATTCACCTTCTTAAGAATGGAACTCATCCTAAGACCATACACAGTCCTCTTACCTCTCTCTTCACTGAGAATTTTCAACCTATTACTCAATAATTCAAGTGGTACAAATTCGACCATCCTACCAGCAACTGTACTTTAACCCAACAAATCTGCTTCAGATGCCCAACCATCGGCTGATTCTAGACAACCTGTAAATATTCCATTAAATACCACAACTGTTGGGAATTTCATACAGCTGTTGCCAACTCTTTGCCACTTCATCAAGGAGTACATTTACACCCTTAAAAGAGACCAGACCATTTTCTCCCTAACCCCTTCACATCTCAGTTTCATCACGCCTCACAAATTCCGGGAAATCTTACACCTTCATCCAACACTGAGACACCTACCTTCTACCAGTGCCTGAACCTCCACACTTTCCACCAATAACTCTTACTCTCTTACCAAGCCAGCTCTAGCTACCCACACTACTCTCCAAATTCTCAATAATTTTTCACTCCCCCATTCTGTTGATTATAAAGCTTCCTGTTTATCACTACAGCAGTCCAAGGTCTTGCCTAAGGCTACCACACACACACACACACACACACACACACACACACACACACACACACACACACACACACACACACACACACACACACACACACACATACACACACACATAAACACACACATACACAGCTATGTCATCAGAATATACATTAGCCACGGCTTCTTTATTTTCACCACAAACACACAACCCAACACTTTCATCAATATCCATGACCTCTCCCTAGGTTTTAATCACTTTATCATCCCTGCCTACCTCCTCGACCATCATCCTGACTACTCTCTACATGCTGGAGTTCCCCAAGGATCTATCCTCTCCCTTGTACATCCTGTACAAGAATGACATCCCCTCACCAGTATACAATGACACCATCACCATAGTACCCTAAGCAGATAATATAACCCAACTCACCACTAACCGTTCCACTGATATACTCACAAAAGTGCATAAGGTCGACAAGATCACCTAGGAACACACAATGGAGGATCAAATCAAATGCTATCAAATCCATCATCACCTATTTCAACTACTGGAAACGTGATCCTCTATTGCCTGTCGTGCTCAGAACATCTAACACACTCACTTACATCACCGTCTGGAACACCACCACTGTCTTTGGCGTCACCCTTGACTAGACACATTCATCACCTTCAAAACTACCATCAGAAAACATCTTATCTCCCTGATACACCCTGTCAACTAATTATACGAATACCACCTGGTGGTTCACACTTACACTCACTCACCCATTTGACCATAAACAGAAATGTCAATCTCAATCTCAAAATAATGAATCTTAACTAGTCATAAGTTGGCTTGTGATACTCCAATACTGAAACTATGTATAATGCCAAAACAAAAGCATTCACATTGCTAAACTCACAAACTAGTATTTAGTCACTTAGCCATAATACCAACTTACCTCATAATTTTGTAATATTTTAAACTTAAGATTTAATCTAAGTCTGCCCGAAATGCCTGGCCATGCTAGGTGTTCTAGTGGTACACTCTGTAATTATTATTTTACTACATGTAAACCACACAATAACCAAATTCTGTAAACTCAGCATTGTAATCCTTATAGAGAATAAACTTTGAATTGAATATGCACACTCACATTAACTCCAAACATGCTATAGGCAATAGATCTCTACAAGCTACAGCACCCCAGTCCCCGCACCAAACTCCATCTCTGTAAGTCAATCATACATCTACTCATCACCTACTCACCACTCTCACTATTTCTTCCAGCTAAATCTAACATTTTCAAACTGGGCGTTTGACGTCGGTTGGGAAGCTTTCACTATTAGTAAGTATCTCCACACTGAGGGAAACTTACCGGCGCTGACCGTGTACTAGAAGATGCTCAGTTGACAAACAAATTAACAAACTAGACGCCCACGACATCTGGACGATTCGCCTCAATAAAAACATGCGGAAACCCGCTAGCCCACATAACCTACATGTAACCTACTCTACAAATAATAACCTCCACCCCTTTCCCCCCGCCTTCCCTTGGCCCGTTTTAACAGACCTGGACCTTTAATAATGTCCCTTTTTTTAATTCCGCTTTGCCCTCAACTCTTACCAGTACCACCATGCTGTGAGCAGTGCTCGAGTAACTTTGTGGCCGTGATTGCTCTTGCCTTGACCACCGCCCTGCCTCGCCTGCTGCTGCTCCAGGTTTGTTGCCACGAATGCTCTGCTGCTGGGTTTGGCCTGGCTCTTTTCCTATTACTAAAAGCTTTTCCTATCACCAACTAATTCTAACACTATCCCCATCTCCTCGCTCACCCTACCGGGTCTTTTCTCTATTCCGTTCGTTCGTTAGCCCCAACGGCCTGTTGCCAAACCGTTGGCCAGTTGTCAGACAAGGACAAGCCATGAGCAGACAACAGGAGACCTTGTTTTATGTCAGTAAGTCTGTATTAGACTGAATGGGTCCTGCATCGCCTCAACGCAATATCGGCCGCAGCTGCTGGTCTTCGCTTTTCGTCGTCAATTAGCAGGTCGACCAATGGTCGACCGCTGGCAATGGCTTAAACCCCAGACTGGATACAGCTGGGTAGGGGTTCAGAGGACACCCAGTCGTCTCTTACCCTTTGATTGTTTTAGGCTAACTTTGATGCGCTGACCACATATGTGAGCTTATTTAGTCTCTACCACGTGAGTTTCTTTTTTAAATTTTATGATCAGTATTTTGGCTATTTAAGATTGAAGAACCACATGGTGTAAGTTACTTGACAATCATAGGCATTACATTGCGCATAGATATTAAGTGTGGTTTAGGCAATAACAAAAACTAATCTCTCTAACGTAGATTAATTGGACATATCCACAATAAAAAATAACAGAAATTTCCAAACAGTCAGACATGTTTATCTCACAGTTTTCAGGCTTTTTCGCTTGTGTCCGGTATGGCTCTTCCGCACCGGTGTCCAGCAGTAGTTCACCATCAAAATGATCGTTAGATTTCCCTGATACCTCTTCTCCATGATGGCTGTCTTGGTGAAATCGTTCACCGTAGTGGTTCTATTCACAAGAATGGAGGTTCTATTCACAGAAACTTTACGTGTTGGAGCGAAAAGAAGTTCAGATTTGAATTCAGCACCCCAAAATTAGTTAGAAACACATATTTTTTAAACCTGAAGTAAAAGCCATTGTTGGCCAGTATAATTAGTGACAGAGCTGTGAGAAACTACGGGCATATTACAGTGACAGTTAGTGGCAGTCTTGTGAGAAACTGCAGTCGTAATACAGTGATTACTAGTGACAGTATACATGTGCAACATTTCGGTGTCTATTTGTAGATGTCTCGCCAACCAGTGACTTTATCAACATAAGGACATAATGTGAAGAATGTAGAATAATATGCTAAAGATGAAGTAATGAGTCCCTCAGCCTTGGAGCTGGTGAAGAGCACCGTAGTCTTCAAGACTACGGTGCTCTTCACCATTGTCACCATTACTAACAAAGTATCTTAATGAAAATGCTATTGTCAGTTTTATGTCTGAATCCTTTTTACAGTATTCTGTGTTTTGTTTTTTCGGCCACGCAATAAAGCCGTCACATTGCATTTATAAAATGTGCGTTTCATAAGTCTTTCATCATTGTAAGCAAACACGCACACACGCACACACACACACACACACACACACACACACACACACACACACACACACACACACACACACACACACACACACACACACACACACACACACACATACACACACGATATTTAAATACCATAAGCGAGATGCTTCAAGTATCACAGCAAATTCTTTCTGACGCAGATATTAATGTGACAACCAACCAAAGGAGTTTTGGTCATATGTGCACGAGGCCCCTCCGCTGGTTTACTAATCCACCCTTTTAAAATTCAATGAGCCATACCATACACTGGAGAGTGAAAACCGTACTTAATTGTTTTTATATATGTGGCGCCTGTGTGACTAGTGCATTACACAACCTTTGTTCATCCTGTGAGCTTTAAGGCGACAAGACAGCACTGCACAGTTCCCTTCGCAACTAACGCATAATTTTGGGAAAAAAACTTCAGACGACGTTTGGGTCCAGCATATAATATTGATAATTAAGTCTTGATGCGTCTTTAAAGCTATCAAAGGCCCATTAGAACCTAACATGAAGACTAAATCCCTAATTTCTCCGATAATACAGATCTGGTGGTAGTGAACACTCGGGCCAGCTACAGGCTTCAGCCTCCCACTGGGGATAAATACTCAATTTACAAGTCGTCCTGTTTTGCGGCACAATCAAAATCAAACAGGTTTCCATATTTTAGTTTGTCTTATGAACATAAACGGACGGATTTTCAAAATGCCCGATCTTAGTTCGGTTATTATTCTTATTATTATTATTATTATTATTATTATTATTATTATTATTATTATTATTATTATTATTATTATTATTATTATTATTATTATTATTATAATCAAGTTTGGTCCAAGGAAGGGGAGAGCAGCTCTAGTTCCTCCAACGAAGACAGTTTTATCAACTTCACTTTACTGACTAAACATAATAAGCTAAGAATTTTTTTAAGTCCAATAGTTGGCTGTTTCCTGTTTCCTCATGACCTAGCACCTCATACTCTGGTTCCTCATGACCTAGCACCTCATACTCTGGTTCCTCATGACCTAGCACCTCATACTCTGGTTCCTCATGACCTAGCACCTCATACTCTGGTTCCTCATGACCTAGCACCTCATACTCTGGTTCCTCATGACCTAGCACCTCATACTCTGGTTCCTCATGACCTAGCACCTCATACTCTGGTTCCTCATGACCTAGCACCTCATACTCCGGTTCCTCATGACCTAGCACCTCACACTCTGGTTCCTCATGACCTAGCACCTCATACTCTGGTTCCTCATCACCTAGCACCTCATACTCCGGTTCCTCATGACCTAGCACCTCACACTCTGGTTCCTCATGACCTAGCACCTCATACTCTGGTTCCTCATGACCTAGCACCTCATACTCCGGTTCCTCATGACCTAGCACTTCATACTCTGGTTCCTCATGACCTAGCACCTCATACTCCGGTTCCTCATGACCTAGCACCTCATACTCTGGTTCCTCATGACCTAGCACCTCATACTCCGGATCCTCATGACCTAGCACCTCATACTCTGGTTCCTCATGACCTAGCACCTCATACTCCGGTTCCTCATGACCTAGCACCTCATACTCGGTTCCTCATGACCTAGCACCTCATACTCTGGTTCCTCATGACCTAGCACCTCATACTCCGGTTCCTCATGACCTAGCACCTCATACTCTGGTTCCTCATGACCTAGCACCTCATACTCCGGTTCCTCATGACCTAGCACCTCACACTCTGGTTCCTCATGACCTAGCACCTCATACTCTGGTTCCTCATGAAATAGGACCTCATACTCTGGTTCCGCATGACCTAGCACCTCACACTCTGGTTCCTCATGACCTAGCACCTCATACTCCGGCTCCTCATGACCTAGCACCTCATACTCTGGTTCCTCATGACCTAGCACCTCATACTCCGGTTCCTCATGACCTAGCACCTCATACTCCGGTTCCTCATGACCTAGCACCTCATACTCTGGTTCCTCATGACCTAGCACCTCATACTCCGGTTCCTCATGACCTAGCACCTCACACTCTGGTTCCTCATGACCTAGCACCTCATACTCAGGTTCCTCATGAAATAGGACCTCATACTCTGGTTCCGCATGACCTAGCACCTCACACTCTGGTTCCTCATGACCTAGCACCTCATACTCTGGATCCTCATGATCTTGCACCCCATACCCTGGTTCCTAATGACCTAGCACCCCATACTCTGGTTCCTCATGACCTAGCACCCCATTCTCTGGTTCCTCATGACCTAGCACCTCATACTCTGGTTCCTCATGACCTAGCACCTCATACTCTGGTTCCTCATGACCTAGCACCTCATACTCTGGATCCTCATGATCTTGCACCCAATACCCTGGTTCCTAATGACCTAGCACCCCATACTCTGGTTCCTCATGACCTAGCACCCCATACTCTGGTTCCTCATGACCTAGCACATCATACTCTGGTTCTTCATGACCTAGCACCCCATACTCTGTTTTCTCATGACCTAGTACCTCATACTCTGTTTCCTCACGACCTAGCACCTCATACTCTGGTTCCTCATGACCTAACACCTCATACTCTGGTTCCTCATGACCTAGCACCTCATACTCTGGTTCCTCATGACCTAGCACCTCATACTCTGGTTCCTCATGACCTAGCACCTCATACTCTGGTTCCTCATGACTTAGCACCTCATACTCTGGTTCCTCATGACCTAGCACCTCATACTCTGGTTCCTCATGACCTAGCACCCCATACTCTGGTTTCTCATGACTTAGCACCCCATATTCTGGTTCCTCATGACCTAGCACCTCATACTCTGTTTCCTCATGACTTAGCACCTCATACTCTGGTTCCTCATGACCTAGCACCTCATACTCTGGTTCCTCATGACTTAGCACCCCATATTCTGGTTCCTCATGACCTAGCACCTCATAATCTGTTTCCTCATGACTTAGCACCTCATACTCTGGTTCCTCATGACCTAGCACATCATACTCTGGTTCCTCATGACCTAGCACCCCATACTCTGGTTCCTCATGACTTAGCACCCCATATTCTGGTTCCTCATGACCTAGCACCTCATACTCTGTTTCCTCATGACTTAGCATCTCATACTCTGGTTCCTCATGACATAGCACCTCATACTCTGGTTCCTCATCACCTAGTACCTCATACTCTGGTTCTTCATGACCTTGCACCTCATACTCTGGTTCCTCATGACCTAGCACCCCATACTCTGGTTCCTCATGACTTAGCACCCCATATTCTGGTTCCTCATGACCTAGCACCTCATACTCTGTTTCCTCATTACTTAGCACCTCATACTCTGGTTCCTCATGACCTAGCACCTCATACTCTGGTTCCTCATGACTTAGCACCCCATATTCTGGTTCCTCATGACCTAGCACCTCATAATCTGTTTCCTCATGACTTAGCACCTCATACTCTGGTTCCTCATGACCTAGCACATCATACTCTGGTTCCTCATGACCTAGCACCCCATACTCTGGTTCCTCATGACTTAGCACCCCATATTCTGGTTCCTCATGACCTAGCACCTCATACTCTGTTTCCTCATGACTTAGCATCTCATACTCTGGTTCCTCATGACATAGCACCTCATACTCTGGTTCCTCATCACCTAGTACCTCATACTCTGGTTCTTCATGACCTTGCACCTCATACTCTGGTTCCTCATGACCTAGCACCTCATACTCCGGATCCTCATGACCTTGCACCCCATACCCTGGTTCCTCATGACCTAGCACCCCATACTCTGATTCCTCATGACCTAGCACCTCATACTCTCGTTCCTCATGACCTAGCACCTCATACTCTGTTTCCTCCTATGACCAAACACCTCATAATCTGGTTCCTCATGACCTAGCACCTCATGCTCCTATTCCTCATGGCCTAGCACCCCATACTCTGGTTCTTCATGACCAAGCACCTCATACTCTTGTTCCTCATGACTTAGCATCCCATACTCTGGTTCCTCATGACCTAGCTCCTCATACTCTGGTTCCTCATGACCTAGCACCTCATAGCCTGGTTCTTCATGACCTAGCACCGCACACTCTGGTTCCTCATGACTTAGCACCTCATACTCTGACTCCTCATGACCTAGCGCCTCATACTCTGGTTCTTCATGACCTAGCACCTCACACTCTAGTTCCTCATGACCTAGCCCCTCACACTCTGGTTCCTTTAGACCTAGCACCTCATACTCTGGTTCCTCATGACCTAGCCCCTCACACTCTGGTTCCTCTTGACCTAGCACCTCACATTCTGGTTCTTTTAGACCTAGCACCTCACACTCTGGTTCCTCATGACCTAGCACATCATACTCTGGTTCCTCATGACCTAGCACCCCATACTCTGGTTCCTCATGACTTAGCACCCCATATTCTGGTTCCTCATGACCTAGCACCTCATACTCTGTTTCCTCATGACTTAGCATCTCATACTCTGGTTCCTCATGACATAGCACCTCATACTCTGGTTCCTCATCACCTAGTACCTCATACTCTGGTTCTTCATGACCTTGCACCTCATACTCTGGTTCCTCATGACCTAGCACCTCATACTCCGGATCCTCATGACCTTGCACCCCATACCTGGTTCCTCATGACCTAGCACCCCATACTCTGATTCCTCATGACCTAGCACCTCATACTCTCGTTCATCATGACCTAGCACCTCATACTCTGTTTCCTCATGACCAAACACCTCATAATCTGGTTCCTCATGACCTAGCACCTCATGCTCCTATTCCTCATGGCCTAGCACCCCATACTCTGGTTCTTCATGACCAAGCACCTCATACTCTTGTTCCTCATGATCTAGCATCCCATACTCTGGTTCCTCATGACCTAGCTCCTCATACTCTGGTTCCTCATGACCTAGCACCTCATAGCCTGGTTCTTCATGACCTAGCACCGCACACTCTGGTTCCTCATGACTTAGCACCTCATACTCTGACTCCTCATGACCTAGCGCCTCATACTCTGGTTCTTCATGACCTAGCACCTCACACTCTAGTTCCTCATGACCTAGCCCCTCACACTCTGGTTCCTTTAGACCTAGCACCTCATACTCTGGTTCCTCATGACCTAGCCCCTCACACTCTGGTTCCTCTTGACCTAGCACCTCACATTCTGGTTCTTTTAGACCTAGCACCTCACACTCTGGTTCCTCATGACCTAGCACATCATACTCTGGTTCCTCATGACCTAGCACCCCATACTCTGGTTCCTCATGACTTAGCACCCCATATTCTGGTTCCTCATGACCTAGCACCTCATACTCTGTTTCCTCATGACTTAGCATCTCATACTCTGGTTCCTCATGACATAGCACCTCATACTCTGGTTCCTCATCACCTAGTACCTCATACTCTGGTTCTTCATGACCTTGCACCTCATACTCTGGTTCCTCATGACCTAGCACCTCATACTCCGGATCCTCATGACCTTGCACCCCATACCCTGGTTCCTCATGACCTAGCACCCCATACTCTGATTCCTCATGACCTAGCACCTCATACTCTCGTTCCTCATGACCTAGCACCTCATACTCTGTTTCCTCATGACCAAACACCTCATAATCTGGTTCCTCATGACCTAGCACCTCATGCTCCTATTCCTCATGGCCTAGCACCCCATACTCTGGTTCTTCATGACCAAGCACCTCATACTCTTGTTCCTCATGATCTAGCATCCCATACTCTGGTTCCTCATGACCTAGCTCCTCATACTCTGGTTCCTCATGACCTAGCACCTCATAGCCTGGTTCTTCATGACCTAGCACCGCACACTCTGGTTCCTCATGACTTAGCACCTCATACTCTGACTCCTCATGACCTAGCGCCTCATACTCTGGTTCTTCATGACCTAGCACCTCACACTCTAGTTCCTCATGACCTAGCCCCTCACACTCTGGTTCCTTTAGACCTAGCACCTCATACTCTGGTTCCTCATGACCTAGCCCCTCACACTCTGGTTCCTCTTGACCTAGCACCTCACATTCTGGTTCTTTTAGACCTAGCACCTCACACTCTGGTTCCTCATGACCTAGCACATCATACTCTGGTTCCTCATGACCTAGCACCCCATACTCTGGTTCCTCATGACTTAGCACCCCATATTCTGGTTCCTCATGACCTAGCACCTCATACTCTGTTTCCTCATGACTTAGCATCTCATACTCTGGTTCCTCATGACATAGCACCTCATACTCTGGTTCCTCATCACCTAGTACCTCATACTCTGGTTCTTCATGACCTTGCACCTCATACTCTGGTTCCTCATGACCTAGCACCTCATACTCAGGATCCTCATGACCTTGCACCCCATACCCTGGTTCCTCATGACCTAGCACCCCATACTCTGATTCCTCATGACCTAGCACCTCATACTCTCGTTCCTCATGACCTAGCACCTCATACTCTGTTTCCTCATGACCAAACACCTCATAATCTGGTTCCTCATGACCTAGCACCTCATGCTCCTATTCCTCATGGCCTAGCACCTCATGCTCCTATTCCTCATGGCCTAGCACCCCATACTCTGGTTCTTCATGACCAAGCACCTCATACTCTTGTTCCTCATGATCTAGCATCCCATACTCTGGTTCCTCATGACCTAGCTCCTCATACTCTGGTTCCTCATGACCTAGCACCTCATAGCCTGGTTCTTCATGACCTAGCACCGCACACTCTGGTTCCTCATGACTTAGCACCTCATACTCTGACTCCTCATGACCTAGCGCCTCATACTCTGGTTCTTCATGACCTAGCACCTCACACTCTAGTTCCTCATGACCTAGCCCCTCACACTCTGGTTCCTTTAGACCTAGCACCTCATACTCTGGTTCCTCATGACCTAGCCCCTCACACTCTG
>NC_069400.1:31443927-31451427 GCF_026875155.1 Cherax quadricarinatus
TGGGAGCCTTGAAACTTATTAAATACTGCTTTAGTCTTTTTGTTTTTTTAATTCTCTTCTATTCCTTGTTTCCATTAGTTCTTCAATGCAAGTTTGTAATTCTCTTGGCTGACCACAAAGTTTACGATGTTGGAAAAACTAATGTGACTTAAATGTTGGATGTTTATAACTTTATTTCAAAATAATAGGCTCGAAAAATTCTTATCGCGTTCCACACACACACACACACACACACACACACACACACACACACACACACACACCACACAACACACATATATATATATATATATATATTATATATATATATATATACATATAATATATATATATTATTGCAACCATGAACGAGTTGTATTTAATCAAAAACAAGACTGACCAGCCAAGGACTAAAACCCATGTCGTTTTGGCCCACCTCATGGTGAGCGAAAATCACTTGACGCTCTAACCCACAGGACCACCAAATCCTACACGAATCAAGCACCCAGCAGAGCTAGGTGTTTTACCTTGATCCGACGACATACGGTGGTGTGGGTGCCTCTGAGCTAATTTCATTCTATTCCCCGTTTGGTGTACTAGCCTCCACCAGCAGTATTTTATGTTATTGTAACCACGAACGAGTACACCAAACGGGGAGTAAAATGAAATTAGCTCAGAGGCACACACACCACCGTATGACATCGGATCAAGGTATAACATCTAGCTCTGCTGGGTGCTTGATTCTTGTAGGATTTGGTGGTCCTGTGGTTTAGAGTGTCATGTGATTTTCGCTCACCATGAGGTGGACCAAAACGATATGGATTCGAGTCCTTGGCTAGTCGCAGGGCGGTAAGTTTCCTCTTTCAGAGATTCAGTATTGCGATCCAGAGGGGAAATACCTGCAGCATTCTGGGTATGCGATCCACCGCCGGGGAGCTGGGGGAAGTATTCGAGATGTAGCTCTGAGTTGTCTATGCTGTTTTACTCCCCATTGTATTTTTGTCAATGTATTTTGTCTTTTAATGAAATATATATAAAATGTAGTGGGGTGGTAGGGGTAAATTTTCAAACAGCTTCAGGGAGAACCTTGAGTTTTCCTTGAAGCAAGTTTATTCTTTTCTCTGAGGATGAGGGTCCCCAAAACAGTTCCAAAGGTGGTACCTCTCTCTCTCTCTCTCTCTCTCTCTCTCTATATATATATATATATATATATATATATATATATATATATATATATATATATATATATATATATATATATATATATATATATATATATATATATATATATATATATTTCAGCAAGTCGGCCGTCTCCCACTGAGGCAGGGTGACCCAAAGAGAAAGAAAATCCTCAAAAAGAAAATACTTTCATCATCATTCGACACTTTCACCTCACTCACACATAAGTTTTTGCAGAGGTGCCCAGAATACAACAGTTTAGAAGTATATACGTATAAAAATACACAATATATCTCTCCAAACTGCCAATATCCCAAACCCCTCCTTTAAAGTGTAGGCACTGTACTTCCCATTTCCAGGACTCAAGTCCGGTTATATAAAATAACCGGTTTCCCTGAATCCCTTCACTAAATATTACCCCGCCCAGACTCCAACAGCTCGTAAGGTCCCAAATACCATTTGTCTCCATTCACTCCTATCTAACACGCTCACGCACGCTTGCTGGAAGTCCAAACCCCTCATAACAACACCTCCTTTACCCCCTCCCTCCAACCTTTTCGAGGACGACCCCTACCCCGCCTTCCTTCCTCTACAGATCAATTCTCTCTAAATGACCAAGCCACCTCAACAAACCCTCTTCAGCCCCCTGCCCAATACTTTTATTAACTCCACACCTTCTCCTAATTTCCACACTCCGAATTTTCTGCATAATATTTACACCACTCATTGCTCTTAGACAGAACATCTCCACTGCCTCCAACCGCCTCCTTGCTGCAGCATTTACAACCCAAGCTTCACACCCATATAAGAGTGTTGGTACTACTACTTTCATACATTCCCTTCTTTGCCTCCATAGATAACATTTTTTTCCTCCACATATACCTCAATGCACCACTCACCTTTTTTCCTTCATCAATTCTATGATTAACCTCATCCTTCATAAATCCATCCGCTGACACGTCAACTCCCAAATATCTGAAAGCATTCACTTCTTCCATACTCCTCCTCCCCAATTTGATATCCAATTTTTCTTTATCTAAATCATTTGATACTCTCATCACGTTACTCTTTTCTATGTTCACTTTCAACTTTCTACCTTTACACACATTCCCAAATTCGTCCACTAACCTTCGCAATTTTTCTTTAGAATCTCCCATAAGCACAGTATCATCAGCAAAAAGTAACTGTGTCAATTCCCATTTTGAATTTGATTCCCCATAATTTAATCCCACCCCTCTCCCAAACACCCTAGCATTTACTTCTTTTACAACCCCATCTATAAATATATTAAACAACCATGGTGACATTACACATCCCTGTCTAAGACCTACTTTTACCGGGAAGTATTCTCCCTCTCTTCTACACACCCTAACCTGAGCCTCACTATCCTCATAAAAGCTCTTTACAGCATTTAGTAACTTACCACCTATTCCATATACTTGCAACATCTGCCACATTGCTCCTCTATCCACTCTATCATATGCCATTTCTAAATCCATAAATGCAATAAAAACTTCCCTACCTTTATCTAAATACTGTTCACATATATGCTTCAATGTAAACACTTGATCTACACATCCCCTACCCACTCTGAAACCTCCCTGCTCATCCGCAATCCTACATTCTGTCTTACCTCTAATTCTTTCAATTATAACCCTACCGTATACTTTTCCTGGTATACTCAGTAAACTTATTCCTCAATAATTTTTACAATCTCTTTTGTCCCCTTTCCCTTTATATAAGGGACTATACATGCTCTCCGCCAATCCCTAGGTACCTTCCCCTCTTTCATACATTTATTAAACAAAAGTACCAACCACTCCAACACTATATCCCCCCCTGCTTTTAACATTTCTGTCATGATCCCATCAGTTCCAACTGCTTTACCCCCTTTCATTCTACGTAATGCCTCACGTACCTCCACCACACTTACATTCTGCTCTTCTTCACTCCTAAAAGATGGTATACCCCCCTGGCCAGTGCATGAAATTACCGCCTCCCTTTCTTCCTCAACATTTAAAAGTTCCTCAAAATATTCTCGCCATCTACCTAATACCTCCCTCTCCCCATCTAGTAACTCCCCTACTCTGTTTTTAACTGACAAATCCATACTTTCCCTAGGCTTTCTTAACTTGTTTAACTCACTCCAAAATTTTTTTCCTTATTTTCATTAAAATTTCTTGACAGTGCCTCTCCCACTCTTTCATCTGCTCTCCTTTTGCACTCTCTCACCACTCTCTTCACCTTTCTTTTACTCTCCATATACTCTGCTCTTCTTATAACACTTCTGCTTTGTAAAAACCTCTCGTAAGCTACCTTTTTCTCTTTTATCACACCCTTTACTTCATCATTCCACCAATCACTCCTCTTTCCTCCTGCCCCCACCCTCCTATAACCACAAACTTCTGCCCCACATTCTAATACTGCATTTTTAAAACTATTCCAACCCTCTTCAACCCCCCCCCCACTATCTCTTCTTTGCACTAGCCCACCTTTCTGCCAATAGTCGCTTATATCTCGCCCGAACTTCCTCCTCCCTTAGTTTATACACTTTCACCTCCCTCTTACTTGTTGTTGCCACCTTCCTCTTTTCCCATCTACCTCTTACTCTAACTGTAGCTACAACTAAATAATGATCCGATATATCAGTTGGCCCTCTATAAACATGTACATCCTGGAGCCTACCCATCAACCTTTTATCCACCAATACATAATCTATCAAACTACTTTCATTACGTGCTACATCATACCTTGCATATTTATTTATCCTCTTTTTCATAAAATATGTATTACTTATTACCAAATTTCTTTCTACGCATAGCTCAATTAAAGGCTCCCCATTTACATTTACCCCTGGCATCCCAAATTTACCTACTACTCCCTCTATAACATTTTTACCCACTTTAGCATTGAAATCCCCAACCACCATTACTCTCACACTTGATTGAAAACTCCTCACGCATTCACTCAACATATCCCAGAATCTCTCTCTCTCCTCTACACTTCTCTCTTCTCCAGGTGCACACACACTTACTATAACCCACTTTTCACATCCAATCTTTATTTTACTCCACATAATCCTTGAATTTATACATTTGTAGCCCCTCTTTTCCTGCCATAGCTTATCCTTCAACATTATTGCTACTCCTTCTTTATATATATATATTTATATATATATATGTCCTGCCGAATATGTAAAACTGGTCAATTAGCAAGAACTCATTTAAAATTAAGTACTTTCTGAAATTTTCTTTTATACGTTTAAAGATATATTTTTTTCATTAATGTTAATGAAAAAATTTTTAATTTTGCATCTAAAGAATCTTAGAAAACTTACCTAACCTTATTATAACAAGAACAATTTATTTTAGCCTAACCCAACTAAATATATTTTTGATTTGTTTACAATAATTTAGTACTAAACAAACGCAATCAAATATAATTTTTTCGTTAGGTTCAGAATGATTTTGGCGAAATTATTGTATACACAAATTTTCACTTGTCCTATATGGCAAGATGAGCGTTGCTATTTTTATGCCAAGATCGCAAGTTCTGCCTATTCGGCACGACATATATATATATATATATATATATATATATATATAAATTTTATATATATATATATATATATATTTTTATTTATTTCGTGCCGAATATGTAAAACGGGTCAATTAGCAAGAACTCATTTAAAATTAAGCCCTTTCTAAAATTTTCTCTTATAATTTTAAAAAGATATATTTTTTTGATTAATGTTAAAGTAAAAATTTTTAATTTTGCACCAAAAGGAACTTAGAAAACTTATCTAACCTTATTATAACAAGAACAATTTATTTTAGCCTAACCCAACTAAATATATTTTAGATTTGTTTACAATAATTTAATACTAAACAAACACAGTGAAATATATTTTTTTCGTTAGGTTCAGAATGATTTTGGCGAAATTATTGCATACACAAATTTTCACTTGTCCTATATGGCAAGATGAGCGTTGCTATTTAAGCCAAGATCGCAAGTTCTGCCTATTCGGCACGACATATATATATATATATATATTATATATATATATATATATATATATATATTATATATATATATATATATATATATATATATAATATATTATATATATATATATTATATATATAGGATGGGGATCCACCTCTGGTGTAAATTGTGGGACCCATAGCCTCGGAGAAGTGGATAAAAAGGCTTCAAGGAAGAATATTTGAATTTCTTCCTGAAGCCGTTTGAATATTCCACTTCCCCTACCACCCCATCTTTTGAAATATATTTTTTTTTTACTAATAGGAATATTTTATTACATAATATGGTACAGAAGATTTAAGAGATACACTGTTGATATAAAGGTGGCATATACGGTACATGTTGTTATGTGTGTGTCAACGATTATAAGGCGAAAATCTCATCTAGCTCCTCAGAGCTGGGGCGTGTGCCCAAAATACAGCAGGCATTACCCCTTTGAACAGCCGCACTGAGCCGCTGGAACAGAAAACTAGCTGCCCTGAGATCCCTAGTTACCCTGATGAGTCTTTTTCCCAGCTCCTTAAGGAATTTAGATGCACTCTTTCCCATGAGCCAAGGGTCTCTGAGCCTATGGGAACAAACATATAATGATGGGCAAGTTCTCCATATTTTCTAGACTTTTGGGACTCCCTGAAGCTGGCAGCTGCCCCTCCTTCCTCCCTGGTGTATTGGAGATAGGTATCAGCCAAGGTAGATGCACATGTATAGTCCCACACCACCTGCTTCCCATCTGTCCAGGCTTGAAGGGTGATACCATCTGGACGCTTCTGGCTGCCATCAGATCTGCATAGTTGGGGTGGCTCCCTTACTGCTGGGCATCCAGCTGTTGTGAGGCTCCTCTTGATAATGTTATTAACCTCCTCATGTCTTGCAATCTTTCCCTCGGATTTACGGCACACAAGACCATGGTACCCGAATCGGTCTGCTGCTTCACTGCCACAAATACACCTATGTTCGGCGAGAATAGGGGCGGCAAGTCGAAGGGCAACACCGATGCGGATGGTCTGTGGGTCGAGACGTGTGCCAAGGCTGGAGTTGGGAACAGCCAACAGAAAGTCCCCAGCATGAGGGGCTCTCACTGCCAGGAGGCGGGCTCTATCCTTCCCTGACACACTCTGAAGCATTGTTGAGGCAATATTTTCCACTATTGGACCATCCCAGTGCGATTGTTTGTAGTTGTTGGGGGGAGCAGGTCTGGCTCCTAAGATGTTCAGGGAGAATCGCTGCTACAAGCTCTCTGGATGCAATACACGAGGACAGAAAAGCAGGTAACGGAATCTGTGATGACTTGCGGACACCAATGCCTCCTAGTCTGACTGGAAGTGTAGCTTGGTTCCACTGCCCGTCTTCTAGAGTAAGGTTAAGTACTTTCGTAAAAATCTGCCTCAGAATACTGTCATATTCGTGCAGTATAGGGTTATCATATGAAGGTGCACATCTTAGGAAATATGTCAACCTGGGCAGACTCAAGCACTTTGTGAGAAGGTACAAGGCATCGTGGGTGTCCAGATTGCCTATTCGTTGTTCCATTCTCCTTAACTCTTCCAATTTCTTCCTGAGAATTGTCTCAATGGCATTGCTTCCCAGAGGTGCTCCTAGCAAGACACTATTTGTGGGGCAATGACTGCTGCTCCTGGTAGTTTTGATCTCACTGCATTTAATCACTTGTTGACTGACTGAGATGATTTCACTTTTGGATGGATTCAGGACGAGACCCATTTCCTGCCCCCGTGTCATTACCTGTGTAAGGTCATGTAGGAGGGACTCTTTTGTACCTGCTAGTGTGCATCATCTAGGAACCAGAGGGTTTAGCTCGCTGGTCAGTCTGACTGTGTTTCCCTAACTGCTATACAGAAGAGAAAGGTGCAAGAGGATCTCCTTGTTGGACACCCTCCGATGATGTAATTCCATGCTCCTCCAAAGAGAAGCATTGATTCCTTGCTATACCCAGCTGATATTTTATATATATATATATATATATATATATTATATATATATATATATATATATATAATATATATATATATATATATATATATATATATATGCAAAACAACCACTCTGAAAGAATAGAGAAATTCCAAGCGCTTTCGTGACTAACTCACATTATAAAGGGAACTATGAAATAAAGCATCCAAGGAAGCTATATAAGGGGCCCGGCCCCAGCACCTCACTATCAGATCCACAACGGTTAAACACGTGACGCGCGGCGACCCAACTTGGACAGGCCCTTGCAAACTCCCCCCCAAGCTATTTATTTGCCCAGTGTATTATTAAATTCTACCCAAATTCTAT
>NC_069400.1:31456427-31476427 GCF_026875155.1 Cherax quadricarinatus
AATTGCTAATTATAATCCCTACCTTCCCTCTATATTCTTTTGCTCCACCGTTCTTTTTCTGCTGTTTCTATCGTCTCTTGCCTCCTTGACTGCCTTCCTCGCTGCGCTCTCTCTCTTTCTCCGCCTCGCCTTCCCTGCCATCCTCATCACCCTCTTCCTTCTCCTCCTTGCCTTCCTCTCCCCCCTCTTCTTTCGCATGTCTTCCCTGCCATCCTCATCTCCCTCTTCCTTCTCCTCAATGCCTTCCTCCCCGCCTTCTTCTTTCGCTCCTTCTTCCCTGCCATCCTCAGCGCCCTCTACCTTCTCCTCCTCCCTGCCTGCTCGTCAAACACAGCCTCAGTACGACTCCCAAGGGAAGTGATCAATTACACCGCTGCCACAATAAAGAACACGAAAGTTTTCCCTAGGTTTGCTCTCTCTTTGTGTGTGTGTGTGTGTGTGTGTGTGTGTGTGTGTGTGTGTGTGTGTGTGTGTGTGTGTGTGTATGTGTGTGTGTGTGTGTGTGTGTGTGTGTGTGTGTGTGTGTGTGTATGTGTGTGTGTGTGTGTGTTGTGTGTGTGTGTGTGGGGTGTGTATGTGTGTGTGTGTGTGTGTGTGTGTGTGTGTGTGTGTGTGTGTGTGTGTACTCATCTATTTGTGGTTGCAGGGTCGATTCATAGCTCCTGGCCCGCCTCTTCGCTGATTGCTACTAGGTCCTCTCTCTCCCTGCCCCATGAGCTTTATCATACCTCGCCTTAAAACTATGTATGGTTCCCGCCTCCACTACGTCACTTTCTAGGCTATTCCACGGCCTGACTACTCTATGACTGAAGAAATACTTCCTAACATCCCTTTGATTCATCTGAGTCTTCAACTTCCAATTGTGACCTCTTGTGTCTGTGTCCCTTCTCTGGAACATCCCGTCTTTGTCCACCTTGTCTATTCCGTGCAGTATTTTATATGTCGTTATCATGTCTCCCCTGACCCTCCTGTCCTCCAGTGTCGTCAGGCCGATTTCCCTCAACCTTTCTTCATAGGACAATCCCCGTAGCTCTGGGACTAGTCCTGTCGCAAACCTTTGCACTTTCTCTAGTTTCTTGACGTGCTTGACTAGGTGTGGATTCCAAACTGGTGCTGCATACTCCAGTATGGGCCTGACGTAAATGGTATGTGTGTGTGTGTGTGTGTGTGTGTGTGTGTGTGTGTGTGTGTGTGTGTGTGTGTGTGTGTGTGTGTGTGTGTGTGTGTGTGTGTTTGTGCGTGTGCTTACTCACTTCTATTTGGTTGCAGGAAGTCTGGGCTTAGCTCCTTGCCCCGCTTCTTAACTTGCCGCTTGCTAGATTCGCTTCCCTCTAATCTCGTGGGTCCTGTCATACCTGCTCTTAAAGCTATGGATGGAGCGTGCCTTTACCACTTCTTCATCGAGTTCATTCCACTTCCCTACCACCCTGACTGTAGAAATACTTCCTGTCATCCCTGTGGCTCATCTGTGTCTTTAACTTCCACCTGTGTCCCAGGGTTCTAGTTTCTCGCCTCTCAAACAGCCTGTCACTGTCTATCTTATCAGTTTACCTGAATATTTTATATGTTTTTTTCTCCCCTGCCTTTTCTGTTATTTAGTGTCATCAGGTTAAATTCTGTTAGGATATCATAGCTCATGTTCTTTCACTCAGGAACAAATCATTTTGTTGCATACTTCTACTCTTTCTCCAGTTTCATAACATGTTTCCAGAGATGTGTGTCCCACACTGGTGATGCGTACTGCAAGATGAGCCTGACATATGTTATATAAATAGCCCTGAATGACTCTGCTGAAATTCTTCGAGGCTGCTCTTACATTTCCCAAACGAGCAGTGACTGCAGAGGTTGCTGGGTAGATGTGAGCATCTGGTTATATGCTAAGCACTATGTTCACCCCTAGACTCTTCTCCTTGAATGAGGTCTGTAACGTCTGTCCCTCAAGTGTATACTCCGTGTCCAGTTTTCTGGCCTCTTCCCCAGTCTTTCTGGATTTGCATCTGAAGGGGTTGAATTTAAATAACCACTTAGTCGACCAGTCTTGCAATTAGTCCAAATCCATTTGCATCCTTTCCCCATCCTCATCTGATTTTATTCTTCATATAAGATTTATATCATCAGCAATCAAGGACACATCTAACTCTGTCCCATCTGGAATATCATTCACATAAACAAGGCACATTATTAACCTCAATATGCATCCTTGCGATACCCTTCCTTGTTACCTTTCTCCATCAGACGTCTCTTCCTGGACAATCACTCTCTGCCTCCTTCCCGCAAGGTATTCGTTTTTGCTCCGGAGTATGTTCCTTGTTATTGCGCCAAGTTTTTGCCCCGTTGTCATGTGGGATATTTCATCAAATGCCTTCTTAGCAGTCTCAAGTAAATCTAATCCACCTAACCCTCTCTCTCTTTTGCCTCACTTTCGTTACTCTGTCATAGAGTTCTAACAGAGATACTGTCTCTGAACCCGTAATGGTTATTGTTAATAAACCTCTTCTCTCCAAGTGCTCTACCACTCTCCCTCTAACTAATTATTCTATTAACTCGCAAGGTATGCATGTTAGCTACACTGGCCTGTAGTTTAATGCTTCCTGCCTGTCTCCTTTCTTAATTACAGGTACTGCATACGCTGTCTTTCTGATCTCTGGTAGCTGTCCCGTGTTCAGTGACTTCTTGTATATCTTAGAAAGTGGTTCGGACAATGTTTTTGTTCCCTTTCGCAGACTCCATGGTGACACCTTGTCAGGTACCACTGTCATTGATATATCCATCTCCATCAAAACTTTATTTCACTTCTTCTCTTGTGTGTATGGTATCCAGGATCTGCTGGCGTACGCTTTTCCGTTGTGTCTCTCGTATCATCCCTCTTCCCACTGAGAAGGCTTTTTTAAAAGTTTTGGTCATCACTTCGCAGACTTTCTTGTCGTTGTGTGTGTGTGTGTGTGTGTGTGTGTGTGTGTGTGTGTGTGTGTGTGTGTGTGTGTGTGTGTGTGTGTGTGTGTGTGTGTGTGTGATTATCCCGTTCCATCAGATCTTAAATGTTTATGCCAAATTCTAACCACCCATTTGCATGTAACAACAGAAATCGTGAATTTTAAAACGGGGTAACGTTTTCCATTTTACATGTCAATTTGATTCCCGTGCCCATGTGTTTCCCTTTCTGTATTTAGCTGACAGGAGGGAACCGGTGTGGTCTTTGCTTTTGTAGACCCTCCATTTAAAGGGTTCGATGTGTTATGTGTTCAGAGATACCCTTTGAACCACTTTGAAATGCTTTGGGTTTTCTGAAAAAGTTGTATTCTGCAGCTTGAACCATTCTGGTCATTTCCCCTTTCCTATCTTTTTGCAAGGCATTTTTGCTCATATACTACCCTTCTTGAATGTTTTTTGTTTTTCACTCATTCTAATAAATTAGAGGGTTGTACTGAAAAACCCCGAAAATAAAGTTTCTGAAAAAATCAGACCAGCCCCTGGTACCAACAATCTTCCACGGTTTCCCAAGTCATTTGACCACATTTCTTCCCCATTCTGATGTCCGGTCTCAGCAACAACATGAATGTTTTAAACATGTCTACATGCTTTTAAGCATTGAGGTGTTGTCATGTGCTAATCAAATTCGATATTTGAAATTAACAAGCTGTACTAATAAAGTGCCCACTGAGTGTTATAAAAAAATTTAAAGGGGGTTGCAGTGCTTACATCACTCCGGCCATCGGCTGTTTCGTTTAAAATTGTAGCTTATTTTGTATCTTACGATACATATTGTTCTTGCGTTACCTTACTTCCAAATCTCCTATAAGCCAACGATAAACTTTTTCTTGTTTTTTAGTTTCAGAGTTTCTTATAAACTCGCGTTATTTAACCGTTTAACCCAAACCACTTTTTATATGTTTGTGAAAAGCGAATATCATTCGACGAATATATTTTTGAAGTGTAGTATATCTCAGTGTGATTTGTATATTTGAAGTTAAACGATGCTCAGTTAAAGTAATTTTTGACTGGTGGTTACAGGTTAACTGTAGTTAATGCCCCCTTTTGTTGTTGAAAGACTTTAAACCCCGGGAAACCAATCACCCAGCAGTCAGTATGTAGCATATCTTTTGATTTTTTTTCTTTCCTTCATGAGTGGAACCAACACCACATCGCTGCAAAATTCCAGTTTTATGTTTGAATTTCATTTAAACCAAGCGGATCACTTAGAAATATGAAATTTTTCATATATATAATTATATATATATATATATATTAAAATTAAATATATATATATTTTTTATATATATATTATATATTTATATATATATATATATATATATATATATTTATAATATATGTATAAAATATATATATATATATATATATATATATATATATATGTCGTGGGCCCAATATGGTAAAACTGGTCAATTGCAAGAACTCATTTAAAATTAAAGTCCTTTCTAAAAATTTTCTCTTATACGTTTAAAGATATATTTTTTTCATTATGTTAATGTAAAAAATTTTAATTTTGCTACAAAAGAATCTTAGAAAACTTACTAACCTTATTATAACAAGAACAATTTATTTTAGCCTAACCCAATAAATATTTTTTTAGATTTGTATACAAAAAATTTAAATACTAAACAACATAGTTAAATATATTTTTTTCGTTAGGTTCAGAATGATTTGGCGAAATTAGTGCATACACAAATTTTCGATTGTCCTATATGGCAAGATGAACGTTGCTATTTAAGCCAAGACCCGCAAGTTCTGCCTATTCGGCACGACATATATATATATATATATATAATATATATATATATATATATATATATTATATATATATATTATATATATTATATATATATTATATTAAAATATATGCAATAAGATCACAGTAACAGGTGATTTCAAAATTTTGCAAAACAACCATCTGAAAGAATAGAGAAATTCCAAACGCTTTCGTGACTATCACATTATAAAGGGAACTTCTCTTGGAATTTCTCTATTCTTTCAGGTGGTTGTTTTGCATATATATATATATTATATTATATATATTATAATATATATATTATATATAAAATATTTATATATAAAAGCAATAAGTTTACAGTAAACGGGTTTGATTTTTAAATTTTGCAAAACAGCCACTGTGAAAGAGTAGTGAAAATTCCAAGCGCTTTCGTGATACTCACATTGTAAAGGAACTTGAAAGTAATACATCAAAGGAAAGCAATTAAAGGGCTTAGACCACACCTCACAGTCAACTCCCACAACAAAGAAACACCTGACGCGCGACAATACCGAAATTAAAAGAAAACAGAAATACTGCAGTAGGTCCGCTGGTCCAACTAGACAGTTCCTCACGACATCCCACTAACAAATTATTCTCCCCAAGAAATAAGGTTTATTATTTGTTCAATGTTTTATTAAACTCTAACCAAATTTTATTAATTATAAATGAATCTAATTTATAAACCTAAGGAAATATTCATATTATTTTCAAAACTGCTTTTTAGGAAACAAGTTTCAATTATATTTCTGTCAACCATGGACTTGCTTGATACAACTTTCTCAACTTTTTGAAAATCATTGGATGGTTAAAATCTCTCACATGAATAAATAGAGCATTGGATTTTGTCCATTTCTAATGCATATTTATGTTGTTTTAATCTAAGTTCGAGACTTTTCCCATTTTTGACCGTAATAACTTTATCGCAAATTTTAAAAGGGAAAATCTTATAGACACATACGTCAGCTTTTGGGGGGAATTCTTTATCAAAAGTTTTTTACTGTATCAAGATTTTTAAATACAACTTCAATATTAAAAGTCTTAAGAAGGAAGGCATATCAACCAAGGGTTTTCATGGTAAGGGGAGAACCAACAAAATTTTAGTTGAATAAGGTTGGTTGCCCCTTTTTTGGGTTGTAAAAAAAGTATTTCTAGCAATTTTAAATGATTTATCAATTTACATTTCTCGGGTATTTCAGATCATTGGGCTATTTCATAAATTTTGGATATTTCTTCATCTATGAATCTGGACTACAAATACGTTAAGCTCTCAAAAACATTAATGAGAAAACGGGTTTAACTTTATCTTGATGTATTACTTTCATAGTTCCTTGACAATGTGAGTAGTCACGAAAGCGCTTGGAATTTCACTACTCTTTCACAATGGTTTTTTTGGGCATATTTTAAAATCACCTGTTTACTGTGATCTTATTGCATTAATGGATACCACACGACTCTTCAGAATATTCTCGATAAGCTTTCCTGATCATGTTTCTTTTGTTTCACAGTTTTCTTCTGCACTGATCAAGTCCCACAAGTTAAAAATTCGACTTAATTTAAAAAAAAAACTGTTTAAATAAACAAGTTCTGCCCAAATCTCTTTTATCTAATGTCATCCTTGACATGAGAGATCGTCCTTTTGATGATTTTATGAGAATTATCCTTCAGAAACATATTGAAATTAGTAAAATGCAGGAGAAGGAAGCTTTCAAATTATTGAGAAACAAAAAAATACTCTTTTAATCAGGCCATTCCATCAGAATGGAAACTTAGTATGTTAGATCATTGCTATAATAAACTCAGAAGAATTTGTAATGAACTCAAAAACAAACTACAAAGAAAATTAGCCAATTTAATTGAAAATAGTGATTGGACAAAGCATGCTAATAACAATTTTGTAATTAACTTATCAGATGAAGTGTTAGATAAAAATACAACTGCTGCTCTAGGTTTTGGTCTAGAAAAATCTTCTGATTTATCCTCTGATGAAATTAATATTAGTAAAGGAATGGTATATAGCTCTATGTTAAAACAAAACATTCCCAATTGCCCTCAAAGATTCTTTAAGTCTTATGATACACTTAATAATAATAAAAATTTGCGCCTTACCAAAGCAGATAAAATAAATGCAATAGTAATTATGAAAGAAAATGATTACCAAGAAAAAATTAATCATCTCTTAGATGATACTGAAACCTATTCTAAACTTAGAAAGAATCCCTTAGAAACCGTTAACAGCAATTTCAATAAAACAATAAACTTCTACTAAAAGGCAAAGATGAATTCATTAAACAATTTACTTCCACTAATCCATCTTTATCTTACATGTATTGACTAATAAAAACACACAAACCAGGTAATCCAATCAGACCAATTATTAGCTCCATAGGATCAGTTTCGTATAAATTATCCAAATGGCTTGTTGACATTGTGAGCCCTATTGTTGGTAAAATTTCTAACTTTAATGTTAAAAACAACTTAGATTTAGTTGATAAATTAAGCTCCTTGACTGACTTAAATGATTTTAACATGGTTAGTTTTGATGTTACTTCCTTGTTTACGAAAGTTCCGGGTTGTGATTTATTAAGTTTCTTATCTGAAAAAACTCGTTAATTATAAATTTACCATTGCCATTTCCCTTTACCATCATTAAACTTATTAAACTTCGCTTTGTTGATGCAAAATTGTATTTAATGATAAGTTTTACACTCCAAAAGTTTGGAAATGGCAATGGGAAATCCTTTTCACCTGTTCTTAGTAACCTATACATAGAATTTTTTTGAACAAGATTGCTTAACACATCCTCCTAATAGAGCAAAATGGTTCGATATGTTGATGATATTTTATGTCTTATGCCCAAGATGTAGATATACACCATTTCCTTGGCAAATTAAATAGCTTAGCCCATTCTATAAACTTTACGTTGAGTTTGAGGAAAAAACCCCATTGCCTTTTCTAGATGTTTTAATTATTAGAGTAGTAATGAATTCAAATTTATAATTTACAGAAAACCTACAAATAACTGTTCCTATGTACACTATTATTCTTCCCATCAAGATAAAATTAAACTGTCTGTTTTCTCATCAATGTTTTTGAGAGCTTTACGTATTTGTAGTCCAGAGTTCATAGATGAAGAAATATCCAAAATTTATGAAATAGCCAATGATCTGAAATACCCGAGAAATGTAACTGATAAATCATTTAAAATTGCTAGAAATACTTTTTACAACCCAAAAAGGGACAACCAACCTTATTCAACTAAAAATATGTTGGTTCTCCCTTACTATGAAAACTTGGGTTGATATGCCTTCTCTTCTTAAGACTTTTAATATTAAGTTGTATTTAAAAATCTTGAAACAGTAAAAAAATTTTTGATAAAAAATTCCCCCCAAAATGCTGACGTATGTGTCTATAAGATTCCTTGTAAAATTTGCGATAAAGTTATTACGGTCAAACTGGTAAAAGTCTCGAACTTAGATTAAAAACAACATAAATATAGCATTAGAACTGGACAAGTTTCCCAATGCTCTATTTATTCATGTGAGGGGATTTTAACCATCCAATTGATTTTCAAAAAGTTGAGAATGCTGTATCAAGCAAGTCCATGGTTGACAGAAATTTTAATTTGAATTTGTTTCATAAAAAAGCAGTTTTGAAATAATATTGAATTTTTCCCTTTAGGTTTTATAAATTAGATTATTTAAAATTTTAATAAAATTTGGTTAGAGTTTAATAAATCATTGTACAAATAATAAACCTTATTTCTTGGGTAGAATAATTTGTTAGTGGGATGTCATGAGGACCTGTCTAGTTGGACCAGCGGACCTACTGCAGTGTTCCTCTTTTCTTATAAGTCCGGTATTGTCGCGCGTCAGGTGTTTCTTTGTTGTGGGAGTTGACTGTGAGGTGTGGTCTTAGCCTTTTAATTGCCTTCCTTTGATGTATTACTTTCATAGTTCCTTGACAATGTGAGTAGTCACGAAAGCACTTGGAATTTCACTACTCTTTCACGTGGTTGTTTTGCATATATTATATATATATATATATATAATATATATATATATATATATTATATATATTATATATATATATATATATATATATATATATATATATATATATATATATATATATATATTGTATGTATGTATAATGTATATATACATCATTAAACTTGTCAGATCTGAGGCTCGCTCTATGAAGATCGAACAGAAAACTAACTGCTCTGGGATCCAAAGTTTCTCTAATGAACTCTCCCTCTAACTCCTCCAAGAACCTGGATGCGCTCTTTCCTCATGAACCTGGATGCGCTCTTTCCTCATGAACCTGGATGCGCTCTTTCCTCATGAACCTGGATGCGCTCTTTCCTCATGAGCACAAAGTCCGTAAATATCTGCGAACGAACATGTCATGATGAATGAGGACGTTCCTTGAATTCTCTAGAAAATGAGACTCCCTGAAGCTGGCAGCTGCGCCTCCCTCACCTCAGGTGTTCTGAAAATAGGTCTTAGCCTTTGTGAATGAATATGAGTAATCCCACACCACCTGCCTGCCATCTGTCCAGGTGCGCAAGGTGATTCCATCTGGGAGCCTAGGAGCTTTTGGCTTATTTCTGCCATTGGATTTTCATATAACAGGTATATATATATTATATATATTTATATATATAAAAATATAATAATATATATAATATATTAATTTTATATATATATTTTTATTTATATATATATTATATATATTATATATTTATATAATATATATATATATATTATTATTTATATATATATATATTATAGATTATATTATATATATATATATATATATATACATTATATACGTTTATCGTGCCAAATAGGTAAAAACTGCGTTTTGACTTAAATAGCAACGCTCGTCCTGCCGAATAAGGCAAGTGAAAATTTGTGATGCAATAATTTCGCAAAAATTTCATTCTGAACCGAACGAAGAAAATGTATATTTCATTGTGTTGTTTTTTTTAAAAACTATTGTAAATTTATTTAAAATGTATTTAGTTGGTTTAAAAGCTAATTGAATTGCGCTTGTTATAATAAGGATAAGGTAAGTTTTTAAGTCTCTGGTACAAAAATTATAATTTTACATTAACATTAAATAAAATTTTTATATATATATTTTTATATATATTATATATTTTATATATTTTAATAAATATATATTATATATATATTATATATAAAATATAATATATTTAATAATATATATAATATATATATATATATCTTTAACATACAAGAGAAATTTGGGAAAGGATTTAATTTTAAAATGAGTCTGCTAATTGACCAGTTTTACCTATTCGGCACGACATATAATATATAAACAGTAACACTAATATTTTCTTTGGCTAATTTTAATTTTCGTAACTTTTCTTCCCTATTTCTGTGCCTCCCACCCTTCCACCTTACTTCCATCCGTCTCTCTCTGTCTCTTCCCTCCATCGTGCCCCGTGGCCTGGTTGGCTAAAGCTCTCGCTTCAACACGGCGAGCGTTGGGTTTGATTCTGGCAAGGGTAGAAAAAATGGGTGGTTTCCTTACACCGGTTATTAAATGTTCTCCATCAATAAATGGGTACCCTGGTGTTAGTCGACAGGTGTGGGTCGCATCCTGGACAAAACTGACTTTATTTCCCAAATAAATGCTCAGCGAAAAACAAGTGGTTTTCTATACGTATTTATGTCATTGATGTCAGCTAGGACTGTAACCTTGTACATGTACTTGTAGAAATAAAGAGGTTTATTATTATCCCTCACTTCCTTCCCTCTCTACTTTTTTGTTTCCCTTATTTCCCTTCATTTGTTTCCCTGTCTCCATGCTTTGTTTCCTCCATGCTTTGTTTATATTAACTTCCTACTTTCTTCGTTCCCTCCTTTCCTTCAATAATTTTGTTGCCTATATTATTCTTTTTCCTTTCCTACTTCCTCCATGCCTCCGCCAACTTTCCTCCTTCTCTCCTCTTCCTCCCCCCTTCCTCCATCTTTCTTCTTTCCACAACCCTTACAGTACTTCTCTAACAAACCTTCTTCCTCCTCCCCAGCTACATCTTCCTCCCCCTCACCCTCCTTTCATTCTATGCATCCCTTCTTTCCCCTTTCCCCCTGCCCAACTCCCGTTCCTCTTCGTCCTCTTCCTTTCATTCCAACATTGCGTCCACTACAAACATGACTCTGTCGAGTGATTGTATTTTTACCTCTGGACAGCATATATATTACACAGTCCACTAGGGGACGTGTGTGTGTGTGGAAGAGCTGAAGGCTGTATACCAATACTGGTGTGTCGGCGCGTGAGACCTTACCCACAGCTGCGTCGCTCTGTGACGCAAGTACGTTAAATCAAGGGGCCGGGGATATTAATAATAAATCAATTAACATTCATCAGCGCTAAATTTAGCCCACAAAAAATGACTCTGCGGATTTTCTATAACATGCAAGTATATTTTCTTCTAAGGCCTTTCATTCTTTACCAAGTCCTACTATTCTTTGTCAAGTCCTACTATTCTTTGTCAAGTCCTACCATTCTCTGTCAAGTCCTACCATTCTTTGTCAAGTCCTACTGTTCTTTGTCAAGTCCTACCATTTCTTGTCAAGTCCTACCATTCTTTGTCATGTCCTACCTTTCTTTGTCAAGTCCTACTATTATCATGTGGGGTTCGAACACGTGGATTGGGTAAAAATACTCACGTAGGCTGGAAGTACGTATATTGTAACTGAAGTATGTGGAAGGGCGCCACAGCCGAACCTGCCTCTCTCTGCCCCTTGACTAGACTGACTGAGGAGTGCCCATGGGCGAGGGGGCGCTTGAAATCCTGCTAGGTCAGCAACAATATGAATACAGCCATTGATTCACGCAGAGACGGTTGGTAGTGAGTCATCTACTGGTACACTGGTTACTGGTAACTGGTTACTACTACTGAGAGCTCAGCGACGCTAACGTATGTCGTCCCGGGCATACAACTAAAAACAAACTAGAGATGGCAGGTATATGGCTTTGGGGTGATTCTATACAATTTTCAAAGTACACAACAATTGAACATTATAACATACATAAGTAGAACATTGGAATGGAAGCTTACGTAATGAAACTGTAATGCAATACAAGTATAATATAGCACAAACTCATTGAATGAAACTCAACGTTTGGGGTTACACAGTTGAAGTGATAAAAAAAAATTTGATCGATCGATCTGTATTCATGTGATCTACGGATTCTGAGGAAGGGAATATTACAAAGAAAGAGTTTTTTAACAGAAAAGGCAGGGCTTGGGCACTCAAATCTAGGCTGTTAACTCTCAGAATTCGGAGAGAACGTGAACACAAAAAAAAAAATTTTTGAATACTGAGAAGTTTATACTGTAATTATTCATCTAACAGTTATTTACATTTAACCCCAACTCTGCTGGGTAAGATTGACATAGCAGAATGGGTGTCATCTCTGGGAGGATCAAACTCTGTAGCAAATGGCTAACTCATGCTGTATTTGAGGCAAATCTGAATTGAAGTTACAAATGATACTTGAGGATTTCTCAATACCTGTCGTTTTTTACATAGGGAATAACGACATTCAGGTTGATCGTTTTGACTATCAGAGGAAGAGAGTACAGGATCAGGAAGATTGTCAGAGTCTGTCACATTAGTCTGGGTTGGAACATCATTATCATCACATACTAAAATTCATATGATCTAAATGCGATTCTTTATAATGACCAGTACTAATTTCTCTAACCTTATACTTATTACCAGTGATATGTTCAACTACTCGATAAGGACCAACAAACTTTTGATCAAGCTTAGGCATTGCAGACGTTTTGTTAAAGTTAATCAGCATAACTCTCGAACCTACTTTGATTTGGATGGCTTTGCTCGAGTGTTTGCGACTCTTGTAAATTCTTTCTGTTGATTTATGAAGTGTTTCACGGATTTCTTCTAAAAACACTTTAAGCTAAGCTGGTACGAGTTGCTATGAAATCAGGGTTGTAATTTGGTTTCGGATTAGGAATAACAACTCATAAGGCAAACGTTTATCTACACCGTTTCAATGCATAATGTGGAGTGTCACCTTATAGAAACATTGTAAGCAGAATTTAAGCACACTGCACATCAAGTTAACTTCATCCCCAAATTTCACGTTGGGATTTATAGTGGCTCCCCAAGACATCAAGTACTTTCTTATTGGTTCGTTCTGCTATCCCCTTGCGGCAGGATGATGAGGAACAATGGTGGATTTAGAGATCTTGTACAAGGTACACAAATTTTCAAAAATCTCATTACAAAATTCACCTCCATTATCTGTTACTAGGGACATAGGGGTGGTATGCCTGCAGATAACGCGTTCTTTAAACGCTTTAGCTACTGTCTCGGCAGTCTTATCTGCAATAGGAACTAACTCACAATATCTGGTGAAATGGTCTACCATAACACACAGATGTTTGTTGCCTTGGAGGGAACATTGGAAATTAGTTAACAAAAACTAGCGCAATCTTTCCCAAGGTTCGCTAGTGGTTGGATATACTTAGATTGGATTAGGACCATTAGCATTACCTTTATGTAGCATGCAGACACTACATTTCTTAACATACTCAGAAATATCAGTTGCCATACGAGGCCAAAAGTATTTCAATCTGGTTGTTTTACTGAACGATCCATACCAGGGTGTGCAACACCTGGTACATCGTGAACTAGCTGTAAGGCTACATTCACTAGTGACTGTGGAATTACTAACTGGTATACTTTTCTGCTAGGAGACCCAACTCGGCTGTTCGATACAGTAATTCTTGGTTCATGACAAAGTCATGATGGGTGCTGGTGGCTTCACAGTCAGAATAAGATCTTCCTGGAGCAGGAATCGAAAACACACCAGACCACATGGGATCTGTTTGTTGAGCATTCTTTACATCCTCAGCACTAAATGGAGGGTCTGCAGTTACTATACAACATGTCGCGATAGGCATCTGCGGGCTACATTTGACTTGCCAGGTAAAATGTTCAAAGGTGGGATTGAACTCTTGGATAGTCAAGGTCCCTCTGGCTAACCTTCCCAAAAGGTTGTTTTTCTGGAAATAAAGGTACAGTGGAGCATGGGCTGTCAAGACATGAACAGAGTACTGATAAATAATGTCTCGGAAGTGCTTTAAAGACATACTATTGCTAAAGCTTCTAGCTCAGTTACTGTATAATTATGTTCCGCCTTGTAAGGACTCGGCTAGGGAAATGCAACTGCGTTGTACTTGCCAACGGTCTTCTGAGCTAGTACGGCACCTATGCCAAAAAGAACTAGATCAGTTTTCAGATAGAAGGGCTTAGAAAAATCTGGAAATTTCAAAATTGGAAGATGTTAGCTTTTCTTTTAGAGTTTGGAATGCTCTTTCTTGACGGAAGGTCCAAACAAAAGGAGCATCTTTCTTAAGCAACCAGTTAGAGGAGCAGCTATGGAAGAAAAAAATTTGGGAATGAAAGATCTATAAAAACCTGCTAAGCCCACAAAGGATTTTTACGGCATCAGCAGTTTTGGGGGGTTGGAAAATTTAGTACTGCAATTACTTTAAATTTGGTCAGTCGTAACCCCTCTAGGAGTGACTACGTGACCCAAAAAACTTAATTTCTGATCTGAAAAATTGACATTTAGACAGTTTGATCTTTAAATTGGCTTCCCTTAAGCTTACCAAGTACTACATCAAGTCTTTTTTAAGTGTGTATCCACGTCTTTAGACTGACGATTACGTCATCTAAGTACCACCATAAGTGCATTACCTATGAGACCTCTAAAGATTTAGTCATTTAGCCTTTAGAACATGATAGGGGAGGATCGTAATCCAAACGCCATACGGAGGAAGTGATAATGACCTGTAGGAGTGGGAATGGGAGTTAGCTCTTGGCTGTCCTCGTGAAGAGGGATTGCCAAAACCCTTGTACAAATCAGGGGTTTTAAAAGACTTTGTTATCTCCGATGTTACGTAAAAGATCACCCCGTACAGGAGTGGGAAGCGATTGGAATAGTTTTCGCATTTTTAATTTCCTAAAGTCAATCACTGGGCGCCAAGTACCCTCCTTCTTTGGTACTAGGATCAAGGGTGCATTCCAAGGTTTAATTGCTAGGTGCAATAACTCCATCATCGAGCATTTTATTGATTCAATTCTTCTGCGACAGCAACTTGTGAAAAGGCATTCTGTACGCAGGATGTAGATAGGTCTAGTACCAGGTTTTAAGTGGAATACGATGGACAATAAGTTCGTTATACCCATCTTCTCACCTGGTAAGGCAATGGCTTTACGACGTTTGTTCAACAGTCAACAAACGCTTGACTTCATCTGGGAAGTCAGTGGGAGCTAAGTCTTTCTCCTCAACTGTTGGAACAGATTGATCCAGTGAAGTGGATGAGGTCTCCCCGGTAGAAATAGCACCGACCCACTGGTCAGGTGACAACTCATCCTCTACCTGAACAGGGTAAGGATAGTGAACAAGGTCAACAAGATTGGTATTAGCTCTGAGACGGAGGCAGGTTCGGCTGTGGCGCCCTTCCACATACTTCAGTTACAATATACGTACTTCCAGCCTAGGTGAGTATTTTTACCCAATCCACGTGTTCGAACCCCACATGATACTATTCTTTGTCAAGTCCTACCATTCTCTGTCAAGTCCTACCATTCTTTGTCAAGCCCTACTATTCTTTGTCAAGTCCTACCATTCCTTGTCAAGTCCTACCATTCTTTGTCAAGCCCTACTATTCTTTGTCAAGTCCTACCATTCTTTGTCAAGTCCTACTATTCTTTGTAAAGTCCTACCATTCTTTGTCAAGCCCTACTATTCTTTGTCAAGTCCTACCATTCTTTGTCAAGCCCTACTATTCTTTGTCAAGTCCTACCATTCTTTGTCAAGTCCTACTATTCTTTGTTGAATCCTACTACTGTTTTCTAAGTCATACTATTCTTTGCCAAGTCCTACCATTCATATTTATTAATACTGTTTATCGTTATTCTGTCACATATTTTTCACATCATTGTTTTTCTCGTGTTAATAACTGAGTAAACAATTATGTAAGGCACAGGAACACATAACTACAATTATCATATATACTGTAAATTTTCTAGGATAACCCAAAAGAGTCAAAGTTACTGGTTTCCATTGGAGTCCTTGATGTTTACACTGTTGTCAGGCCTTCTTTTTTACGAATGCTGTTAATCATATGTTAAAACTGTACTTTATTGAGATACTACTTATGATCGGTTTAAGTGTCCGGAAAAATAATTTCACTTTCCTCTGGGAAACTGAAATTATTCTTCCTACCTGGTTACAGTAATATTTTTATATCTTTTGGCAGCGAGTTGAAAAGTCGATGCATCGAGGAGGATTAACATTGACGACGGTGATGGCATTTCTCACAGCTGCGTCTGAGTACCGTCATAGAAGCTAAGACGTTGTGTAGTTTTAAAAATAGGTTGGATAAATACATGAGTGGGTTTGGGTGGGTGTGAGTTGGACCCGACAAGCTTGTGCTACTAGGTCAGATGCCGTGCTCCTCCTTTAAGTGAATGTGACTGACCTGACTAGATTAAGGCATTGGCTTAAGCCGGTGGGAGAATTGGACCTGCCTCGCATGGGCCAGTAGGCCTGCTGCAGTGCTCTTTCTATCTTATTTTCTTATGACATGCTGTGGCTTGGTGTGTTGAGCGTGACGCATTAGGCAGCATAATGCCCTCATGGGGAGGGGGCATAACCTACGGCTCATACCTCAGAGTGTGAGCCTCTACGTAGCATAATGACTCATTATAACAACTCATTACGTCCAGTAACCACTGCTGAAAGTTAAAAAAAAGTTTGGAAAATCATTTATGTAAGTAGATTTCATTATTTTCCCAAATCAATAGCTATAAAATGAAATAATCACTGGAACAAAATTAAACAGTGTGGAAGAAATTGAATGAGAAGGGTTGAGAGGAATCAAGTTGAGCGTATCTGTGACAGCATGAGCTCTCGCTGTTATTGAAACAACAGACAGATGATTACATTTTACAACTGAATGCATTAAAATAGAAAGTTGAATATAAGAAGAGGGTAATATTTCGTGTATATTCCCCAAGAGACTGAAGTAGCGTGGACAGAGAGAAACTTTTGTTTGACGTTGGTAAGTGAATCCTTTGAGAGTTTTGAGAAAGGCGACACACAGCTCTTAGCAAAATGTTAATATTTATAGTTTAAACTCAAAGTTAATTAAGTGTCAACACGAAAATGAATCGTCATGCGAGTTTCATGCATGCAGTCCTGTGATGGAAGGTACAGAGATCTATGAATAACCCTGAGACATGTGTTGGAAGGTAGAGCTGCATGAATAACACTGATTCCTGAATGGAAGGCAGATGTAAAATATGCATAACCACACACACAACAACACCACACAACACACACACACACACACACACACACACACACACACACACACACACACACACACACACACACACACACACACACACACACACACATTTAGCCAAGCACGTCTAGAAATTAGAGAAAGTGCAAAGGTTTGCAACAAGTCTAGTCCCAGAACTAAAGAGCATGTCCTATAAGGAAAAATTAAGAGAAATCGACCTGACGACGCTGGAGGATAGGAGAGAAAGGAAGGACACGATAACATAAAATACTGAGAAGGATAAGCAAGGTGGACAGAGACAGGATGTTCCAGGGATGGGACAAAGCAGCAAGGGGTCACAACTGGAGTTGAAGACTCAGATGAGTCACAGGGATGTTAGGAAGTATTTCTTCAGTCATAGAGTTATCAGGAAGTGGAGCAATTTGGAGAGTGATGTAGTGGAGGCAGAATTCATACACAGCTTTAAGAATAGGAATGATAAAGCTCATGGAGCAGAGAGAGAGAATGGACCTAGAAGCGACCAGTGAAGAGGCAGGGCCAGGAGCCGAGAATCAACCCCTGCAACCACAATTAGGTGAGAACACACATACACACACACACACTCACACACACTCACACTCACACACACACGCACGTAAAGAAACTAGAGAAAGTGCAAAGGTTTGCAACAAGACTAGTCCCAGAGCTAAGAGGTATGTCCTACGAGGAGAGGTTAAGGGAAATCAACCTGACGACACTGGAGGACAGGAGAGATAGGGGGGACATGATAACGACATACAAAATACTGAGAGGAATTGGCAAGGTGGACAAAGACAGGATGTTCCAGAGATTGGACACAGTAACAAGGGGACACAGTTGGAAGTTGAAGACACAGATGAATCACAGGGATGCTAGGAAGTATTTCTTCAGCCACAGAGTAGTCAGTAAGTGGAATAGTTATCGAAGCGATGTGGTGGAGGCAGGATCCATACATAGCTTTAAGCAGAGGTATGATAAAGCTCACGGCTCAGGGAGAGTGACCTTGTAGCGATCAGTGAAGAGGCGGGGCCAGGAGCTCGGACTCGACCCTCGCAACCTCAACTAGGTGAGTACTAGGTGAGTACACACACACACACACAGGCCTAGTGTCTAATCGACATGTGCCTTGGACAAAATGGTAACTAACACACATACACATACACACTCATGTCCTATGAAGAAAGGTTAAGGGAAATCGGACTGACAACACTGGAGGACAGGAGGGTTAGGGGAGACATGATAACGACATACAAAATACTGCATGGAATAGACAAGGTGGACAGAGACAGGATGTTCCAGAGATGGGATACAGAAACAAGAGGTCACAATTGGAAGCTGAAGACTCAGATGAGCCAAAGGGATGTTAGGAAGTATTTCTTCAGCCACAGAGTTGTTAGGTAGTGGAATAGTCTGGTAAACGATGTAGTGGAGGCAGGAACTATACGTAGTTTTAAGACGAGGTATGATAAAGCTCATGGAGCAGGGAGAGGGGGGACCCAGTAGCGGTCAGTGAAGAGGTGGGGCTAGGAGCTTGTGATATAGTTCAACTGGGCTAGGTAGGTCGCTAAGGGAGACCTAATTTAACTAATTATATGGTCGCACCTTGCCCTGGCAAAAGTCTGTCAGCCACGCCTTTTCGGCTTAAGTTTGAGGTCTTTTGTTCTGGACGGCGTCAGACCTCGGCGTCAGGTCGTAACACGTGGTGCACACCCCACTGTGGGGGGTGCTCGGACCACCATATAAGCCCAAGGAACAGCTGAGCAGGAGACTTCGAGCAGAGCTGCTGCTGTGTGCAGAGCTCTGAGCAGGGAGATTCGAGAGGAGCTGCTGCTGGGGTGCAGGGCTCGGGAGAAGACTGCTGAAGTCTCTGGAGGAGACTGTTCGAGACATTGGGCAGAGTACTGGCTTGGGGCAGTACTCGTGCTGTGTAGGTCTTGAAACCTGTGGTTTAGTACCTGTGGTGAACTGTCCTCTGAACTATACTGTAAGTTATATTCATTTTCGTCAAGTTGATTGTATTTCCTGTCTCACTGCTTATATGTACCATCACCATTTATCTAAACTCCTGTTCCCAAATATATTATTGTACAAGGACTTAGTAATAAACTGTGTTTGAGTGGAATAGTAATATTCACTGTCCCTTTCATTTGCTTTTTTTCATTATTTTAGTTAAAGTAGTGAGAGGGTGAGTAGTATGGTGGGTAGAGTAATGAGAGGTGAAGATGTAGTCACCAGTGACCTCACATTACCTACCTCCGCTAATCATCTCTCCTACCACCTCGCCTGCCTATCCCCTGCCTACTGACTCCCTTACTCCTATATTCCACACTTATATCCATTCCGTCCATTACCCTCCCTACATGACAAACTGAGTCTCGATCCCTGCAACCACAGTCAGGGGAGTATAATTAGGTGAGTACATACACACACAGTACAGTGTCACCGCCCATATATATATATATATATATATATATATATATATATATATATATATATATATATATATATATATATTTCTGTTGGCTCTTCCCAACTCTAGCCTTGGCACACGCCTCGACCCACAGACCATCCGCATTGGTGTTGCCCTTCGACTTGCAGCTCCTATTCTCGCCGAACACAGGTGTATTTGTGGCAGTGAAGCAGCAGACCGATTCGGGTACCATGGTCTTGTGTGCCGTAAATCCGAGGGAAAGATTGCAAGACATGAGGAGGTTAATAACATTATCAGGAGGAGCCTCACAACAGCCGGATGCCCAGCAGTAAGGGAGCCACCCCAGCTATGCAGATCTGATGGCAGCCAGAAGCGTCCAGATGGTATCA
>NC_069400.1:31478927-31522831 GCF_026875155.1 Cherax quadricarinatus
TATATCCGTCTCGTTATGAGACTTTCTGACGACTGAAATTTTATCCCGGCGCATCAACAAAGTTCATAATTTTTTCTCGCTGACTTTGACAGTTCCGATCATTAATTAATAATATTTATTTTGCAACAGATGATATATAACGGCAACATCAAAAACCTTTTATCCATCTGTCCAATAATAACCGAAGTATACAATTTTTAGGACCAATACAGTGAAAAAAAATTCTTACCAAACATTCATGTCTAGCCCCCAAAAAAAAAAAAGAAAAAAAATGTGGGTTTGTTAACCCGATTATAAATATTTTACTAAGTCTGCAGGGAAATATTTCGCCCAGTACGAAAAAAATTGTGGATTTGCCTCCAGGCCTTAAATAACAATTCGACTGAATTTTAATTTAAACATGTAGATTCGTTATTCACGCAGCATGCAAACACGAGTACAAATATTTATTTCAAAACTAAAGTATAAAACGTACAATAATAATGTGATGTTGATAAGTAAGATACAGGTGATCAGTCCCTCGGGCTGAGGGACTGACTACCTCAAAACTACATCTTTAAAGGTGATGGACTGATTACATCGTCTTCCCATGTCTACTCCTGCTGCAGACTCCTCTGTACTCGACTGAAGAAGCCTATCGTGTAGGTGAAACGTTTAGGAATAAAGATACCCAACTATTGAACATCTGTCTTACTTGTCAACATATCGGTATTGTATATCACTTTCATATTCAATAATAATCGGACGGCCCGTAGGGATGCGTAACATTTCGGGCGACAGAAAGACACATTTGTGTTAGTGTGACTTGCAGATGGTCCAAGTCGGACCGAAACGTCGTCGTAAGCATCTCTCTCCTATGTGCGGGTTGTGTATCGACAGGTTTCGTCTGTGGACAAGCTTCTTCAGACAACGGAACGGGCGGGAATTGAACCCATGGCAAGTGAGTCTTGTTCCGTGGTCAGTTTGCAGTAGTCGTGTTATTACGATTTCGTGAAGTCACGAACGCTTCTTCAGTCAACAGATGAAGAAACCTGTCTAAACACGAAACGTCTCGCTAAATTTCCTCTTAGTCATTGTATCTCTTCAGCTGGTGTCAGATTTGCGACAGTGAACGTCTGGATTCAATAGAATTAAGAAAAAAAATACCTGATTAAAGGACGAGCTTCAGTTCGGAATGAAAATGAACTGATGTGACAGAAGGAGAATTTATTGGTACAGATGGTGGTGGTGGGTTGACTGGTACAGGTGGTTTTGATGGGTTATTTCTCAGGAAAACAAGCCACTCGCTATGCGACCCCAACTAGACGATACCCACACTGAACAACCCCCAGCTAGGTGCAACACAACAACCTACCTCAGCTAGGTGCCATTCACCAGCCTACCCCAGCTAGGTGAAGCACAACGTACCCCCAGCTAGGTGCCACTAATGCCCTATTCCAGCTAAGCATCACATCTCATTCAACAAACAATGCATTATCACACATTGCAATATCCTGAGATGACGATACACTTACTGGCTTCGTATCTGCTTACCTGAACGACGCTTCGCTCTATGCATTTGAATGAGACGTTAGAGCTAAACGTTGTACCGATGAACCTCTCCCTAGAGCGAAACATTGTCCCAACAAGCGTTTTTCACTGTTTTCCTTCTCTACCAGTTTTTTTTCTAGACATGAGATAAACACAAAACTGTCGTAAAAGAAACTCACTGTCAAAATATTTGCCAGTCCTGTGTGAGGACACACACACTGCCAGCCGCACCAACGCCACTTTGTGTAAATAAGGTAAGCGATAGCGTGCAAGATTCTCACCCAGAGATCTCGAGTGAGAATCCTCTCAGTCTTCTTTGGTTTTCAGGTAAGGATATGTGAATTCAGATGTCCAAAAGTGTGAAGGAAAAAGCAGATAGCTTGTAGGGAAAGCTTTTACTTTCATAGTTTTTCACTTTGCATAGTTCGTTAGTTAATACTGATCGATTACACAAGGTTCATTAAGGCTGCGTGTCACTTGTTCACCACAGGGACTTAGTTTGTTGATGTATCTGTCCTGCGTGGGCAGACTGTGTGTAGTGGGACTGCCACATGTATGACTGGTGTTAGCCATTAATTTTGACTAGTGCTATGTACTAAAATTTCGCATAGGCCTCAGCGGATTGACTATCAGGAAGAGCTTTGCGTCTGCGTGCTTGTAAATGGTCTTAGTACTTGCCCAGCGTTATGGATTCGACCTGTTGTAGGATCTGTATAGATTTTGTCTCTGAATACCTTGCTGGTATCTACACGCCGTATTTTATAAACTTAGTCTTTGACTAGATGATATCTGCATACACATGCACTCTGAAAACTTGGCTATGTGTCATAGTAAATTTCACACCTTGACAGTCTACGGATCTTAAAATTTTTGAATAATGCGTCATTTATACGATAAATCCGGTGGTGGATTAGCAATCATTATCATCCGTGGGTTGATTAGCTAGCATCTGCCATACGAAACATAGACTTGTTATCAAGCGTTCTTTCAATTATGCTCCATCCTGCGACTATTATTATCCATGTATACTGTAAATATATTTGTACAAGATGTCTTTAATCAGTAAAGATAATGTAGGTGCATTTCACACGTCTTGTTTTATCCAATTCCTAAACTGGTGAATACAAGTAGGATTTTGGATTTAAAACAGTGAGATGGTTTACCTACAACAGGATCCAGCTTGTGAAGAAGAGCCTAGCATGTCTCACATCATCATGATGCTCTCTCTCTCTCTCTCTCTCTCTCTCTCTCTCTCTCTCTCTCTCTCTCTCTCTCTCTCTCTCTCGCCCTCTGTATATATATTGATTCAATACCACTCGTTCGTGGTTACAATAATATAAAATACTGCTCGTGGAGGCTAGTACACCAAACTGGGATTAGAATGAAATTAGCTCGGAGGTACCCACACCACCGTATGTCCTTGGATCAAGATAAAACACCCAGCTCTGCTAGGTGCTTGATTTTTGTAGGATTGCGTGGACCTGTGGGTTAGAGCCTCATGTGTGATTTTCGCTCACCATGAGGCAGGCCAAAACGACATGGGTTCGATTCCTCGGATATTCAGAAAGTAACGTTACATCAACACATTTGATGTCACATAAGCACAAGAATTAACTTTTTATCAGTACATGGAGTGGTGTCATATTAACTCATGTGATGTCACATCAATGCAAGTGACGTCACATATAGCCAGAAGATCACATTAATCTAAATGATGTCACATCAATGCAAGTGACGTCACATAAAACCAAAAGATGTCACATCAATCTAAATGTCACATCAACCCAAGCAGTGTCACAGCAAGACAATTATGTGCTAATTTGATATCCAACGGATATCAAATTAGCACATAAAGTGTTTTCATATCAACCCAAGCGATGAATCATTAACCCAGATGATGTCACATTATCCCAATTGACGTCACATCAACACCCGAGACGTCACATCAGCACCCGAGACGTCACATCATCCCAACTGACGTCGCATCAACACCCGAGACGTCACATCATCCCAACTGACGTCGCATCAACACCCGAGACGTCACATCATCCCAACTGAAGTCACATCAACACCCGAGACGCCACATCAATATTAGTGATATCACACCAACCCAAATTGCGTCAGATCAATCCAGATGATGTCATATTAATCCCAGGAGATATCACATTAACCCGAAGTCATGTTACATCAACACAAGTGATGTTACATCAACACAAGTGATGTCACATTATCACAAGTGATGTCACATCAACACAAGTGATGTCACATCAACACAAAGGCTCACCCTCGCAGCAGTAATTACTCCGCTTCTAATTACCCTGGACGGCCGGCACTTGAAAAATTTCCCACATCCTTGAGAAGATAAATGAGCAGGGCAGAGAGAGAGAGAGAGAGAGAGAGAGAGAGAGAGAGAGAGAGACAGACAGACAGACAGACATACATAACAGATACAGAGAGACAGAGACAGAGAGAGACAGACAGATAGACAGACAGGGTATGGCACTGGAGAGAGGAGAGGGATGCGGGAGTAAGAGTGCAAGGAAAGATAGAGGAAGATGAAAGACAGAAGGAAGGAAGAGAAGGGAGAAGGAAGGCAGCAGGAAGTGAGTTGGAACAAGTGTGTACTTACCGATTTGTGTTGGGCGGGGGGGGGGGGGGGGAGGGGGGGTCGAGTTTTTTCTCCTGGTTTTGTTAGAGAGGAGAACCTTGATGCTTGTGAATGGCTCTCGATCCAAGGAACTGGAGGCCACTCCCCCCTCCTTTACAAATACACTATATGATTCCTACTGTTTTAGGGCTTCCTCATGAATACTAATAATTAGTACCAATATTATTATAAAATTAATAATAATGATAATATTTATAAAATAATAATAATAATAATAATAATAATAATAATAATAATAATAATAATAATAATAACAATAATAATAATGTAATAATGTTGGTAGAATTACCGACAAAATGTAAAGTAAAAGGACACAAGTGCAGCTAATGTGACATTTTATTGTGGCAACGTTTCGCTCTCCAGAAGCTTTGTCAACAGCTTGACAAAGCTTCTGGAGAGCGAAACGTTGCCACAATAAAATGCCACATTAGTTGCACTTGTGTCCTTTTACTTTACAATAATAATAATAATAACAATAATAACAATAATAATTCTTATCACCTCTGTAACAACTCTGGTTACATACATTCGACCTCTCTCAAACTTTTGAGTTTGCTTGACTGGGTGGGAGATTTCCAAGGTGGTTCTGTACATCCTGAGATGTATCTGACACGTACGCAGTCCTTTGTTGACGGTCTTCAAGGCTATGCCGAGATTTCTTCGCCTCACGCTGCCTGTCAGTCATGTGGGTTGTGAACATGTTAGGTGATATGCTCGGTGTGAAGGTCACTTCCACAGCCTTTCTCAATTATAATTGTCTGTAAACTCCTGTTCGTCGACTTGCATGACCTTGTACTTATTTTAACCGAACTTCAGCAGTCACCAGTCTGATCACCATCGTGATCAGACACACACACACACCCAAACATATATATATATATGTGTGTGTGTGTTGTGTGTGTGTGTGTGTGTGTGTGTGTGTGTGTGTGTGTGTCGTGCCGAGTAGGTAAAAACTGGTCAATTAGCAAGAATTCATTTAAAATTAAGTCCTTTCTAAAATTTTCTCTTATACGTTTAAATACATAGTTTTTCTTTTGTGTTAATGTAAAAATTATTAATTTTGTACCAAAAGGGCCTTAGAAAACTTACCTAACCTTATTATAACAAGCGCAGTTTAATTTAGCCTAATCCAACTAAATATATTTTAGATAAGTTTACAATAATTTAATAATAAACAAACACAACTAAATGTTTTTTTTTTCGCTAGGTTCAGAATGATTTTTGCGAAATTATTGCACACACAAATTTTCGCTTGCCTTATTCGGCAAGAAGAGCGTTGCTATTTAAGCCAAAATCGCAAGTTTTACCTATTCGACACGACATGTATATGAGAGAGACAGAAAGAGAGACAGAAAGGGAAGTGGAACAGAATTCTTCCTCCGTAAGCCATGCGTGTTGTAAAAGGCGACTAAAATGCCGGGAGCAAGGGGCTAGTAACCACTTCTCCTGTATATATTACTAAATGTAAAAGGAGAAACTTTCGTTTTTCCTTTTGGGCCACCCCGCCTCGGTGGGATACGGCCGGTATGTTGAAAGAAAGAAAGAAAGAAAGAAAGAAAGAAAGAAAGAAAGAGAAAATGAAAAACACTTAACAATTTCTGTCGTTCGTGAGGCTTCAAACAGCCCTGTCACAAGAAGCACTTTAATAATAATTAAGACTAAGTAAATTAACTTAGCCAGTAGGTCTTTAAAGCTGACGTTATCTTTGTGATGTGTTTTCTTCACACGCAAATACACAAACACACATACACAGAAAAGTCGTTTCACCAGCTAGTGGCTTTATCAACCCAATACAGAGATTGGCATTGGATTGATACAACCACTGGTTGGCGAAACGTCTCCACCATAAAGATGTTCAACTGTTGCAAATGTGTCTTACTCACCAACTTGCAAGTTATAAAATACGTAGGAAAAACCTCGCAGGGATGGAAACAGATGCAATTTTCCCAGTTGGCTAACACTTTCTGAATAAAGGTAGAGAGAACAGAAAAAGGAAAGGAGTAACACTACTAATCATAAATCGGTGGAGTTTGGAAGAGATGAGTGAAATGACTATGCAGTAGGCGACCTAAAGTTATGATAACAATGATGTACGACCAACCACTAAACAGTAGGAGACCAAGACAGGAATACAACGAGAGCAAGACCGTGGTGGTGAACAACAGAGAAGTGGCTGGAAGCGTCCATATAACCAATGCAATGTTACGGATCATAGGGGGACTTTAACCACAAGGAAACAGACTGAAAGATTTAGGATACATCAGAAGTCAAATGTGGAGAACTGAGAGCCTAGTGGTAGTGGTGATAGAAAGCTTTATACACAAACATGTTAGGATATAACCAGAGAGAAAGAGAGAGAGAGGAGGGAATGAACCATTATTGAATCTACACCTGATCAAGCATATCAAGATACTAAAAAATGTGCAAGGATTCACAATAAAACTATTCCCAGAGTTTAGGACTCGAGTTTAAAGGAGCTAAACCTGATGATATTAGAGGACCAGGAAAAACACGATAACAGCTTACATAATACTCAGAGGATTTGGTAGGTGGAGAAGGAGAGAACACAAGCGAACTTTTAAACACAGATGAGTCACTGAGACGTCAGGCAGAAGAATAAGCTGAAAAACGTAGTGTTGGAGACCGTATCTGTACACAGCTTTAATAATATATATGATAGGGCTCCCGAAGCCAAGCATGAGAGAATGAACTGTAGTATCGACCGGTTTATAAGACAGGCGCTGTGACTCCAAAAACGGTGAGTACACAAGGGTTAAAAAAATCAAGGTAATAAAACTAATACTCAAGAAATGGAAAGAAAAATTGCCCACTTTATCAAAATTAATGCTGAAGGATACATATAAAAATGTCGTGGGAAAGAAAGGTAACATAGTAACGAGGTTATTTTTTGTAATAAAGTTGGTAGAATTACCGACAATATGTAAAGTAAAAGGACACAAGTGCAACTAATGTGACATTTATTGTGGCAACGTTTCGCTCTCCAGGAGCTTTATCAAGCCATAATGGCTTGATAAAGCTCCTGGAGAGCGAAACGTTGTCAAATTAGTTGCACTTGCGAGGTTATTTTTTAAATAAATACTTAACTCAGTCTCAGCTCTGTATTTATAAGCACAGATACAATATTACAAACCAATTGTGAAATAAAGCCATTAATTCAACATTTAGGACATTTGATTAGACGTTTCGCCCACTGGTTATTAATAGTCACTGAAAAAGTTCCCAGTGGGCGAAATGTCTATAAATTAAATGCTCTACGTTTAGCATTTCTTTATTTAATTTAGAGTGCAGCTAAATACCGCACTAACGTAAACAGGAAGCAAAATATCTTAGTAAGAAAGACACTGACGTAAACAGGAAGCAAAATATCTTAGTAAGAAAGACACTGACGCTCAATATACAAAAATGTTGCAATGACTTCAGAAACTAAACATTAAGACATTAGTTACGTTTAAGTGTTAAAATGACTTCAGAAGCTGAACATTAAGATAATAGACGGGCCTGTTGCACTGACTGTTGGAATCAAACAGTACTGATAGCAAAATAGCGTTCCTGTTAACGGTGATATTTGATAAATAAATAACAGAAGAAGGCGCTTAGAGACCCTCATAGTTTTAGCGCTTCCATTTATCTATTTTTTTTTTTTGGTATATAAAAAAAAGAAGGAAAAGTGCAGTGACTGAAAACTAGCAGATGTTAATGAAATATTAAAAAGAGGCACAACCTGTGATAACAACTATCTTCCTCTTAGTAAATTTAAGAATAATAATAACAGCAACAACAACAACAATGTCAACATCTTCAACAATAACAACAACAGCATCCAATAATAATAATAATGAACATCAAAATGGTATAAAATACCGACAGGTTGGTAGGTAAGACACAAAGGCAACAGTTAGGCAACTTTATTCCGAAACGTTTCGCCTACACAGTAGGCTTCTTCAGTCGAATACAGAAAGTAGGCAGGAACAGTAGAGATGTGAAGACGATGTAATCAGTCCATCACCCTTGAAGTCGTAGAATTTGAGGTTGTCAGTCCCTCAGCCTGGAGAGTTCAGTTCCATAGTCAGGAACTATGCTGACTATGGAACTGAACTCTCCAGGCTGAGGGACTGACAACCTCAAATTCTACGACTTCAAGGGTGATGGACTGATTACATCATCTTCACATCTCTACTGTTCCTGCCTACTTTCTGTATTCGACTGAAGAAGCCTACTGTGTAGGCGAAACGTTTCGGAATAAAGTTGCCTAACTGTTGCCTTGTGTCTTACCTACCAATAATAATAATAATAATAATAATAATAATAATAATAATAATAATAATAATAATAATAATAATAATAATAATAATAATTGTCAAATCTCGATTGGGGTTACCTAGCTAATTATTTTATTGACGATGATCATACTTATGATTACGAAGGGATCTGCATTTATGATTTTTTCTTAATAATGTACACCGTGCTCAGGGTATATACATTCCCCAGAGAGAAATTAGGTCCAATAATAACGAACCCAAATGGTCAACAGGAGGCTAAAGCATCTATTAGGGGAGAAAAGGAGAAATTATAGGCGCATCAGAAGAGGAGAGGTTAACCTTACTGACCAATATGTTCAGCTTAAAAGAGAAGTGAAAAGGGGGATTAGAAAGGCTAAACGTGACTATGAAATTAGAGTTGCTAATGAATCAAAGACTAATCCGAAGGGGTTCTTTCAAGTGTATAGAACGAAGGTGAAGGAAAAAGCAGGACCTCTGAAAATTGGGAATGGACAGCTGACGGATAACGAACCGGAAATGTGTTCCTTATTTAATAACTATTTTTTGTCAGTTTTTACACAGGAAGACATAAATGAGATTCCAGAAATTAACAATTATTCAGTTCCTGATGAATTCAAATTAACTAATAATACTGCCACGAGGGACTTGGTTATTAAACAGATAGACAAACTGAAGCAAAATAAGTCCCCGGGGCCCGACGAGTTGTTTTCCAGGGCATTTAAGGAATGTAAGATCAAACTTAGTCAGCCTTTAACGAGTGTGTTTAATGCATCCATCCTTACTGGTGTTGTGCCAGCGTTGTGGCAGCTGGCTAATGTGGTTCCTATATTCAAATCAGGGGATAAGTCCGTTCCTTCAAATTACCGTCCAATAAGTCTGACATCTATAGTGGGCAAGTTATTAGAATCAGTTATAGCTGACATTATGAGAAGTCATCTTGAAGAGCATAACTTGATAAATGAATCCCAGCATGGGTTCACGAGAGGTCGTTCCTGCCTGACAAATTTACTGACGTTCTTCAGTAGAACATTTAAGGCAGTAGACAGTGATAAAGAATATGATTCTGTTTATTTGGATTTTAGTAAAGCCTTCGATAGAGTACCTCACAAGAGAAAAGTGGCAGCTCATGGTATAGGAGAAAAAGTTCTAGAATGGATAGAGGCATGGCTTACCAATAGAAAGCAGAGAGTTTCCATTAATGGGGTCAAATCTGAATGTGGATTAGTCACTAGTGGCGTTCCAAAAGGATTAGTTTCAGGCCCTCTCTTGTTCATAATTTAGATTAATGACCTTGATGAAGGGATTACGAGTGACATGTGCAAATTTGCTGATCATACAAAGATAGGCCGTATGATTTATTCTGAGGAGGATAGCAATGAACTCCAGGAGGATTTGGACAAATTAATGTCTTGGTCTGAAAAATGGCAGATGAAGTTCAGTGTGGATAAGCGTAAGGTACTTGTCCTTGGTAATGAAAATAACCCTCGAAGCTATAATCTAGGTGAAGTAGAGCTTGATCATACAGAATGTGAAAAAGACTTGGGAGTCATGGTAAGCAGAAACCTGAAGCCAAGACAGCAGTGCCTAAGTGTGCGCAACAAGGCTAACAGATTACTTGGATTTATCTCAAGAAGTATAAGTAACAGAAGTCCGAATGTTATTTTACAGTTCTATACATCACTAGTGAGGCAACAAGGCTAACAGATTACTTGGATTTATCTCAAGAAGTATAAGTAATAGAAGTCCAAAAGTTATTTTACTGCTCTATACATCACTAGTGAGGGCTCAAGATTATGCTGCTCAGTTTTCGTCTCCTTACTACAGGATGGACATAGACTCATTGGAGAACATACAGAGAAGAATGAATAAAGTGATTTACTGTGTAAGGAATCTCCCATATGAAGATAGACTTAAAGCCTTAAATCTCCACTCTCTGGAGAAACGTAGAATGAGGGGAGATATCATTGAAATGTATAAGTGGATGACGGGCATAAACAAAGGAGATATTAATGAAGTACTGAGGGTGTCGAACCAGGTAAGAGCCAGAAATAATGGATTTAAGTTGGATAAATTTAGATTTAAAAAAGACATAGGTAAGTACTGGTTTTCTAACAGGGTTGTGAATGCGTGGAACAATCTTCCCAGTAGGGTGATAGAGGCTAGGACCTTGGGTAGCTTTAAGAAGAGACTGGACAAATATATGAGTGGGAGGGGCTGGGTTTGATTTGTGTCATTGAGTACGGGAGTAAATTCTTCGGTGGCTTTGGGTAGAGGTCATTTTGATAAGGACCTGCCTTGTATGGGCCAGTAGGCCTTCTGCAGTGTTCCTCAATTCTTATGTTCTTATCATAATAATAATAATAATAATAATAATAATAATAATAATAATAATAATAATAATAATGTAAGACACATATGCAACAGTTAGGTATCTTTATTTCGAAACGTTTCGCCTACACAGTAGGCTTCTTCAGTCGAGTACAGAAAAGTTGATAGAAGCAGAAGATACTTGAAGACGATGTAATCAGTCCATCACCCTTAAAGTTTTGAGGTGGTCAGTCCCTCAGTCTGGAGAAGAGCATTGTTCCGTTGTCTGAAACATATTGTTTCAGACAACGGAACAATGCTCTTCTCCAGACTGAGGGACTGACCACCTCAAAACTTTAAGGGTGATGGACTGATTACATCGTCTTCAAGTATCTTCTGCTTCTATCAACTTTTCTGTACTCGACTGAAGAAGCCTACTGTGTAGGCGAAACGTTTCGAAATAAAGATACCTAACTGTTGCATATGTGTCTTACCTAACAATCTGTCGGTATTTTATACCATTTTAATGTTCAATAATAATATAATAATAATAATAATAATAATAATAATAATATATTATTATTATTATTATTATTATTATTATTATTATTATTATTATTATTAAATTATTATTAATAGAGACCAGAACTAGCTGGTGTATTCGTCTGGGACGTTATATAATTTCAATAGAGACACGCTGAAAGTAATATATTTTTGCTACAACATTGTGGAGGATGAATGTAAAATGTTTTGGAAGCTGCCTCTGCCGGAGAGAAAGTGGAACTTGGAGTGATCATTACCACTGAATATAAACACGCGCGCGCGCGAACACGAACACACACACACACACACACACACACACACACACACACACACACACACACACACACACACACACAGTCAGAGATTCGTACTCTCAGATAGTTTCTTCAAGAAATGGGAACTGGATGGAGAACAGGCAAATAAAAGCCATTAGAAAACAATCAGCACATTACTTAATTTGTAAGAAGACCCCGGTAACATATTTAAGTGGAATCTAAGAGTTTATTCTAAAACAGGAATATAACAGAAAAAAATAAAAATGGTTTAATAAAAGGTAGTGGAGAACTATGAAAAGGAGAAAAAGGCTTGAAACCAATAAAGAAAAAAAGGGCCGATCATAATATTTGCCGGAGAGTCAAACAACCCAGAAATGATTATCTAAATGAACAAAGAGAGGAAGAACAAATCTTTGAAAAAGAAATACTGGATAAGACCAAGATAGAAGAAAATATTTTATTTTAGTGTGTAAAAAGTAAGCTAAATGATGATAATGAAACACAATGAATTACAGATCAAAGATAAATACCCTGAAGTTGAGGAGGAATGGTATGAGTATTAGACAGAAAGGTGTGAGGTATTAGACGGAAAGGTGTGAGGTATTAGACGGAAAGGTGTGAGGTATTAGACGGAAAGGTGTGAGGTATTAGACGGAAAGGTGTGATGTATTAGACAGAAAGGTGTGAGGTATTAGACGGAAAGGTGTGAGGTATTAGACGGAAAGGTGTGAGGTATTAGACGGAAAGGTGTGATGTATTAGACAGAAAGGTGTGAGGTATTAGACGGAAAGGTGTGAGGTATTAGACGGAAAGGTGTGAGGTATTAGACGGAAAGGTGTGAGGTATTAGACGGAAAGGTGTGAGGTATTAGACGGAAAGGTGTGATGTATTAGACAGAAAGGTGTGAGGTATTAGACGGAAAGGTGTGAGGTATTAGACGGAAAGGTGTGATGTATTAGACAGAAAGGTGTGAGGTATTAGACGGAAAGGTGTGAGGTATTAGACGGAAAGGTGTGAGGTATTAGACGGAAAGGTGTGAGGTATTAGACGGAAAGGTGTGAGGTATTAGACGGAAAGGTGTGATGTATTAGACAGAAAGGTGTGAGGTATTAGACGGAAAGGTGTGAGGTATTAGACGGAAAGGTGTGATGTATTAGACAGAAAGGTGTGAGGTATTAGACGGAAAGGTGTGAGGTATTAGACGGAAAGGTGTGAGGTATTAGACGGAAAGGTGTGAGGTATTAGACGGAAAGGTGTGAGGTATTAGACGGAAAGGTGTGATGTATTAGACAGAAAGGTGTGAGGTATTAGACGGAAAGGTGTGAGGTATTAGACGGAAAGGTGTGATGTATTAGACAGAAAGGTGTGAGGTATTAGACGGAAAGGTGTGATGTATTAGACGGAAAGGTGTGAGGTATTAGACGGAAAGGTGTGATGTATTAGACAGAAAGGTGTGAGGTATTAGACGGAAAGGTGTGAGGTATTAGACGGAAAGGTGTGAGGTATTAGACGGAAAGGTGTGATGTATTAGACAGAAAGGTGTGAGGTATTAGACGGAAAGGTGTGATGTATTAGACAGAAAGGTGTGAGGTATTAGACGGAAAGGTGTGATGTATTAGACAGAAAGGTGTGAGGTATTAGACGGAAAGGTGTGATGTATTAGACGGAAAGGTGTGAGGTTTTAGGCAGAAAGATGTGAGGTATTAGACAGAAAGGTATGACGCATTAGACAGAAAGGTGTGAGGTATTAGACAGAAAGGTGTGTGGTATTAGACAGAAAGGTGTGTGGTATTAGACAGAAAGGTGTGAGGTATTAGACAGAAAGGTGTGTGGTATTAGACAGAAAGGTGTGTGGTATTAGACAGAAAGGTGTGAGGTATTAGACAGAAAGGTGTGAAGTATTAGACAGAAAGGTGTGTGGTATTAGACAGAAAGGTGTGAGGTATTAGACAGAAAGGTGTGAGGTATTAGACAGAAAGGTGTGTGGTATTAGACAGAAAGGTGTGAGGTATTAGACAGAAAGGTGTGAAGTATTAGACAGAAAGGTGTGCGGTATTAGATAGAAAGGTGTGAGGTATTAGACAGAAAGGTGTGAGGTATTAGACAGAAAGGTGTGAGGTATTAGACAGAAAGGTGTGAAGTATTAGACAGAAAGGTGTGAGGTATTAGACAGAAAGGTGTGAGGTATTAGAAAGGTGTGAGGTATTAGGCAGAAAGGTGTGAGGTATTAGACAGAAAGGTGTGAGGTATTAGAAAGGTGTGAGGTATTAAGCAGAAAGGTGTGAGGTATTAGAAAAGTGTGAGATATTAAACAGAAAGGTTACCTGGAGGTTACCTGGAGGTTATTCCGGGGATCAACGCCCCCGCGGCCCGGTCCATGACCAGGCCTCCCGATGGATCAGGGCCTGATCAACTAGGCTGTTACTGCTGGCCGCACGCAGTCCAACGTACGAGCCACAGCCCGGCTGATCCGGCACTGACTTTAGGTATCTGTCCAGCTCTCTCTTGAAGGCAGCCAGGGGTTTATTGGCAATTCCCCTAATGCTTGATGGGAGGCTGTTGAACAGTTTTGGGCCCCGGACACTTATGGTGTTTTCTCTTAGTGTACCAATGGCGCCCCTACTTTTTATTGGCGGCATTTTGCATCGTCTGCCCAGTCTTTTACTTTCGTAGGGAGTGATTTCTATGTGCAGATTTGGGACCATTCCTTCCAAGATTTTCCAAGTGTAGATTATGATATATCTCTCCCTCCTGCGTTCCAACGAGTACAAGTCAAGTGCTTCCAAGCGTTCCCAGTAGTTAAGGTGCTTGACAGAACTTATACGTGCAGTAAAGGATCTCTGTACACTCTCTAGATCTGCGATTTCACCTGCTTTGAATGGAGATGTTAATGTACAGCAGTATTCAAGCCTAGAGAGAACAAGTGATTTGAAAAGGATCATCATGGGCTTGGCATCTCTCGTTTTGAAAGTTCTCATTATCCATCCTATCATTTTATTTGCACGTGTGATCGTGGCACTGTTGTGATCCTTGAAAGTGAGATCCTCAGACATTACTACTCCCAGGTCCCTTACATTATTTTTCCGCTCTATTGTATGGCCGGAGTCAGTAGTATACTCTGTTCTAGTTATTATCTCCTCCAGTTTTCCATAACGGAGTAGTTGGAATTTGTCCTCATTGAACATCATATTGTTTACCGTTGCCCACTGGAAAACTTTGTTTATATCTTCTTGGAGGTTAACCGCGTCCTCAGCAGATGACAGCCTCATGCAGATCCTAGTATCATCCGCAAAGGATGATACGGTGCTGTGGTGTATATCTCTGTTTATGTCTGATATGAGGATAAGGAATAAGATGGGGGCTAGTACTGTGCCTTGTGGAACAGAGCTCTTCACTATGGCAGCCTCCGATTTAACTCTGTTGACCACTACTCTTTGTGTTCGATTTGTTAGGAAGTTGAAGATCCATCTCCCCACTTTCCCAGTTATTCCTTTAGCACGTATTTTATGGGCTATTACGCCATGATCGCATTTGTCAAATGCTTTTGCAAAGTCTGTGTATATTACATCTGCATTCTGATTTTCTTCCAGTGCATCCAAGGCCATGTCATAGTGATCCAGTAGTTGTGAGAGGCAGGAGCGACCTGCCCTGAACCCATGTTGCCCTGGATTGTGCAGATTTTGGGAATCCAGGTGATTTGCAATCCTGCTTCTTAGCACTCTTTCAAAGATTTTTATGATGTGGGACGTCAGAGCTATTGGTCTATAGTTCTTAGCTAATGCTTTGCTGCCACCTTTATGGAGTTGGGCTATATCCGTTGTTTTAAGTGACTGTGGAATTTCACCCATGTCCAAGCTCCTCCTCCATAGTGTACTTAGGGCACGCGAGAGGGGTTTCTTGCAGTTCTTAATGAAAACAGAGTTCCACGAGTCTGGGCCCGGGGCTGAGTGCATAGGCATGTTGTTAATGGCTTTTTCGAAATCTATCGGAGTTAGGGTAATGTCGGAAATCTGGCATACATTTATGGAGTTTTGAGGCTCATTCATGAAGAAATCATTTGGGTCGTCGATCCTCAGACCGATTAGTGGTTCACTAAACACAGAGTCGTACTGGGATTTCAATATTTCACTCCCGATACTAGGTGTGGTATTTGCCTTGTTTTTGGGATATGAAAAGAAATATTTTGAATTTCTTTCAATTTCACTAATAGCTTTAAGCTCCTCCTGCCTCTCCTGGTTCCTGTAGGAGTCATTTAGCTTAAGTTCGATAGTTTCCACTTCCCTGGTGAAGTTTTAGACAGAAAGGTGTGAGGTATTAGACAGAAAGGTGTGAGGTATTAGAAAAGTGTGAGATATTAAACAGAAAGGTGTGAAGTTTTAGACAGAAAGGAGTGAGGTATTAGACAGAAAGGTGTGAGGTATTAGACAGAAAGGTGTGAGGTATTAGACAGAAAGGTGTGAGGTATTAGACAGAAAGTTCCAGAGTGTATTTATAAGAGAAGATAATGAAAATGTAAAAAGATTTAAATCCCATGCAAATACCTGAACTGAAGAATACGGAAGAAAAAACTGGAAAAGAAGTACAGAAATTTCTTTTTGGATATTGATAATAAAAATCACATTAGGGTCAGAGGGCATATATCATCACGTGTTTCCAATGAATGTTCACTGGAATTATTAATGCTAGAGAAATTTTTACGATGTCACTACAAAAGCGTAAATTTTACAGACAGATGGAGACTGGTACACATCGTGCCAATATTAAAAAAAAAAAAAAAAAAAAAAGCATGGACGATCTTTTCAACAATACGCCGATTTTGCTGACATGTCTTGTCGTAAAAATGGTGAAAAAAATATAATGGAAAGTGGATAAAACTCAAGTATAGGAAAGAATTACTAGCAAGCAAGCAGTTCGGTTTCAGATCTGCACATTCATGTATATTCAATTCAATTCAATTCAAAGTTTATTCTCTATAAGGATTACAATGCTGAGTTTACAGAATTTGGTTATTGTGTGGTTTACATGTAGTAAAATAATAATTACAGAGTGTACCACTAGAACACCTAGCATGGCTAGGCATTTCGGGCAGACTTATATTAAATCTTAAGTTTAAAATATTACAAAATTATGAGATAAGTTGGTATTATGGCTAAGTGACTAAATACTAGTTGTGAGTTTAGCAATGTGAATGCTTTTGTTTTGGCACTATACATAGTTTCAGTATTGGAGTATCACAGGCCAACTTATGACTAGTTAAGATTCATTATTTTGAGATTGAGATTGATATTTCTGTTTATGGTCAAATGGGTGAGTGAGTGTAAGTGTTAACCACCAGGTGGTATTCGTATTATTAGTTGACAGGGTGTATCAGGGAGATAAGATGTTTTCTGATGGTAGTTTTGAAGGTGATGAATGTGTCTGCAGTTTTGGAATTTTCAGGTAGGGTGTTCCAGATTTTAGGGCCTTTGACATACATTGAATTTTTGTAAAGGTTTAGTCGGACACGGGGAATGTCATAGAGATGTTTGTGTCTGGTGTTGTGCCTGTGGGTTCTGTCGCAACTATCAAGAAAGCGTTTTAGGTCAAGGTTAATATTGGAATTTAAGGTCCTGCAGATATAGATTGCACAGTAGTAAGTGTGGATGTACTGAACAGGGAGTAAGTTTAGATCTATGAAGAGTGGGGGGGGGTGTTGCCAGGGATGGGATTTAGTGATTATTCTTACTGCGGCTTTTTGTTGGGTTATTATTGGCTTTAGGTGTGTTGCTGCAGTTGAACCCTAAGCACAAATAGCATAGGTGAGGTATGGATATATAAGTGAATGGTATAGTGTGAGAAGGGCAGTTTGCGGCACGTAGTATCGTATCTTGGAGAGGATCCCAACCGTTTTGGATACTTTTTTGGTTATGTCTTGGATATGGGTGCTGAAGTTCAGGTTGTTGTCGAGGTATAGGCCTAGGAATTTGCCCTCATTATGCCTGGCAATTAGAGTGTTGTCGATCTTAATGTTAATTTGCGCATCTCCTGCTCTGCTACCAAACATAATGTAGTAGGTTTTGTCAACGTTAAGCGTAAGTTTATTGGCTGTCATCCAAGTCGATATTTTGATCAGCTCCTTATTAACAATGGTGTTGAGGGTGGCAAGATTAGGGTGAGAGATGACATAAGTCGTGTCGTCAGCAAAGAGAATGGGGTTCAGGTGTCGAGATACGTTTGGAAGATCATTGATGTATATGAGGAAGAGCAGGGGACCAAGGACACTTTCCTGCGGAACTCCAGTATCAAGTGGCTGTGTTGTTGATGCTGTGTCTTTAATGGTGACATACTGATACCTATTAGTAAGGTAAGATTTGAAATATGCAAACGCATGGCCTCTTATACCATAATGGTCAAGTTTGTGGAGTAGGATGTCATGGTCTACTGTGTCAAAAGCTTTTCTTAAGTTATTACGACTGACTCGGTAAGAAATGGGTGAGCTGAGTGAGTTTATCTGAATTTTAGGAAGATTTTGAGAGAGTTCTCTATGAACGACTAATCTGAAGGCTTCAACATATAAGAGGAATATAAGAAGCACCATTACAGTGGATGAGAGACTTTTCCATTGAGAGACAAATATCTCAAATAAATTCCCACTTCAATATGAATCAACTTTCTTTTATGTAAAGATATTTTTTGTAAGCGTAAAAGAATTTTCTGATGGATTTTTCTGGGAACTGTGAGTTCCTGACGTGAGAGAGAGAAAGAAAGAAAGAGAGAGAGAGAGAGAGAGAGAGAGAGAGAGAGAGAGAGAGAGAGAGAGAGAGAGAGAGAGAGAGAGAGAGAGAGAGAGAGAGAGAGAGAGATTATTATGAGTATGTGAGACATGCTGGCCTCCTCTACACAAGCAAGACCTGTTATAGGAAAACCATCTCACTGTTTTAAACCCGAAATCTTACTTACCAGTTTAGGAATTTAATAAAACAAGACGTGTAAAATGTACCTACAATATTACAGATCTATGTTTATTGTTCCAAATGGAAATTAAACATCTCGAATGATAATTATTCCTAGTCCATCACCGGCTGATTCATATGAATGATACGCCATTAAAATATCTTAAAAACCCGTCAAGCTGTGCTTCTCACTAAACACCATGTCAACAGAGTGCATGTGTGTATGTTCAGTTACCAACTAGTCAAAGATTAAGTCTTCAAAATGCAGCGTGTAATCATCAGTGAGACAATCAGAGATAATGTCCACGTTGGGACCATTCACTGGAATGTAGTCTCAGAGTTTTTCTTGAGACTGAATCCACATCTGCCAGTGCAGAATTAGACTCCATACATAATTAATGCCTAACATTATCCAAGCAAGTCACATTCAGTCCCAATATACACAGTGCACTCCACTTAAACATTCTGTACACACATACAGCAAAAAACTAAGTCTAACATCTTCACTACAACTATGTACAAAAAGCAAAACCCAGAAAGTTTACACACAACCTAGTGCTAACACCTCTCAGACTAGGTTCAAGCATAATAGTATGTAGAAATTACGTACACAATGATATAAAGTAAGATATTTATTTCTGAAAGTATAGAAGTGTTTTATGGATACTTTGAAAGATGTTTAATTATGATTCTTCCTCTCAGAAGCTATATTCAGCAATGAAGTTGAAGTGACAGAGCTCACGATATGAACATTGGCTGAAGACACAAGACAATGCTCAGATATTCTAAGGACCAAAAATGACATCGTGTGAGAAAGTGTTTGTGTATGAGTCTGTGTTAATGAAGACAAAGCAACTGCTCACATCCTCCCCGTTCGGCAGCAAATCGTGAATGGGGTGGAGATCGGAAGGTTGTACATGGCAGTTAGCCAAAATGTCGCCTTGCCTACTGTTCCTTGTGCAAGAAGTTAAAGCAAGATGGTGCCAAGCACCTTTCCGGCTTACTCAGAATTAAATTTATCATGCAAAATTATTAAAAAGAATGATAAATAACAAAGAGAAAGAAACATAAGTTCCTACAAGAGAGCCTGGACATTATCTCTCAACAATAGGCAACAAAAGACATGCCATTTTACAATAACAGTCTCCAACAGAAAACATTAATCATTAAATACTATATAGTTGAGTACAAATATGAAGAGCGTCTGTCTGGCTCTCAGCAGACAGAGGATCAAGCCTCCACCACGTCTTGCGCTGAATGACCCACTTGGGTTTAACGCTTAACACGAATTATTGCAAAAAAAAAAAGCAAACACTAAAGGAGTTGACAAACAACAAATAATGTACAGATATATGTTACAAACGATCACCATCAATTTCACTCCACACGAACACTTCTGAATCACTGTACACAACGACCCTGAGAGCCGGTAACTGAATTTTCACCGATTTATGACCTAGATGGAATGGGGAGGATACGAGCGTTTTGGTTCTATGCTGGGATTAAATAATTTTAGTCTGAGAGTTGTAGAGTTACTGTGTGTGTTGTCGTAACACTGTGTTGGGGTGACACTGTGTTGTGGTAATACTGTGTGTGTGGGGGTTGTGGTAACTGTGTGTGTTGTGATAATACTGTGTGTGTCGTGGTAGCACTGTGTGTTGTGGTAATACTGTGTGTGTGTTTTGTGGTAACACTGTGTGTAGTGTGGTAACACTGTGTGTGTTGTGGTAACACTTTGTGAGTTGTGGTAATACTGTGTGTGGTTTGGTAACACTGTGCGTATTATAGTAACTGTGAGTGTTATGATAACACAGTGTGTGTTTTAGTAACACTCTCTGTTGTGGTAACACTGTGTGTGTTATGGTAACTCTGAGTGTGTTGTGGGAACATTGTGTGTGTTATGGTAACACCTATTTTGTTGTGATAACAGAGTGTGTCTGTGTTGTGATAACACTGGGAATATTGTGGTAACAATGTGTGTGATAACATTCTATGTTTCATGGTAACAATATATGTATTGTGGAAGCACTATGTGTGTTGTGGTAACACTGTGTGTGTTGTAGTAACTTTGTGTGTTGTGGTAACACCATGTGTGATGAGGCAACACCGTTGTGGCAATGCTGTGTGCTGTGACACAGTGTGTTGTGGTAACACTGTATGTTCTGATGACACAGTGTGGGTTGTGGTAACACTGTGTGTTGTGGTGATACTGTATGTGTTATAACAACACTGCTGTGGTAATACTGTGTTGTAGTAATACTGTATATCTTATGGTAACACTGTGTTGTAGTGATACTGTATGTGTTATGGTAACACTGTGATGTGGTAATTAATGTATGTGTTATGGTAACAATGTGTTATGGTGATACTGTGTTGTGGTAACACTGTGTTATGGTGATACTGTGTTGTGGTAACACTATTTTATGGTGATACTGCATGTGTTGCAGTAACACTGTGCTACGGAAACACTGCATGTGATGCGGTAAACTGTGTTTGGTAACATGTGTTTTGTGTATGTGTGTGTTGTGTTTGTGATTGTGTTGTGGTTTTGTGTGGGGTGTATGTGTGTGGTACTGTGTTTGTGTTGTGTGTGTGTGTGTGTGTGTGTGTGTGTGGTGGTGTGTGTTGTGTGTGTAGTGGTGTGTGTATGTGTGTGTGTGTGTGTGTGTGTGTGTGTGTGTGTGTGTGTGTGTGTGTGTGTGTGTGTGTATGTGTGTGTATTGTGTGTTGTGTGTGTGTGTGTGTGTGTGTGTGGTGTGTTGTGTGTGTGTGTGTATGTTGTGTGTTGTGTGTGTGTGTGTGTGTGTTGTGTGTGTGTGGTGTGTGTGTGTGTGTGTGTGTGTGTGTGTGTGTGTGTGTGTGTGTTGTGTGTGTGTGTGTGTGTGTATGTGTGTGTAGTGTGTGTGTTGTGTGTGTGTATGTAGTGTGTGTATGTGTGTGTGTGTGTGTGTGTGTGTGTGTGTGTGTGTGTGTGTGTGTGTGTGTGTGTGTGTGTGTGTGTGTGTGTGTGTGTGTGTGTGTGTGTGTTTCTGGTACAACTTTTACACTACCGTTCACAGAGTGGATATGGGGGTACATAATATTACTATTAAAATCAATCCCAGCAATTACACCTTGCATAGTAAAGTTCTCTCCATCTCTCCTCCCTTCGCTTCCACCAACAACATATAAGCAAATAAACACTCACGTGGGAATGCATTCCACCACACCAGCAAAAATTACATATCATCACACTGACACTAAACTTGGCAGTCATATGGTATTTATACAGAGAATAACACTAGCTTTTATACATAGCATAACACTGCCATTTAAACTCTTATAATCTAATACGATGATGCAGGTGATTACATTGTGGGGAGTTATAATTAGCATATACAGATTACTATTATTATTATTATTATTATCATTATTATTATTATTATTATTATTATTATTATTATTATTATTATTATTATTATTATTATTATTATTATTATTATTATTTTTAATGAACCGGCCGTATCCCATCGAGGCACGGTGACCTAAAAAGAAAAACGAAAGTTTCTCTTTTTAAATTTAGTGTTGTATACAGGAGAAGGAGATTATTATTAATATTATTATTTTTTATTATTTTATTATTATTATTATTATTATTATTATTATTATTATTATTATTATTATTATTATTATTATTATTATTATTATTATTATTATTATTATCATTGTTATTATTACATATTAGGTTGGTAGACACCCACCAGGGAGGTGCTGCCGTCCTGTCATATGAATGTGAAACAAATTTGTTAAATGTTCTACAGTCTGACAAGGCTGCAGATCCTTTGATTCCCTGTCATAAACACACAAAATGATGGTAATTATCATCTTCATCTAGTACAGGGGGAGGGGGGGGGAACCTTGTCATGTTTGGAAGGCCGCATTAATTTAATAAGGCTGGATTCAAGAAATTTTAATTAGATGTACTGCATAATATTGGTTATGTTGTAAAAAGTTAATTATTATGTAATAACTCCAGAATAATTAATTGAGAAGGCCGCACTTAATGCCCTAAAACGTAGCAGGTTCCCCACCACATCAGGGGAACCTGCTGAATTATTCTAGTATGCATTACATGTTTATAAATATGTACGTGAATGTGCACGCACCTAGATAACTTTTTCTAAATTTCTTAATGGTCCTTGCCCTTGCAGTGGTTTTCTTTCAGTTCCACGGGGAAATTAGAATTCTTCATCCTCGAGCAATTTGTGTCGTAGAAGGCGAGTAAAATACCGGTAACAATAGGCAAGTTACCCCTTTTTCTGTGATAAGCACAAAATAAAATAAATAATAAATGATGATAGAGTTGACTATATTAATGCTCTGAGTAAATGGAAGTAAATTGAGTGTGTCTGAGTGAATAAGAGATAAATAAGAATAGTGGTAATTTCTGAATGATCAACTATTGAAAGAAAAGAGGGAATGTAAGCGTTTAGATTCAAGAATTACATAAAGTAAAAGCGGGATGTAAGATGTGGGTGCTAGTTATTTTGTACGCACCTGGAAGTGTGTATGAGAGAGAGAAAGAGAGCTTTATGGGAGGTATAAAGAGAATGTTTAAGGAATTCTTAATGAGAGAATAATTAATGAGATAATAATTATTGCGGGGATCTAAATTCTCGAACGGAAGAAACCAGTGCAGAGAGCAGACTAGATAAGTTTTAAGTGCCAAGGGAAAATAATATGGGAAGCAGGAAAGGGACAGGCTTTAACTGAATTATGTATCGAAAAATGTTTGGTAATAAGTAATATTTATTTTTAGGAAAAGAGGATCAATAAGTTTACAAGCTATAATGTAGTACGAAATTACAGGTGTTTGCCAGACAATATATTGGTGGATGTGACCGTGTTGAGAGAAGCGACTGATACGTTAAATTATTTAGTGGAATTCACGGAACAAGGACAATGGCGGCGTGTGTGCAGGTCGTAATATGATTACTGATACCTCACTCTCACTGTAAATTTTACAATTTAACACGTAACAATGAAGTTTCTTTATTATCATCAATAACTGGATATATATATATATATATATATATATATATATATATATATATATATATATATATATATATATATATATATATTATATATATATATATATATATATATATATATATATATATATATATATATATATAATATATATATATATATATATATATATAAATAAGATGTCCAGCAAGGTAAGATATCAGTTATTAGCGAGATGATAAGACACATGTGCAACAGTTGAGTATCTTTATTCCGAAACGTTTCGCTCACAGTAGTCTTCTTCAGTCGAGTACAGACAAGTCAGCAGAAGTAGAGATGTAAAGACGATGTAATCAATCCACCACCTTTGAGGTTAGATTAGGTAAGATTCATCAGGAAACAGGACAATTGTTTCCTGTCGCGTGTCCTGGTCATATGATGACTCGACACTGGAGCTTTTTGTCATCTGACCGAGGCCTTCCGCTGGCTTACCAGTCCACAGTCCACACCTTTAAAAAAATAAGGTTTTTGTTAGCTGCTTTATTTGTTGAGGAGATATATGCGCTTCTGTACAGTTAATTACTATAGATTACCATAATACAGTTAACTGACATAATGGAGTTAACTGGCATAGTGTTTACGAGAGTACAAAATACTATGTTCTACTTTATAATTAAGTAATAGATCAATCCAAGGTATTTACATGATAGATAATAAATACATTTTATGAGTGCATATTATCCAAATAACCAGGACACCCTAAATAGCCTATCCAAGACAGATACAACTTTGTGAAACAGTTGTCAATACCTTCACGTCAACACCTTCACTAACGAGAATAAACACAGAACAACAATAGCGACCATCAAACACCCAAAAGTGGGCATACATTGGCCCCAATACCACAGCAAAGTCCCAATTACAATGATAGGCAGTGTAATTACGACGCGACCGTCGACACTGACAGTGCCCAGATTTGCCTGTCTATCAGAAGAAATTTCTGAGTGTCTATATGTCTCTTTCTTTACGCCTATATGTTTTTTTCTACCCTACGTAGAAATGTAGGGTAGAAAGAATGTAGGGAATGAGAAGATCGAATAGTTATAGTTATAGGTTTAATAATGCAGTTGTAGGGTGAACATCAGAAGGTTATGGTTGTTGCATGACTGGTACGGGTGGGTAGAGAAATAATAATATAATATATTTATTTCTACAAGTACATGGACAAGGTATGCAGTCCTAGCTGACATCAGTGACTTATTATTATATAGAAAGCCGCTTGTTATGCAGAGCATTTCGGGCAAATTAGGTCAGTTTTGTCCCCTGTTGCGACCCACACCAGTCGACTAACTCCCAGGTACCCATTTTACTGATGGGTGAACATAGACAACCAGTGTAAAGAAACACGCCCAATGTTTCTACCCTCACCGGGAATCGAACTTAGACCCTCGCCGTGTAAAGGAGAGCTTTAGCCACCAGGCCACAGGGCACCCGACAATAAGGAAAATGATGAGGAAAAGAGAGAGTTAAGGAAGAAAAAGGTCAGCATATGAGAAACTTTTACAATGTAAAATTTAATGTTTTCATTGAAGAGAATATAGGAAAAAACAGAGATAATAACAATGATTATAAAGTGCAAAAGGAGATTGAGCGAGTGAATGGGTGAGTCTTTATCAGCAAAATATTTTTTGCTCAAAATCAGAAAGTTTACAGAAAGCCTTGGAAGCAAGTCTACTTCACAGCCGTAAACGAAGAAGATATGTATGGAGAGGATGCTCTGGAAAGATAGGGAGAATATTTTCCCAGGTTGTTAAATGTTACTGATGAAAGGGAAGCAATGATGCTGCACACTGGGAAGGGAGGAATAATATCCGGTAGGAGTAAGCAAGAGCTAGAAGTGAAAGTTGGGCGAGTGGGTAAGATAATAGGTAGAATGAAAGGAAGTGGAGCAGCTGGGACTGCTGGAATTTAGACTGAGATCTTAAAAGCAGGTGGGGATACAGCTTTGATATGGTATGTGTATTTGTTCGATATATATGCTTAAAAAACAGGAAACATACCTAAGGATTGGCAGAGAACTACATAATTCCTTGGTGTAAGGTATAAAGACAAGAGAGAGTGTACGAATTATAGAGGAATAATTTTGTCCATTATACCTAGTAAAATGTATGTGAAGATAATTATTGAAAAAGTTAGGATTAAGACGGAAAGTACGACTGCAGAAGAACAGGGAGGACTTAATAAGACTAGGGGATATGTAGGCTAAGTGTTTACACCGAAACTTATAAATGAGCAATTCTTAGATAAAGACAAGAAACTGCTTGTTGCATTTATAGTTTTTATAAAAAGGCATATAGGAGAGAAGGGTACTGTTTTCAGACTGGAGAGAGGAAGTGGATGTATTGGAGATGAGTCTGTGAAAGACGAAGTGAACCATAAAACAGACGAATGGAAAAGGGTAGGTAGATTATTGACACGTTTGTGGAATGAAAAAAAAAGTTTATAGAAATAAAAACAGGATTGTGCTAGAGTATAGGGTTACCAACACTTTTATATGGGTATAAGAAATAAGTTTTAATCACTGCAGAAAAGAGGAGAGTGGAGGCAGAGGAGATATCATAATTTAGGGCAAAGACTTCGGAGTGTAGAAATTAGAAAATATGGGATTATAGTGTGTATTATCCAGAGTGCAGAGTTGGGGTTGTTGAGGTAGACCGGGCAGGTAGAGAGAAGAGAAAAGAATAAGGATGGCGGAGTGTGTATAAATCTGAGATAGAAGGATGGAAGGGCAGGGGTCGTTCCAGAAGGGGCAGGAGGGAGGGTAAGACAAAGTATGTAGCAGGTTCGCCGGTCTTGTCCCGGCCTGGGTCTTTTCCAGATGGTGACCCGGCGGTGAGAAAAAGGTTTTCAGTGGTAGGGGCTTGAGTATCCAGCAGACGTGTGTGACCGCTCTCTTGGAGTGTGAGTAAGGTAATGTATATGAAAGGATTCAGGGAAAAAATGATCAGCTGTTCTTGAGTCGTGGAAGTGGGAAGTACAGTGCCTGCACTCTGAAGGTGGAGTGAGGATCTTACAGTCCTGCAAGTGGAATGAGAGGCACAGTGCCTGCACTCTGATGGTGGTGGAGTGAGGATCTTACAGTTCTGGAAGTGGAGTGAGAGGCACAGTGCCTGCACTTTGAAGGTGGAGTGAGGATCTTACAGTTCGGTGCGTCATTCGGACTGTGATGTTTTGCGCATTTCTGACGTGACAGCTACCACTTCCTTCCTTTAATTCCCATCCTATTCTTTCCATCCTTTATCACATTGCTACTCATTCACCACTTACCTTATTCCCTTGACTGTCTCCTGCTTCCAAACCACCTCACTTATGCCCCTGCCGCTACCCTACATAACCAACCTTCCCTATCACCCTGCCTCCCCCATCTTCCCTATCACCCTGCCTCGCCCACCTCCCCCACCTACCATTCTACTTGGCAGTAATCTATACGACCATCTGTTAGTTGCCTTGTTTTATGACTATTACGTGCTGTTGTGACCTAGAAGAGGGGAGACAGGAGGAAAAAGGGGAGAACAAAAGAAGGTAGAAGAGGGGAAAGGAGACCAGGAGAGAGGGGAGGAGGGAATGAGGAAGACAGAGAGAGAGAGAGAGACAGAGAGAGAGAGAGAGAGAGAGAGAGAGGAGGGGTCAATTCGCTGCATCGATTATATGTTTAATTCTCAGTTTCTTATTACAACGTTACGTACATTGTTTTGTACTTCATCTGGAATTGAGTCGAGGACGAGTTTAACAGAGTACATGTGATGCTTTACTCGAATTCTGGAGATGTCGAGCCATGATAAAGTGCGCGTTACAGAGTACAATATGTATATCGGAAATAACAGAATTCGCAACAAAACAGAGAAAAAACAATCTCTTAACAACTAAACAACAACCACAACAACAATACTAACACAACACCACAACAACAAACTAACACCAAAAACACGTAGTGGCAGCAGCAGCAGCAGCAGCAGCAGCAGCAGCAGCAGCAGCAGCAGCAGCAGCAGCAGCAGCAGCAGCAGCAGCAGCAGCAGCAGCAACAACAACAACAACAACAACAACAACAACAACAACAACAACAACAACAACAACAACAACAACAACAACAACAACAACAACAACAGCCACAGAAACAACAGCTTGGAGGGTTTCTCCTAAGTTTTTTCCGTCTGCTTCCTCTGCACGTTTATCTACTTTATCTTTCCGTTTACCTGCTCCCTCTTTGTGTTTATCTTCCTGTTCTCGCTTATCTATTTCCTCTTTTCGTTTATCAATTTCCTCTTTTCATTGATCTACTCCTCTTTTCGTTTATCTACTTCTCGTTCATACTCTTCCTTTTCTCGTTTACCTACTTCCTCTTCGCATTTATCTTCCCGTTCTCGTTTTATCCACTTCCTCTGCTCATAGGTGCTGGCACACATTTACTGGAGTGTAACAGCCTTACTATCTCATGAGCAAGAGACTGCAACAAATTACCACAATGCACAAGTTAACAATTATTTTTTCTCCACGGAACACTGCTTCCACCAGGAAGCGGTTGCCCGACCAGACGCATCCCAGGAAATATTGATGTTGGCAGCTGTTTCCCATCTGTGGACTACGAGGTGGAGAATCTTCCCCAGACGTTGCCTGGAGTAGCAGCGTACGACTTACGCTCAACTGAGTGTTTGTGTGATTTATGCTAAAAAGAACATGCCGCATTCACTCCAAGTCCGGCAACGTCGGTACTTCTGGTAAACATACGTCGGGTATATGTGCACTAATATCGTGGTGTTAAAGTATATTCAAGCACTTTCTCCATTAACATCAGTATCTAACACCGAGCTGATCATTTTCCATCTGATACTTTACCAGGTTAGATTTAAGAGTGAACCTATTCTAATTCTTGGAGACTAAAATGCCAGACTTAAGAATATTGGAGGGTCTATAACAAACACCAGCGGAACTAAGCTAGTTTTAATTTCTAAATGCGTAGGATGATGCTAGAAACGTGGGCACTATTGAGCTTACTCACATAGGACGGCATATTAGATCTGTGCCTTGAATTTAGTGCATCCTATACGATGTAAGACTCCGTTACAGTTGATCTATTTGATCACTTTCCAAGACTTACAACCGTCATTCTTGATCATATAACCAACATATAAAAAGCTAATTCACAGCAAAAATAGGATCTGGTCGATACGGCGTAAAGTGTCAGCGGCCCTATTAACCCTTACCACGAAGCAAGAGGACCTGACCAAGTATAAACCTGGCCTACTACCCCTCAGGCAAATTGAGAATGCTTTAGAATAGTTCTTGTAGTACAAATAGGAAGCGCCTGTCTCGCGCTCAGCAGACGGAGGATTAAGCCTCCACCACGTCTTTCGCTGAATGACCCACATGGGTTTAGCTCTTAACATGAATTAGATAATTAAAGAATAACACAGCCACCGAAATATTACACATAACCATTAATACCTACTAGACAGACTGCTGGGCACCAAAAAGGTGCCTTCTACCTGCCCTAGCACTTCACCAGGAAGTAGGTGAATCTGCCCAGTGTCCTATAGGTAGGTAAAGAATCAGGACACTTATGTTATCTGAACTGTCTCTCCAACCCAGGGCAGAAAGAGTTTAGAACAGCTCGCTCTTGCCTATCCCAACTACTGGACCACTATGACATGGTCTTAGATGCTCTGGAGAACAAATAAAATGCAGATATAATATATACAGACTACGGGAAAGCCTTCGACAAGTACGATCATGGTGTAATAGCGCACAAAATGCGTGATAAGGGAATAACAGGAAAAGTTGGTAGATGGATCTATAAATTCCTAACAAACAGAAGACAAAGAGTAAAAGTAAAAGAGTCAAGTCTGAGGTGGCTACAATGAAAAGTTCTGTTCCACAAGGCACAGTACTCGCTCCCATCCTGTTCCTCATCCTCATATCTGACATGGACAGAAATGTAAGCTACAGCACCGTGTCCTCCTTTGCGAAGACACTGCAAATCTTCAAGCAGAAAACTATGTGAAGTTCAATAAAGACAAATTCCAATTACTCCACTATGGAAAACTCGAGGAAATTAAAATCGTATCGGAGTATAAAACAAATTCTAACCTCACAAAAGAGTGAAAAACTAGTGGGAGGGACCAGGGAGTTATAATGTCAGAGAATATCACTTTCAAAGATCACAGCAACGTATCTACCATATTGCGAACACAGGTAAAGAATGGCCTGTGACATGGTCGTAATGGGAAGTGGAGCAAACAAACTCAGCAGTAGACTATAAAATATATTTTGCCTTCACCCACTATATACAAATATGTACACTTTCTACAGCTAGAATAATAATTAGTGTACACGACGGTGACAGAGGACAAAGCAGAAGCCAGAGTGCACCGTACTCAACCAGCAGGTAGGCAAGTCTGTTAAAAGCTTCTCGCAAGTGAACCACAGTGCCCCAGCTTTGGCGGGCTTTCCTGTAACTGGTCAATGAACCAAGGTACTGATTTAATGACGGGTACCCTATTGATCATTAAACCCTTAACACCAGGTTCGCTGGCTGGGAGGCAGCCTATATGGAAATCTGACATAAACCAAATAAATTGTAACACTTTTTGTATGCCACATACCACATCTGCTAGGAATATGATAGGAGGGATAATGAGAACCTTCAAAAGTAGAGATGCCAAGCCCATGATGATTCTCTTTAAATCGCTTGTTCTCTCTAGGCTGGAATATTGCTCTACACTATGGGCCCCTTTGAAAGCAGACCTTGAAAATATACAGAGAAGTTTCATGTCACGTACAAGTATGATAAAGCACCTAACTTACTGGGAATGGTTGAAGTACCTTGATTTATACTCCTTAGAACGCAAGCAAGAAAGATACATGATAATATACATTAGGAAAATCCTAGAGGGACTAGTCCCAAATCTGCACACGAAAATCACTCCCTACGAAAGCAAAAGACTCGGCAGGAGATGCAACATCCACCACAGTGAAAAGCAGAGGCGCCGTGAGTGCGCTAGGAAACAACGTAGTATGTGTCACGGGCCGAGGACAGTTCAACTGCCTCCCAGCATAAGAGAGATTACCAATAGATCCCTGGCTGTCTTCAAAAAGGAAATGGACAGGTGCCTAAAGTCAGTACCTAACCAGCCAAGCTGTAGCTCGTACGTCGGTTTACGAGCGGCCAGCAGAAACAGCATGGTTGATCAGGCCCTGATCCACCACGAGGCCTGGCCACGGACCGGGCCGCGGGGGCGTTGACCCCCGAAACCTCCTCCAGATATACTCCAGGTATCTCGAGGATTGCATGCAAATGAGGGACATGTAAGTTTATAGAATAGGCGAGATAAAATGCTGCCTCCTTCTTTTTATTATTATTATTATTATTATTATTATTATTATTATTATTATTATTATTATTATTATTATTATTATTATTATTATTATTATTATTACTATTATAATATCAACATCATCATCATCATTATCACCATCATCACCAGCCACTGGACCAGCAAGGCTGTTCAGTATCTGACGGACATGTTTGAATCTCTCAGGGGATTAAATTTTACCTCGGTCACCTGATTGGATTCTCAAAGGCCCCTGTCTCTCTCTTCTTCTCTCCCTCTCCCTCTTTCTCGTTTGATCTTCCTTCCCTGCGTTATTAGGAGCTTATCCATTCATTCATTCATTCGTTCTTTAGGTATCTGATTTCCCTTCAAAATGAATTAATCTTTCCTCTCCTGTATAAAATTCCTACACATCTTTCCTCGTCTATTCTTAGCTGCTCCAATTACTGTCTCCATCTCTCCAGCACCTGTACCTTCCCACCTAATGTCTCAATACTCTCACTCCAAACTGCCAAGTTCGTTGTCTCCCAAGACTTATTCATCTTTTATTTTCATCTCTCTCCGAAACTGGTTCTTCAATATTAAGTTAACCTCTGTTTTCCTCTCGATACAATCCACCGTATTTATATTATTTTCACATTGCAAACTTCTTTCATATACTAACTTTTTACGTCCCTACCACCACTTCTCACTTCAGCATTCCTCTAACCATTCGTCTCCCATCCCACATTCACCTTGCTTTATCTACAAGCTTCTGCAGCACACATTAGCACTGTATTCTTAAATCTACACCAAATCTCATTGATCCTTCTCGCCAGCTACTGTCAACCTAGCAAACTTTTCTTCCAGTCGTCTACACCTCTCAGTAATCATGACTTTCATTAATTGTTTTATCCTCACCTCTTGTTTATCCTCCGACATCATTTGCCTCGTGAGTTTATTCAGTCTCCCATTACATATCAGTATCTCTTCTATATGTATGTACCTCAGAAACTTTTCTAACAACATTTTAGCCACCAATACAAACGACAGTCTAACAAATTGCTGTAATTGCTTACTGCATCAGACCTCGTATATTTATTTGTATTTTTTCTTCAAATGTACATTGCCTATTAGCAATTTTTTTTAACTCGATTCAAATAAAAAAAATCCATTTTCATTTAACTGTGGCACTCAAAACTCTTCTACCACAGCCACTGTAACAGTGTCTCCCGCTTTAGCGTTAGTGTTTCCAAAAACATCAGTTTCTTACTTTATTTACAATGTCATTTTTTTGGGGGCTCTCCTTCACATTACTTTTACCTGTATGTGTATAAGTACTTCTTACATTATACTTTTGTTCTAAGTCCCAATTCTTGATTTTCAACTCGCCCTTAATTTCAACATTTACATATTCTTGAACTCTCAGATATACCAGATTAAATTTCCTTTTTTCATCTCCATTTAAACATTTTTGCCCATGTAATTCACTCATTGATAAGACTTCCTTTCATTCATAACATTAACAATCAGTTTTATCTTAACATTCATACCACATCCACACACTCTTAAGAAAAGCAACATCAACATTTCTTTCGTATTACTGTCAATAATTTCATACAGAAATGGGGTAAACAACTCGTTCAAAGCATTTTAGTCTCGTTTTATGACATACAAAGCTTTAAGGGAAAAATTTAAATCGAACTTTCCAGGATGACGGGAAACTGAAACACTACAGGAATGATAAAGATTAAGAAACGGTAGGAAATCTGTGATAAGTACACACACATAATTTAAGCAGAAATTCATATTCACACAGAACGAAAAGATCACCGTAAGTGTAGTTTTTGCTCTCTGTGTTGGTTAGAACCGTCCCACAGTGTATAACATTGAAAACCTGAACAGGACTATCTATCTTCCTCACTGAGATTTTCTTTAGCAAACTAAAAAGTGTACAGTGAGATGAAGCGTGTGTAGATAATCAGGTCACTTAACATTAACTTTAAATTTACAGTACTTGTGTATATTTATATATCAAACTTGCCTATTAATTGCGCTGTTAGGGACAGATTTCGCTCAATGGCGTTTTGTTTATGTCTGCTCTTCCATTATTGTTATTATTATTATTATAATCATGGGGAAGCGCTAAACCCGTAGGATTATACAGTGGCTGTGGGGGGATGGGAGGTATTCAGGCTTAATTCAGGGAATTGGAGCACAGATCCAATTGCCTAGATCAAGAGCCCCTCACCAGCATCAAGGAAGCTCCATTGACGGAACTGCCATCTACTCTTGTTTCCGCTTTTATCTGAAAGTGATAACCTATTCTTTCACGCTACGAGGTGTTCACAAGAAAATTATAACGAAGGTTCTTGTCAGGTTAATTTTCCCATTACTCTTAAAGATAAAAATAACAATGTGAAAAAGAGGAACCTTCTGCAATGCACCTTCTCTAAAAAAAAGGAATCGTGAAGGTATAGAAGTAACACTATACCTAAAATCGTCAAGCACAACTTCATATGTCAGTACCTAACCCCTCGCAGTAACAGGGGTATATAAGTCCTTATTGTATTATATTCCACCGCCATGGACATACGATAAATGCTTGTCTGGGTCAGTGTTTTAGGTAAAAAAATGGTGGCGGTTGCTGGAGCCAGCACGCAACATGACTCGCATGCTCAGGGATGGTGACAAGCAGGGCCGCTCCCTCGTCCACTCGGTAACATTTTACAGATATTTTTCACCAAACTTCCTAGTCAGCAGGACGTTATGAGGATGAGTCTGTTTAGTGCATGATGGTGAGAGCTCTGTGTGTGCGTGTGTGTGTGTGTGTGTGTGTGTGTGTGTGTGTGTGTGTGTGTGTGTGTGTGTGTGTGTGTGTGTACTCACCTAATTGTGGTTGCATTATTATTATTATAATCAAAAACAAGCGCTAAACCACAAGGGCTATACGGCAATTGTGGTTGCAGGGAACGAGACTCAGCTCCTGGCCCTGCCTTTACACTGACCGCTACTAGGTCCTCTCTCTGCTTCCTGAGCTTTGTCATACCTCGTCTTAAAGCTATGTATGGTTCCTGCCTCCACAACATCACTTGCTAGGCTATTCCACTTCCTGACGACTCTGTGACTGAAGAAGTAATTCCTAACATCCCTCTGACACGTCTGAGTCTTCAGCTTCCAATTGTGACCCCTCGTTTCTGTGTTCCCTCTCTAGAACATCCTGTCTCTGTCCACCTTGTCTATTCCACGCATTATTTTTTATGTTGTTATCATGTCTCCCCTGTCCTCATTTGTTATCATCTCCCCTGTTATCATCTCTCCTCCTGTCCTCCAGTGTCATCAGTCCGATTTCCCTCAACCTTTCTTCGTAGGACATTCCCCTGAGCTCCGGAACTAGCCTGGTTGGAAACCTTTGTACTTTCTCTAATTTCTTGACGTGCTTGACCAGGTGTCGGTTTGTCGGTTCCAAACTGGTGCTGCATACTCCAGTATGGGTCTGACGTACACAGTGTACAGTGTCTTGAACGATTCCTTACTAGGGTATCAGAACGCTATTCTTAGGTTTTCCAGGCGCCCATATGCTGCAGCCGTTATCTGGTTGATGTGTGCCTCCGGAGACATGCTCGGTGTTATGGTCACCCCAAGAACTTTCTCCTTGAGTGAGGTTTGCAGCCTTTGGCCACCTAGCCTATACTCTGTCTGCGGTCTTCTTTGCCCTTCTCCGATCTTCATTTGCATTTGGCAGGGTTGAAATCGAGAAGCCAGTTGCTGGACCACGTGTTCAACCTATCCAGGTCTCTTTGTAGTCCTGCCTGATCCTCATCCGATTTAATCCTTCTCATTAGCTTCACATCATCTGCGAACAGGGACACTTCAGAGTCTATCCTCTCCACCATGTCATTCCCATATATCAAAAATAGCACTGTGGTACCCCGCTCGTCACAGGAGCCCACTGTGATACCTCATCACGTACCATGACCCGTTGTTGCCTCCCTGTCAGGTATTCTCTGCTCCATTGCAGTGCCCTTCCTGTTATACGTGCCTGATCCTCCAGCTTCTGCACTAATCTCCTGTGAGGAACTGTGTCGATGGCCTTCCTGCAGTCCAGGAAAATGTAATCAACCCACCCCCTCTCTCGTTTCTTACTTCTGTTACCTTGTCATGAAACTCCGGAAGGTTTGTGACACAGGATTTGCCTTCCATGAATCTGTGCTGGTTGTTGTTTATAATCGTGTTTTGTTCCAGGTGCTCCACCACTCTCCTCCTGATAATCTTCTCCATGACTTTGTATACTATACACGTCAGAGACACTGGTCTGTAGTTTAGTGCCTCGTTTCTGTCTCCTTTCTTAAAAATGGGGACTACATTTGCTGTCTCCCATACCTCAGGTAGTTGCCCAATTTCAAGGGATGTATTGATGATTGTGGTTAGTGGCACGCACAGCGTCTCTGCTACTTCTCTAAGGACCCACGGGGAGATGTTGTCCAGACCCCTCCCCTTCGAGATATCGAGGTCACTTAGCAGCATCTGTACCTCCTCCTCCGTTGTTTGTATGTCGTCCAGCACCTGTTGGTATGTTCCCTGTTGGTGTTCCCCTATGTGCTGTCTTCTCGGAGCCATTTCTGTCTCTACTGTAATTACTTCCTTAAATCTCATATGGAAAAAGACACTTATGTACAGTTCATGATATTTATTAAAGGAAACGTTTCGCCACGAGTGGCTTCTTCTTCATTAAGACTGAAGAAGCCACTCGTGGCGAAACGTTTCCTTTAATAAATGTCTTGAACTGTACATAAGTGTCTTTTTCCACATTTTGTCGGTGTCACCATACCATTTCCTCTTAAATCTCATGTGGAGCTCCTCCCATACCTCGTTATCGTTACTTGTGAGTTCCCCACCTTCTGTCCTCAGCCTGATCACCTGGTCTTTGACTGTTGTCTTCCTCCTGATGTGGCTGTACAGCAATTTCGGGTCTGACTTGACTTTCGATGTTATGCTATTCTCATACTGTTGCTGGGCCTCCCTCCTTACCTGTGCATACTCGTTCCTGGCTCTTCGACTAATCTCCTTATTTTCCTGAGCTCTTCGCGTTCTTTACTTTTTCTTTGCTCTATTGCACTTGGTTTTTGCCTTCTTACACCGTCGGGTAAACCAGGGGCTCGTTCTGGTCTTCCCATTATTTCTGTTGCTCATGGGAACAAACCTTTCCTCTGCCTCCTTACATTTTGTTGTTACAAATTCCATCATTTCATTTACAGACTTTCCTGCCAGTTCTCTGTCCCACTGAACCTCCTACAGGAAGTTCCTCAAACCTACGTAGTCCCCCTGTTTATAGTCTGGCTTTTCCCGTTCATCTCCTGTTACCCTATCCACTTGTAACTATGCATTTAAAGCACAGAACCACGTGGTCGCTAGCTCCTAGGGGTCTCTCATATGTGACGTCCTCAATGTCTAAACTGTTCACGGTGAACACAAGGTCTAGTCTTGCTGGTTCATCCTCCCCTCTCTCTCTGGTAGTGTCCTTAATATGTTGATGCATGAGGTTTTCCAGTACCACATCCATCATCTTGGCTCTCCATGTTTCGGGGCCCCCGTGGGGTTCCAGGTTTTCCCAGTCGATCTCCCTGTGGTTGAAATCGCCCATAACCAGCAACTTGGCTCTGCTCGAGTGAGCTCTTCTTGCCACCTCAGCCAATGTGTCCATCATTGCTCTGTTACTCTCTTGGTATTCCTCTCTTGGCCTCCTGCAGTTCTGAGGTGGATTATACATTGTGTGTGTGTGTGTGTGTGTGTGTGTGTGTGTGTGTGTGTGTGTGTGTGTGTGTGTGTGTGTGTGTGTGTGTGTGTGTGTGTGTGTGTATTAGTGTGTGTGTGTGTGTATTAGTGTGTGTGTGTTGCTGGTGAAGAAGGAAGGTGTTGTGTGTCTTGCCTGTCTGACACACTCTGGGAGTTATATCGATTCGTTACCTTCTCTTCTGAGTCTCAAGTGAAGTATGTCTGGCCTCTTGTTCTGCTGTCGTTGCATGTCACCGTCCACCACTCTGCTCCCTTGACCCTCCCCAGAGTAGCTAATTATATATTTTCCTGAGTGTGTAGCGTCATTATAGTTTTCTGTGAAAGCTACGAGACAAGAGAGAGAGAGTGGAAAAGTGAAAGAAGAATAAGGCTGTTGACTTTACCGGGAAAAGTGTATTGCATAATTATTAAGAGTTACAGATAAGACAGACTTGGCTTATTGGGGAACATTTTGAGGATTTACAAAGATATTGAATATGTAGACCTAGTATTTACATTGAATCATTTAAGGATAAGAGACTATTTATCACGATAAGGGTAAGAGACTATTTATCACGTCTATGGTTTTTCTGAGGGTCAAAATATAGAGCAAATAAATGAGTAATGTAGCCAGACTTGCAAATGTATGGAATAAACACTACATTATTAAAAGCTATGGTTTCTTTTATAATGATAGTGAGGCTCAGGTCATGGCATGGAGGAGAGAAGGAACTTATTTTCCAGAAAATGAAGACCATGGACAGGTATGTGTGGTGTCACCATGGTTATTTATTATTTTTAAAAGATGGAGTTGGTCAAGAAGTAAACGCTTGGGAATTGGGAAGAAGTGTGGCATTAAGTTGACAAAAACTGATACGAAGTGAGAGTTGTCAGATTTGTTCTTTGCCGATGATACGGTTCATTTGGAAGATTTTGTGGAGAAGCTGCAAAGGCTGGAGGACGAGTCTGAATTCGCAAAAAACAAAGAAGAAAATTTAAAGTTAACACAGCAGTGAGCAAAAGGTGAGAACAACAAGGAGTTTAGTCAATGAAAATTTGGATATATTTATAAAGGAGGGAGTAAAAAGGGGGAAGTAAATGTATTCCAGTATTGGAAAATGGACGTGTTGGCAGGTGGGTCTGTGAAAGACAAGGTGAACCATAAAACACATGAAAGAAAAAAGGCGTGAAGAGTCTTTAGGTGTCTGTGAACAGAAAAAATAACTCTTCATGCAGGAAGAAGAATGCACCACAGTGCAGTGGTACCAACACTTAAATTGGCGTGAGGTCAAATAAGCAAGCAATGATCGTGCTAGGTTAAGTACAGGCGTATGTCATGAAACATTAAACCCATGTGGGCCATTTAGCGTAAGGGGTGTTGGAGGTTCGATCCTTCGTCCGGTAAACGCGGCCTGGTCTTTGATCAATCAAGGCGCTGTTAATAACAACCATACCAGCAGTGGGGAACCTTCTACGTTGTTGTAGTGGCCAAATTACACAATTCAGTGTTGAAAGTTATCGCTAAGTCCGCGGGGATTTTCACGCGAAAGCTCCGAATCATTAACATAATTTATTGATCTCAGTCACGCGTCTCAAGGAATGTTTACAAGTTGCTGAACTTTCAATGGATTGAAAAAAGATCCTTGACGTAGATGAGGGCCTTGACGTAGGTGAGGACCTTGACGTAGGTGAGGACCTTGACGTAGGTGAGGGTCTTGACGTAGGTGAGGGCCTTGACGTAGGTGAGAGCCTTGACGTTGGTGAGGGCCTTGACGTAGGTGAGGGCCTTGACGTACGTGAGAAGGGCTCTTGCTTCCTCCCCTTCCTAAATTGAAGTTGATTTCCTCCTTTTCCCCCCACGGTGACATATAACCCCTGCGGGTTTTGGTGATTTTCATGTTAGTATTTTATTGATGTAGATGCATGATGTTGAAAATTTTGTCAGTATTTTTTACTACAAACATTGACATATATTTTCTCTTAATTTTGTTATAGGAATAAACATTAATGAAATACACACACACACACATACACACACACACACACACACATACACACACACACACACACACACACACACATACACACACACACACCACACACACACACACACACACACACACACACACACACACACACACACACACACACACACACACACACACACACACACACACACACACACACACACACATGAAAATAGGGAGATCAGTCGCAGAGCCAGGAACGAGTATGCACAGGTAAGGAGGGAGGCCCAGCGACAGTATGAAAATAACATAGCATCGAAAGTCAAGACTGACCCGAAACTGTTGTATAGCCACATCAGGAGGAAGACAACAGTCAAAGACCAGGTGATCAGGCTGAGAACAGAAGGTGGAGAAATCACAAGAAATGATCAGGAGGTATGTGAGGAGCTAAACAGGAGATTTAAGGAAGTTTTTACAGTAGAGACAGGAAGGGCGCTGGGAAGACAGCACAGAAGGGAACATCAAGAGGGAATATACCAACAAGTGTTGGATGACATACGAACAACCGAGGAGGAGGTACAGAAGCTGCTAAGTGACCTTGATACCTCAAAGGCGATGGGACCGGACAACATCTCCCCATGGGTCCTTAGAGAAGGACCAGAGATGCTGTGCGTGCCCCTAACCACAATCTTCAACACATCCCTTGAAACTGGGCAACTACCTGAGAAACGGAAGACAGCAAATGTAGTCCCCATATTTAAGAAAGGAAACAGAAACGAGGCACTAAACTACAGACCAGTGTCTCTGACGTGTATAGTATGGAAAGTCATGGAGAAGATTATCAGGAGAGTGGTGGAACACCTGGAACGGAACAAGATTACAAATAAAAACCAGCATGGATTCATGGAAGGCAAATCCTGTGTCACAAACCTTCTGGAGTTTTATGACAAGGTAACAGAAGTAAGACAGGAGAGAGAGGGGTGGGTTGATTGCATTTTCCTAGACTGTAGGAAGGCCTTTGACACAGTTCCTCAAAAGAGATTAGTGCAGAAGCTGGAGAATCAGACGCATATAACAGGGAGGGCACTGCAATGGATCAGGGAATACCTGACAGGGAGGCAACAACGAGTCATGGTACGTGAAGAGGTATCACAGTGGGCGCCTGTGACGAGCGGGGTCCCACAGGGGTCAGTTCTAGGACCAGTGCTATTTTTGATATATGCGAACGACATGATGGAAGGAATAGACTCTGAAGTGTCCTTATTTGCAGATGATGTGAAGCTGTTGAGAAGAATTAAATCGGATGAGGATGAGGCAGGACTACAAAGAGACTTGGACAGGCTGGACATGTGGTCCAGAAACTGGCTTCTCGAATTCAACCCTGCCAAATGCAAAGCCATGAAAATTGGGGAGGGACAAAGAAGACCGCAGACAGAGTATAGGCTAGGTGGACAAAGACTACAGACCTCACTCAGGGAGAAAGACCTTGGGGTGACCATAACACCGAGCACGTCACCGGAGGCACACATCAACCAAATAACTGCTGCAGCATATGGGCGCCTGGCAAACCTGAGAATAGCGTTCCGATACCTTAATATGGAATCGTTCAAGACACTGTACACTGTGAATGTTAGGCCCATACTGGAGTATGCAGCACCAGTCTGGAACCCACACCTGGTCAAGCACGTCAAGAAGTTAGAGAAAGTACAAAGGTTTGCAACAAGGCTAGTCCCAGAGCTCAGGGGAATGTCGTACGAGGAAAGGTTGAGGGAAATCGGACTGACGACACTGGAGGACAGAAGGGTCAGGGGAGACATGATAACGACATACAAGATACTGCGGGGAATAGACAAGATGGACAGAGACAGGATGTTCCAGAGAGGGGACACAGAAACAAGGGGTCACAATTGGAAGCTGAAGACTCAGACGAATCACAGGGACGTTAGGAAGTATTTCTTCAGTCATAGAGTCGTCAGGAAGTGGAATAGCCTAGCAAGTGAAGTAGTGGAGGCAGGAATCATACATAGTTTTAAGAAGAGGTACGGCAAAGCTAAGGAAGCAGAGAGGGAGAGGACCTAGTAGCGATCAGTGAAGAGGCGGGGCCAGGAGCTGAGTATCGACCCCTGCAACCACAATTAGGTGAGTACACACACACACACATACACACACACACTAATAAGGAATCATTCAGGACCCTGTACACCGTGTACGTTAGGCCCATATTGGAGTATGCGGCACCAGTTTGGAACCCACACCTAGCCAAGCACGTGAAGAAACTAGAGAAAGTGCAAAGGTTTGCAACAAGATTAGTCCCAGAGCTAAGAGGTATGTCCTACGAGGAGAGGTTAAGGGAAATCAACCTGACGACACTGGAGGACAGGAGAGATAGGGGGGACATGATAACGACATACAAAATACTGAGAGGAATTGACAAGGTGGACAAAGACAGGATGTTCCAGAGATTGGACACAGTAACAAGGGGACACAGTTGGAAGCTGAAGACACAGATGAATCACAGGGATGTTAGGAAGTATTTCTTCAGCCACAGAGTAGTCAGTAAGTGGAATAGTTTGGGAAGCGATGTAGTGGAGGCAGGATCCATACATAGCTTTAAGCAGAGGTATGATAAAGCTCACGGCTCAGGGAGAGTGACCTAGTAGCGATCAGTGAAGAGGCGGGGCCAGGAGCTCGGACTCGACCCCCGCAACCTCAACTAGGTGAGTACACACACACACACACACACACACACACACACACACACACACACACACACACACACACACACACACACACACACACTCACACACACATATATACACACAGTCAAAGACCAGGTGATCAGGCTGAGGAAAGATAGTGGGGAACTCACACGAAACGATCAAGAGGTATGTGAGGAACTCAACACGAGATTTAAGGAAGTATTCACAGTGGAGACAGGAAGGACTCTGTAAGACAGGACAGAGGGGGACACCAACAGGGAATACTCCAACAAGTGCTGGATGACATACACACAACTGAGGAGGAGGTGCAGAAGCTGCGATGTGACCTTGATACCTCAAGGGCAATGGGACCGGACAACATCTCCCCGTGGGTCCTTAGAGAGGGAGCAGAAATGTTGTGTGTCCCATTAATCATAATCTTCAACACATACCTTGAAACTGGGCAACTACCTGAGGTATGGAAGACGGCAAATATAGTTCCCAGTTTAAAAAAAAAGGAGACAGAAAAGAGGCGCTAAACTACAAACTAGTGTCACTGACGTGTATAGTATGCAAAGTCATGGAGAAAATTATCAGGAGGAGAGTGGTGGAGCACCTGGAACGGAACAAACGTTTAAATGACAACCAGCACGATCTCATGGAAGGCAAATCCTGTGTCACAAACCTTCTGGAATTTTATGACAAAGTAACAGAAGTAAGAGATGAGAGAGAGGGGTGGGTTGATTGCATCTTCTTGGACTGCAAACAGGCCTTCGACACAGTTCCTCACAAGAGATTAGTGCAGAAACTAGAGGATCAGGCGTGTATAACGGGAAGGGCACTTCAATGGATCAGAGAATACCTGACAGGGAGGCAACAACGAGTCGTGGTGCGTGATGAGATATCACAGCGGTCCCACAGGGGTTGGTCCTAGGACCAGTGCTATTTTTGGTATATGTGAGTGACATGATGGAAGGGATAGACTCAGAGGTGTCTCTGCTCACAGATGATGTGAAATTAATTAGGAGAATTAAATCAGATGAGGATCAGGCTGGCCTTCAAAGAGACCTGGACAGGCTGGACACGTGGTCCATCAACTGGCTTCTCGAATTCAACCCTGCTAAATGCAAAGTCATGAAGATCGGAGAAGGGCAAAGAAGACCACAGACAGAGTATAGGCTAGGTGGCCAACGACTGCAAACCTCGCTCAAGGAGAAAGATCTTGGGGTGAGTATAACACCGAACACTTCTCCGGAAGCTCACATCAACCAGATAACTGCTGCAGCATATGGGCGCCTGGCAAACCTGAGATTAGCATTCCGAAACCTAAGTAAGGAATCTTTCAAGACACTGTACACCGTGTACGTCAGGCCCATACTGGAGTATGTAGCACCAGTTTGGAATCCGCACCGGGTAAAGCACGTTAAGAAATTAGAGATGTGCAAAGGCTAGCGACAAGGTTAGTTCCAGAGCTAAGGGGAATGTCCTATAAAGAAAGGTAGAGGGAAATGGGCCTGACCACGGGAGAAGGGGGTTTTGGGGAAACATGATAACGACAACGAAATACTGCGTGGAAAAGACAAGGGGGACAGAGACAAGAGTTCCAGAGGGGGGACACAGAAACAAGGGATAACTCTTGGAAGTTGAAGACTCAGATGAGCCACAGGGGTGTTAGGAAGCATTTCTTCAGTCATAGAGGGGTCAGGAAATGGAACATCGGGGGAGAGATGAGGGAAGCAGGAACTATACATAGCTTAAGACGAGGGATGATGCAGCTCAGGGGGCAGGGAAAGAGGACCTACTACGTTTATGAAGAACGGGGGAGGGGCGGTCTCGACCCCCCTTTAAGTACAATTGGGGAGTGAAGGGGAACACACACACACACACACATACACACACAACACACACACACACACACCAAAACCACACACACACACACACACACACCACCACCACATGCACACAACCCCCCACCAGAACCACCACCACCCCACCACCACCACACCACCACCACCACCCCACCCACCACCACCACCACCACCCCCGCCAAACAACAACAACAACAACAACAAAACACACTCACCTCACCCCCAACAACCCACACACCAAAAACCCAAAAACTACACAACATCACCCAAAAACCCACACCACCCCCAAAAACCCCCACATCACCACCATCCCACACAAAATTTTCCAGTGGGCAACGGGAAACAATATGATGTTTTAATGAGGCAAATTTCCCAAATACTCCTTTTTGGAAAAATGGGGAGATAATAACTAGAAAAGATACACTGACTCCGGCCATACAATAAGCGAAAAATAATGAAGGGGCCTGGATATAATGTCTGAGGATCCACTTCAAGGATCACAACAGGGCCAATCGCACTTCAAAGAAAATGATAGGTGGAAAAAGAAACGTTCAAAACGAGAGATGCCAAACCAATGAACCCTTTTCAAATCCTTGTTCTCTCTAGGCTGGGAAAACGCTGACATTAACATCTCCATTCAAAGCAGGGGGAAATCCAGATCT
>NC_069400.1:31523331-31545831 GCF_026875155.1 Cherax quadricarinatus
TGGGTTTTTTGTGTGTTATGGGGTGTGTGTATGTATGTATGTGAGTATGTGTGTGTGTGTGTGTGTGTGTGTGTGTGTGTGTGTGTGTGTGTGTGTGTGTGTGTGTGTGTGTGGTGTGTGCAAATATATGTGTGTATGTGTGTGTGTATGTACTCACCTACTCACCTAGTTGTGGTTGCAGGGGTCGATTCATAGCTCCTGGCCCCGCCTCTTCACTGGCCGCTACTGGGTCACTCTCCCTGCACCATGAGCTTTATCATACCTCTGCTTAAAGCTTTGAGTGGATCCTGCCTTCACTACATCACTTTCCAAACTATTCCACTTCCTGACTACTTTGTGACTGAAGAAATACTTCCTAACATCCCTGTGATTCATATGTGCTTTTAACTTCCAACTGTGTCCCCTTGTTGCTGTGTCCCATCTCTAGAACATTCTGTCTGTCCACCTTGTCAATTCCTCTCAGTATTTTATATGTCGTCATGTCCCCCCTATGTGTCCTGTCCTCCAGTGTCGTCAGGTCGATTTCCCTTAACCTCTCTCTCGGACTAGTCTTGTTGGAAACCTTTGCAATTTCTCTAGTTTCTTTACATGCTTGGCTAAATGTGGGTTCCAAACTGGTGCCGCATACTCCAATATGGGCCTAACGTACAGTGTACAGGGTCCTGAATGATTCCTTATTAAGATGTCGGAATGCTGTTCTCAGGTTTGCTAGGCGCCCATACGCTGCAGCAGCTATTTGGTTGATGTGCGCCTCAGGAGATGTGTCTGTTGTTATACTCACCCCAAGATCTTTTTTCTTGAGTGAGGTTTGTAGTCTCTGCCCCCCTAGACTGTACTCCGTCTGCGGTCTTCTATGCCCTTCCACGTTCTTCATGACTTTGCAATTGGTGGGGTTGAACTCTAGGAGCCAATTGCTGGACTAGGCCTGAAGCCTGTCCAGATCCCTTTGTAGTTCTGCCTGGTGCTCGTCTGATTGAATTCTTCTCATCAGCTTCACATCATCTGCAAACAAGGACACTTCGGAGTTTATTCCTTCCGTCATGTCGTTCACAAATACCAGAAACAGCACCGGTCCTAGGACTGACCCCTGTGGAATCTCACCTGTCACAGGCCCTCACTCTGACACCTTGCCGCGTACCATGACTCGCTGCTGTCTTCCTGACAGGTATTCTCTGATCCATTGTAGTGCCTTCCCTGTTATCCCTGTCTGGTCCTCCAATTTTTACACTAATCTCTTTTGTTGAACTGTGTCAAACGCCTTCTTACAGTCTAAGAAAATGCAATCTACCCACCCCACTCTCTCTTGTCTTACTGCTGTCACCCTGTCATAGAACTCCATTAGGTTTGTGACACAGGATTTCCCATCCCTGAAACCGTGTTGGCTGTTGTTGATAAGCTCATTTCTTTTTAGGTGTTCCACCACTCTTTTGATAATCTTCTCCATGAGTTTCCATACTATATATATCAGTGACACTGGTCTATAGTTTAGTGCTTCTTGTCTGTCTCCTTTTTTAAAAATTGGGATTACATTTGCTGTCTTCCATTCCTCAGGTAAACTCCCTGTTTCGAGAGATATGTTGAATATTGTTGTTAGAGGTACACAAAGCGCCTCTGCTCCCTCTCTCAGGACCCATGGAAACATGTTATCCGGCCCCATCGGCTTTGAGGTGTCTATCTTGCTCAGCAACCTCTTCAGTTCTCATGTTGAGTTCCTCACATACTTTTCGGTCGTTTCTTGTGATCTCTCCTCCTTCCTTCCTTAACCTGATTTCCTGGTCCTTGACTGTTGTTTTCCTCCTGATGTGGCTGTACAACAGCTTTGGGTCAGATTTGGCTTTCGCTGCTATGTCATTTTCATATTGTCGCTGGGCCTCCCTTCTTACATGTGCATATTCATTTCTGGCTCTATGACTGCTCTCCTTATTCTCATGGGTCCTTTGCCTTCTATACTTCTTCCATTCCCTAGCACACTTGGTTTTGGCCTCCCTGCACCTTTGGGTGAACCATGGGCTCATCCTGGTTTTTTCATTATTCCTGTTACCCTTGGGTACAAACCTCTTCTCAGCTTCCTTGCATATTGTTGTCACGTATTCCATCATCTCGTTTACTGACTTCCCTGCCAGTTCTCTGTCCCACTGAACCTTTTCAGGAAGTTCTTTATTCCTGCATAGTCCCCCTTCTTGTAGTTTGACTTCATTCGTCCTGCTCTACTTGCTCCCCACTCCACTTGTAACTCTACTGTGTATTCGAATCTTAAAACCACATGATCGGTGGCTCCAAGGAATCTTTCTTATGTGATGTCCTCAATATCTGCACTACTCAAGGTGAATTCTAGCTCCAGTCTCGCTGGTTCATCCTCTTCTCTCTCTCTGGTTGTGTCCCTTACGTGTTGGTACATGAAGTTTTCCTGTTCCATCTCCATCGTCTTAGCCCTTCACGTTTCTTGGCCCCCATGTGGCTCCAAGTTATCTCAATCGATTTCCTTGTGGTTGAAGTCACCCATGATCCATGATCCATAGCTCGCCCTGCTTGCATGAGCCCTTCCTGCCACTTCAGCCAGTCTGTCAACCATCACTCTATTGCTCTTTTCATACTCTTGCCTTAAGTAAGTAAGTTTATTCAGGTATACACAAATACAGTTACATAGAATTATCATACATAGCAGCATATGTCCTCCTGCTGTTCTGTGGTGGGTTATACATCACTGCAATTACCACCTTGGGACCTCCAGACTGAAGCATTCCTTGCTTCTCCACTGTCTCCTCTCTCCAGCTCATCAAAATCCCATCGGTTCTTGACCAGCAGTGCCACTCCTCCACCCCCTCTGTTCCCTCTGTCTTTTCTCAGGATCTTATACCTCGTTGGAAAGATGGCATCTGTTATCATACCTGTGAGCTTGGTTTCTGTGAGAGCTATGATGTCTAGTGATGCCGCTTTGACTCTTTCGTGCCACACCTCCCACTTATTTGTTATTCCATCAGCTTTGGTGTACCATACCTTCAGTTTCCTATCCAACACTGTGTTTTGGGGGTTCTGTGAGGGTGGTGGACCTGGCAGTGTACTGTGGAATTTTATAGCTGAGTGTTGGGTGGGAGCTGTGGGTGTGGATTGTTGTTTATGTTGGGATAGCGTGATTGGTTGTGCGGTTCTGAGGATGGTTCTGTGTGTGCTTGCTCTTGTTGCTCTGCCTTGCTCTGGTTGTCCTCTGCTGATTCTGTTCGTGTCTCTCCTCCTAGCTCTTCTTGCTTTTGTGTCCTCTTTCTCAGCTGCTGTCGTTCTGTCTGTGTTCTGTCTCTGTCTAGGAACACCCTCTTGTATTCTGCCGAGTCCTTCAACTGTGGTTTCTCACGGAGGATCCTGTTCTCCACTATTTCTGTCCTGAAAATCAGCTTGATCGGTCGTTTTCTCCCCTTCAAATACCCACATATTCTCTGAAAATTTGCAATATTGGACATGTCCTCTTCACCTATTTCTGTGATGATGTTCTCAATCTCCTTTCTTTCTGCCTGCTGCCTTTCAGTGTGTGTCCTTCCCTCGCTCTCCTGAAGCCCATGAATGAACACTGACTTCACCCTCTCCTCCTCCCATTGCCTTTTTCTCTGTGACTCTGGTTCCTGTCTGCACATGGCCATTTTCTCCCCTGTTTTTACCTGTAGCTCATGGTGGCATGTTCGTGCCACTGCATTTGACTTATCCCCCTCTCCACCTGCACCCAGCTGCTCTCCCCCTTCACTCTTTGGCCCTGCTAGGTAGGCTGATGAGGCCTTAGCGTAAGTTATACCTCCTTCCTTCCCGTTGGACCTCCCAGCTTCATATGCTGTGTCGCCTCTGGTCAATGTGTGTGTGTGTGTGTGTGTGTGTGTGTGTGTGTATGTGTGTGTGTGTATGTGTGTGTGTGTGTGTGTGTGTGTGTGTGTGTGTGTGTGTGTGTGTGTGTATGTGTATATGTGTGTATATATTCACCTATTTGTACTCACCTATTTGTGGTTGCAGGGGTCGAGTCATAGCTCCTGGCCCCGCCTCTTCACTGATTGCTAACTGATTTTGTGTGTGTGTGTGTGTGTGTGTTGTGTGTGTGTGTGTGTGTGTGTGTGTGTGTACTCACCTAACTGTACTGGCCCCGCCTTTTCACTGAGTGTGTGTGTGTGTGTGTGTGTGTGTGTGTGTGTGTGTGTGTGTGAAAGAGAGACAGAGACTGATAGACAAACCCATACTCTCTTCCCTCCTTCCCTCTCCCCCCCTCTCTCTCTCACACACACATACATACAGACTGACAAAGACAGAATACCTGAACAGGGCAAGCAGAAGAAAACCTGTGACGGACACCGGCATTCAGACTGAGAGACTAATTACCTCTCCCCCACTGTCCGCTGCGCATAGTTCTGCAAGGAGGTACCGATTTCCACCTCTTCTACTGTTATCGTTCATTATTTCTCTATTGAACCGAGAAACCCTATGGCTGACGAGACATCTTCAAATAATGATGCCCACTTGTTGCATATGTGTCTAATTCATCAAAGGAAAACCTTTCAGACTGGCGAATTTGGAAATTCGGCGATTGACCGAGGAGAACAAGAAGATTCGTAGTAGTCCTCCTGTTTTGAGTCCTCAGGTCAAGAAGGGAAACTGGTCAGTGGCTGGACAGCAGGGAAAGAAGTTGACGATCAAGAAGACGAATGGAAAGGTAGAAACGATGAAGAAGAAAGAGACTGCCGTGGAAACTGTTGTGGAAACATCCAATACATTCTCAGTGCTACCCGACGAATGTGAGTTGACTACTGGGAACGACACGACGAAAGACATTAAGGAAGGTAAGAATATTGTTGTTGTTGGGGATAGCCAAGTTAGGTATATGGATGGGGGCGTTTTCTGGGAAAAGGAAAAGGGGGAAGGAGACAGAGGTTTGCTTTCCTGGGGCTGGGATGGAGGATATTGTTAGCCGTTTTGGGTTGACTCATGAGTGGTAATGGGAGCAACCCCTTTTTTACTGTTTTTCAGTGTGGAGGAAAAGTGTTGGCAGAGTGGGAGTGAGGCCTGTTTAGCGGTATAGGTCAGCAAATAGAAATAATTAGAAAAAGGGTGGGAACCCTCTCAATGTGGTTTTTTTGCCAAGGGGGGATTTTGGAAGTGAATGGTTGTCCAGGGAAATTTGGGTTTGTCAATTGTGGCGGGAAAAAATACTTTTAAGGGAAAAATGGGGGAAACTTTTTGACAACTGGGACCTTTCTTGGCAGAAAATGACTTGTTTGTGGGGATGGGGTTCACTTTTTAGGTGTGGGGTGGGGCACTGGCAATGCGTGGAGGGAGAAGTTAGGTTTTTTAAATGGGAAATAGTTAGGGGTTTATGGGTTTTGGCAGGAAAACAGTGAAGCCCCAGTGTGTAAAAATTACGGTTCTAGGGGAAATAGTAATAAAAAGAACGAGATATTTATTAAAAAAGCCGGCCCCTTGGGGGGATAAGACGGAAATTGGTTTAGTAAAAAAAATAAAAAATGAGAAAAGGGGAAAAGAAAAAGGAGAGTCTTTAAAGTTTTTTTGTAATTGCCTTTTAGGGGAGGAATAAGATGGCGGTTGAGATTAGTTCTAGTGTTAGGTAACATTGAGTATTTTTTTTAAAAAGAGACGTGGTTTAAAAAAAAAGGTCGGGCAGGGCCTGGGGAAATTTGTCATTTTGGGGGTTTTTTTAAAAAGGTTCCAAGAAGTTTAGAAGTTTTGGGGGGGGGGGGGGGGGTGGCGGGGGTTTTTTTTCCGAGATCGTTAAACTGTTGCATAAAAACGGGTATTAAGTCTGAAGTAAACACATACAGATTTCTTTTTGGGTTTTTGAATTTTCAGAGGGGCATAAAAAAACTTTTTTTAAAGGAGTGAATACCGTCCCCAAACTTAGAAAAGGGGCCAAAGGGAAAATTTTACTAGGGGAGGAAAATTTTTTTGGCCCACAAGGCACGATAATTTTTAGTAATTCAGGGATTTTTACTTTGTCATTTTGTTTGGGAAATTTCTTGACTGGGAATTTAGAATCGAAATTTTTTTTTTTAAAAAAACTTTTTGAAAAAAATTTCGGGGGAATTGGGTTTTAAAACAGTTTTGGAAATAACGGGGGAAAATTTTTTTCCCCCTTTGGTTTTTTAAACAAAATTTTTTAATAATTTAGAAAATTTTCAGGGAAGGGGGATAGGGGCCCACAAATCAATTACATTTAAGCATTGAAGGGAAGTACGTTGAAAGCGAAAAATCAGTAACGTCCAGATTTTCGCTTACCCAGTTTACGATGGGCTTAAAAAACACTTATCGTTTTTGGGGGGGGGCTGGGGAAAACGAAGGGGAGTATCAATTGACAGTTTTCTAAAACCCTTTACATGCTGCTAAAAGGAGCGTTTTATAAAAATAAAAAGAAATTAATAAATGAAATAAACCCAAAATGGATGAATAAAAAAGGCTCAAATTTCTATTTGGGGCATAAAAAAAAGGGAATTTATAGGGTATCAAAAAGGGGTTTGGGGGGGTCATTTTTATGAATCTTTTGGGGAAATTTTAAGAGGGCTTTTAAAAGGGGATAAGAAAAGCAAAAAAGGGACTATAAAATTTAAAAAGTTGTGGGGATTCAAAAAACTCCCCAAAAATTTTTTCCCAGGTTTTATAGAACAAAAGTTAGAGAAAAGATGGGCCCCTTAAAAATAAAATTGGGCCCCTTACTAAACCAATGAGAATGAAATGTGCTTGTTTTTTAAAAATTTTTTTCTCTAAAGTTTTTACACGGAAGACATAAAAATTATTCAAAATTTAAATTTTTTACAGTGGGTAGAAAAAGATAAATTATTTTAAATCACAGTCCTAGTGAGAGGGGTTTGTGGGCCCCAGATAGAAAGATGAAGCAAAAAAGTCCCCGGGTCCGATGGGGGTTTTTTCAAGGGTTTTTAAAGGGAATGCAAAAAATGGAACTTGTGAACCTTTTAAATAAAAATTTTTAATTTATTTTTTCCAAAAAGGTGTAGTGTCTGATTTGTGGAAGATGGAATGTTTAAATCCTATTTTTAAAAAAAGGGGGCAAGTCGTTACCCTCAAAAATTTCGCCAATAAAGCCCGACCTCAAAATTTAGGCCCAAAATTTTAGAGGGCCCCAAATTTAGCTGGATTATTTAAAAAAGCCTTTTCGATAAGCCTTGCTTGTTTTAAAGATACTCAGCATGGATTCACAAGAGGCCGGTCTTGTCTAACAATTTATTAAATTTTTCAGTAAAGCTTTTTAGGCTGTGGGCCCAATAAAAAATTTGATATTATTTTTCTTAATTTTAGTAAGGTTTTGATAGAGTTTCCCCCACCATAGGCCCGTTAAGGAAAGTGGGGCCCCTGGCTTGGGGGAAAAGTTCTCTGTGGATTGGGTCATGGCTCACTGACAGGGGGAAACAGAGGGGTGTCCATAAATGGGGGTTAAAACCCAAATGGGGGGGTCCTTTTAACAAGTGGGTTCCACCCGGGATCAGTCTTGGGCCGTTGTTGGGTTTATAATATATTCAAGTTTGATGGGGAAAATTTTTAGTGATATGAGCAAAAACGCGATGACCAAATTAGGTAGGTTTAATTTATTCAAACGTAGATGTTAGGGAAAACTTCAGGAGGCTTAAACAAAAATCTATTCTTGGTCAGAAAAAAAGGGGGGAAAATGCAGTTCAAAGTGATAAGTGCAAGGGTTTGAAGCTTTTGGGGTGCCCCTAAACCCCAGTACTTTTTAAATTAAATGATGTTGAACTTAGCCATACAGATTGCGAAAAGGACTTGGGGGTTTGGAGCAGAAACCCTTTAAAAACCAAGACAGCAATTGCCTAAGCGTACGTAATAAGGCCAAATAGATTACTGGGATTTATATCAAGAAGTGTAAGCAACAGAAGTCCAGAGGTCATACTGCCAGCTTTATACATCATTAGAAAGGGCCCTTTCACCTTGATTATGCAGCTCAGTTCTGGTCTCGTATTACAAAATGGACATAAATTCGTTAGAAAAATTCAGCGTAGGATGACTAAATTAATACATAGCATCAGAAATCTTCCTTATGAAGAAAGATTAAAGACTCTTAAGTTACATTCACTTGTTAGACGAAGAATGAGGGGAGACCTGATCGAAGTGTTAAGTGGAAGATAGGTATTAATAAAGGGGATATTAATAAGGTCTTGAGGATGTCTCTCCAAGAGAGAACCCGCAGTAATGGATTTAAATTTAGATAAGTTTAGTTTTTAAAAAGGACATAGGAAAGTATTGGTTTGGAAATAGGGTAGTTGATGAGTGGAACAGTCTACCTAGTTGGGTTATTGAGGCTAGGACTTTGGGTAGTTTCAAATCTAGGTTGGATAAGTACATGAGTGGGAAGGGTTGGATTTGAGTGGGACTTTCACATCAGAGCTTATTTCTTGGGTAGCATTGAAAATTGGGTTGGGTAAATGTTTTGTTAGTGGGATGAATTGTAAAGGACCTGCCTAGTATGGGCCAGCAGGCCTCCTGCAGTGTTCCTCCTTTCTTATGTTCTTATGTTCTAGGACTGACTACAGTCCAGCTGTTTATACTTATACACTACACCACCTCTTCGACAGGAAGAAGGGGGTTAAAATACAACAAAGAAGTACTGTAAATGTTCATGTTCGTCTAATAGGAAGCGTGTGAAGTGAATTGTGATGTAAAGTGCAACTACTGCAACTGCTGCTCTTGTTGCTGCTCTTGTTGCTGGTCTTGTTGCTGCTCTTGTTGCTGCTCTTGTTGCTGCTCTTGTTGCTGCTCTTGTTGCTACTACTAGTATCAGTACTACTACTACCAGTACTACTAATACCAGTACTATTACTACCAGTACTACTGCTGCCAGTTCTACTACTACCAGTACTACTACTATCAGTACTACTATTACCAATGCTAATACTATTACTACTACTACTACTACTATTACTACTACTACTACTGTTACTACAACTACTACTACTACTATTATTATTATTCTACTATTACTACAACCACTATTATTATTACTACTATATTACTATTATTATTATTATTATTATTACTTCTACTATTACTACTCCTACTATTATTTTTACTACGACTACTACTACTACTACTATTACTACTACTACTACTGCTATTACTACTACAACTACCACTACAAAAACTACTGTTATTACTGCTACTGATACTCTCATCAATACTGTGGCCAGGGTAGTGCATAATCATCCTCGAGTAGTTTGTGAACCATCACCAGGGTTACAATGGCCAATGACAGCCACAACACTAACTGTTCACCCAAGGATTGTATCTACTCAGACCCTCTGCTGTATCTAATCAAATCCTATATTTGCAAGGTGTTTAACCTCTTCTTTAAAGACTAGATTGTTTCAGCACTTAAAGCGTCACAAGAAACTCATTTAACTCTGCTTAATAGTTATTTCATCAACATTTGTATTGTTCTTCTTCCCTCGGAGTTTCATCCTGCTGCTTCGATTCTTTTTTTGGCCTAACTTATCACCTCTTAGAGTTCTTAGTGGTTGAGTACATTAAACGCTTTTCTCAGTTGGACTCCTACGCAGTTTCTCTCTTAAAGAGATAACATTTAGTTCCTTGTTTTTCCTCCTATGGTTTCTTAATTAATATAGATTTGGGTTTTGTTGCTCATCACTGACACTGTAGTGTATTTTCTTTTTCTTACGCAATAAATCAACTAAAAAAAAATATTAAATTTAAAGTGAAGCATGGCAATTGTGCTAAAAAAAAAGTCCAATACTGCTTTGTATACTTAATGCTCAATTTATATCCATGAAATCTGTCATTCTCTTGGCTTTGCTTCGCACAGCGGGATACGATTTCTTATACGTCAGATCATTACTAATTACTTACATGGTCCTTCTCTTGTCTCTCTCTCGCCTGGTGGGTTTCTAAATGTTTCATGTGCATGATTACCATTGTATTGTTCAAAATCAATTAGATTGTCATTTATACACATTGATACTAAACTTTCACGTAGGCCCCAGCTGGTTCAGGTCCTTCTGAATATTTATGTGTGTGTGTGTGTGTGTGTGTGTGTGTGTGTGTGTGTGTGTGTGTGTGTGTGTGTGTGTGTGTGTGTGTGTGTGTGTGTGCGTATGTGTTTGTGTGTGTGTGTGCGTGTGTGTGTTTGTGTGTGTGTATGTGTGTGTGTATGTGTGTGTGTGTACATTTTGAGAGAGATGTAGAGGTTGATAGATAAGAGAGAGAGAGAGAGAGAGAGAGGAGAGAGAGAGAGAGAGAGAGAGAGAGAGACGATAATTACTAATATATACTAGATGATCAACAGCCAGTTAATCGGCCTGAGAAGTTTGTGGATTAATTTATATTTTTTTTCCCTTGGCAGCATTCACTGCCTGCATTGCATTTACGTCTATTCAATATTTAGCAAAGTACTTATCCAGTTTTTTTTCTAAACCCACGGTACGGGTGGGGATTGAACTCTTGTTTGCAATCTTGTCATTACGATTTCTTGAGTCAGTTTTTTATCTAAAAGGAATGGAAAATGCATATTGAATTTGCAACTTTTGCGGATATTCTGATCCAGTGTTATATAGCCTACATTAGTGTTGCTCCTCTTGCCTCCTAGTCTCAAGACGTAGTTGAGAAATGTTGCATCATTTTGCACTATAACAAACAAAGCTTTCTGAGCTGGTCAACATCGTTTATTGTCCTAAAGGGTGAGTGAAGTCTAGTGGTTTCTCCTTCTTAGGTGAAGCCAGCTTAAGTGCTTTCACATGGTTTGTTTCCTAATGAAGGTATGTTAGCGAGACACAGTATGCTATTTATGACTGTCTGAAAAAACTTTATCTCGCCGTGGTCTTAACTAATTATCACTGAAAATTGATAAAGTCCATGGTAGACGAAATGTCCTCTCGATAGAATGCCGTAAAATAGGCACAAATGCAATATAATGCATTGACAACGTTTCGCCCACATCGCGCGCTTTATCAAGTCACAAACAAATCTACATCTGACTACAGATCTACACCTGACTTCACGTCTCTACGTTCCCTGTAAATACGCACATTCTCTCTTCCCATGTAATTCTGTTCGTGGCCTGGCAAAGCCCACTCTGTAGGCGAAGCGTTTTCAGTAAAGGATGGTATTATACTGCATTTGTGTCCCTTTTTTCCCATCGAGTCAGTATTCTATAACCATTTTGTCAATGCCATAAACGGCATGCTATATCTCAGTAAGATACGGGTCGCTCTGTAATAACATTGATATACATAACGAAAGCATGACTTCCGTTAGTTTTCGTGGACAGCCTCTGATACATCTTCCTCTGTTTCAGAATTTGGGGAAGACAACACGAAGGCATACTCAGGGTGAGATGTGACAAGTGCGTTATTATGGCTTTCTTCTGTCGGCTGCTCGTGCTGTACCAGAAATGAATATGTATCCTGGATTTTGGGCGACGATTGTTGGTCGCTTTGTGGAGGTTGGTAGAGTTTATTCCTAGGATAAGGCTGGGCTTTGAAATAACAACTCTTACCCTGTAAATGACCTTAGGTAAGATAGCAGGCTCTTACCCTGTAAATAAGCTGAGGGAAGATAGCAGCGTTACTCTGTAAATGAACTGAGGTAACATAGCAGCTGTTACCTTGTAAATGAGCTGAGGTAACATAGCAGCTGTTACCTTGTAAATGAGCTGAGGTAGGATAACAGCTTATTCTCTGAGTTACAGTAGGGGTAACAGCTCCTTGCCTGTCAATTAAACGATGTATATACAAACAGCTAGAAGAGCAGATCTTAAAAAAAATGTTGAACAAAAAGGCACAATACCGTGATTGGAACAATACACAACCCGCACATAGGTGGAGCCGAAGTAGACCATAAGCACCGTCATACTGAAAGTTCTTGGCACATTCAACGCATCGCTTGAAAAAAAAATAATATCAACAAAATTCTTGTCTTGACCAGTGAGAAGCGTGGAAGTAATGAAATCTTTGTCAGAAGTAAGAAAATTTCTTCTGGGGCGGGTTTAAGACAAGTGATTCACTCCAAAGGATTCTCATAACATTTCGCACAGCCTTCATGAACTAAAGCATTGTCGCTCAAATGTTGCTGGTATGGTAATATTGTTTCTTGATAAATTAGACACATGTGCAACTCTTGGGTATCTTTATTGAGGAAACGTTTCGCCACACAGTGGCTTCATCAGTCCATACAAAGGAGAATCTTGAAGAATAGGAGGAGAATGAGGTAATCAGTCCCTCAACCTTGAGTCGATGTGGTCAGTCCATCAATCTTGAATAGAATACGGCATACGTGCTGAGAAGGAGCTTATATACGGTTGGCAGGAGAGGTGAAGTAGGTCGTGCCCAAGAATTAGGCAAGCGAAGAATTCCCAAGTATTAAGATCCCAAGAAGATGCAGTGTCTGACAGCTTTGTAGATGAATGGTTCAGAGAACCGACATGTTGATAAATTAGACACATGTGCAACTCTTGGGTATCTTTATTGAGGAAACGTTTCGCCACACAGTGGCTTCATCAGTCCATACAAAGGAGAATCTTGAAGAATAGGAGGAGAATGAGGTAATCAGTCCCTCAACCTTGAGTCGATGTGGTCAGTCCATCAATCTTGAATAGAATACGGCATACGTGCTGAGAAGGAGCTTATATACCGTTGGCAGCGAGAGGTGAAGCAGTCAGAGGCAGTGTAACACTTATTCAATGTTGAAGTAGGTCGTGCCCAAGAATTAGGCAAGCGAAGAATTCCCAAGTATTAAGATCCCAAGAAGATGCAGTGTCTGACAGCTTTGTAGATGAATGGTTCAGAGAACCGACTTGTTGATAAATTAGACACATGTGCAACTCTTGGGTATCTTTATTGAGGAAACGTTTCGCCACACAGTGGCTTCATCAGTCCATACAAAGGAGAATCTTGAAGAAATAGGAGGAGAATGAGGTAATCAGTCCCTCAACCTTGAGTCGATGTGGTCAGTCCATCAATCTTGAATAGAATACGGCATACGTGCTGAGAAGGAGCTTATATACCGTTGGCAGGAGAGGTGAAGCAGTCAGAGGCAGTGTAACACTTATTCAATGTTGAGGTAGGTCGTGCCCAAGAATTAGGCAAGCGAAGAATTCCCAAGTATTAAGATCCCAAGAAGATGCAGTGTCTGACAGCTTTGTAGATGAATGGTTCAGAGAACCGACATGTTGATAAATTAGACACATGTGCAACTCTTGGGTATCTTTATTGAGGAAACGTTTCGCCACACAGTGGCTTCATCAGTCCATACAAAGGAGAATCTTGAAGAATAGGAGGAGAATGAGGTAATCAGTCCCTCAACCTTGAGTCGATGTGGTCAGTCCATCAATCTTGAATAGAATACGGCATACGTGCTGAGAAGGAGCTTATATACCGTTGGCAGGAGAGGTGAAGCAGTCAGAGGCAGTGTAACACTTATTCAATGTTGAAGTAGGTCGTGCACCAAGAATTAGGCAAGCGAAGAATTCCCAAGTATTAAGATCCCAAGAAGATGCAGTGTCTGACAGCTTTGTAGATGAATGGTTCAGAGAACCGACATGTTGATAAATTAGACACATGTGCAACTCTTGGGTATCTTTATTGAGGAAACGTTTCGCCACACAGTGGCTTCATCAGTCCATACAAAGGAGAATCTTGAAGAATAGGAGGAGAATGAGGTAATCAGTCCCTCAACCTTGAGTCGATGTGGTCAGTCCATCAATCTTGAATAGAATACGGCATACGTGCTGAGAAGGAGCTTATATACCGTTGGCAGGAGAGGTGAAGCAGTCAGAGGCAGTGTAACACTTATTCAATGTTGAAGTAGGTCGTGCCCAAGAATTAGGCAAGCGAAGAATTCCCAAGTATTAAGATCCCAAGAAGATGCTCCTTTGTATGGACTGATGAAGCCACTGTGTGGCGAAACGTTTCCTCAATAAAGATACCCAAGAGTTGCACATGTGTCTAATTTATCAACATGTCGGTTCTCTGAACCATTCATCTACAAAGCTGTCAGACACTGCATCTTCTTGGGATCTTAATACTTGGGAATTCTTCGCTTGCCTAATTCTTGGGCACGACCTACTTCAACATTGAATAAGTGTTACACTGCCTCTGACTGCTTCACCTCTCCTGCCAACGGTATATAAGCACCTTCTCAGCACGTATGCCGTATTCTATTCAAGATTGATGGACTGACCACATCGACTCAAGGTTTGAGGGACTGATTACCTCATTCTCCTCCTATTCTTCAAGATTCTCCTTGTATGGATGATGAAGCACTGTGTGGCGAAACGTTTCCTCAATAAAGATACCAAGAGTTGCACATGTGTCTAATTTATCAACATGTCTGTTCTCTGAACCATTCATCTACAAAGCTGTCAGACACTGCATCTTCTTGGGATCTTAATACTTGGGAATTCTTCGCTTGCCTAATTCTTGGGCACGACTACTTCAACATTGAATAAGTGTTACACTGCCTCTGACTGCTTTCATCTCTCCTGCCAACGGTATATAAGCTCCTTCTCAGCACGTATGCCGTATTCTATTCAAGATTGAGGACTGACCACATCGACTCAAGGTTGAGGGACTGATTACCTCATTCTCCTCCTATTCTTCAAGATTCTCCTTTGTATGGACTGATGAAGCCACTGTGTGGCGAAACGTTTCCTCAATAAAGATACCCAAGAGTTGCACATGTGTCTAATTTATCAACATGTCGGTTCTCTGAACCATTCATCTACAAAGCTGTCAGACACTGCATCTTCTTGGGATCTTAATACTTGGGAATTCTTCGCTTGCCTAATTCTTGGGCACGACCTACTTCAACATTGAATAAGTGTTACACTGCCTCTGACTGCTTCACCTCTCCTGCCAACGGTATATAAGCTCCTTCTCAGCACGTATGCCGTATTCTATTCAAGATTGATGGACTGACCACATCGACTCAGGTTGAGGGACTGATTACCTCATTCTCCTCCTATTCTTCAAGATTCTCCTTTGTTATGGACTGATGAAGCCACTGTGTGGCGAAACGTTTCCTCAATAAAGATACCCAAGAGTTGCACATGTGTCTAATTTATCAACATGTCGGTTCTCTGACCATTCATCTACAAAGCTGTCAGACACTGCATCTTCTTGGGATCTTAATACTTGGGAATTCTTCGCTTGCCTAATTCTTGGGCACGACCATACTTCAACATTGAATAAGTGTTACACTGCCTCTGACTGCTTCACCTCTCCTGCCAACGGTATATAAGCTCTTCTCAGCACGTATGCCGTATTCTATTCAAGATTGATGGACTGACCACATCGACTCAAGGTTGAGGGACTGATTACCTCATTCTCCTCCTATTCTTCAAGATTCTCCTTTGTATGGACTGATGAAGCCACTGTGTGGCGAAACGTTTCCTCAATAAAGATACCCAAGAGTTGCACATGTGTCTAATTTATCAACATGTCGGTTCTCTGAACCATTCATCTACAATATTGTTTCTTCTTCGGTGATGTTATGTTTCTTGTACACCAATGTCTTGTTGTAGGGTAATGTTTTATTTCTTGTACAGTGATGTTATATTTCTTGTTCAGTGAATCTTGCAAGACCATACAAGACGTTCATCAACCCTGGAGTAGCTCAAGGCAGCCTCCTGGGTCCTGTACTCTCTTTCATTTCATTGACCGACCATACGACTCTAAGTAACGCAGACCCACCCTATTTGCAGGTGATTCTATATTTGTCTCTTAAACCCTGACGTGGGGGTGTGTATTATGTGTTCTGATGTGTTCTCTATGTGGAAGTATGTGTGGTGTGGTGTTTGTTGTGCGTGGTGGTGTGTGTGTGGTGGTGTGTGTGCGTGGAGGTGTGTGGTGGTGTGTAGTGGTGTGTTCTGTGTTTTTTGGTGTTTGGTGGTGTGTGTCACCACTGCTGCAATTTAATTTTATGCTCACCTAAGTGGTTCCAACTCTCTTCCCAGCACTTCAGCTATCACCAGCACCCGCATTCTAATATTACCACACGCATTCTAACACCACCACCTGCATTCTAACACTACCACCCGCATTCTAACACCACCACCCACATTCTAACACCACCACCCCCCAGTCCTAACACCACCACCTGCATTCTAAACACCACCCCCCCATTCTAACACCACCACCTGCATTCTAACACCACCACCCGCATTCTAACACCACCACCCACATTCTAACACCACCACCCGCAGTCTAACACCACCACCTGCATTCTAGCACCACCACCGCCATTCTAACACCACCACCTGCATTCTAACACCACCACCGCATTCTAACACCACTACCTGCATTCTAACATCACCACACCCTCCAACACTTGAACTAACACCACCACATTCTAACACCTCCAGCACTTGAACTAACACTATCACTACCCTTTGCACCTAAATTAAAACCACCACTATCAACTTCACTTATACTAATACCATCAAAACCACCTGCACTTAAATACCAACACACCTACATGCACCTAAGATAATACCACGACAACTAATACCATCACAACTTCCTACACTAAAGTAATACCACTATACCACCTACATTAAACTTATATCACTGCTACCACCTGCACTTAATCTTTTACCACAACTACCACTTTGTAATATTAAGTTTGCCGAGAAAGGAATGCCAGATAGGATTTACGTAGTTACTGTGTCAATTACGGAATAATTCATGACAGTGAGTGTGTGTGTGTGTGTGTGTGTGTGTGTGTGTGTGTGTGTGTGCGTGTGTGTGTGTGTGTGTGTGTGTGTGTGTGTGTGTGTACTCATCTATTTGTGGTTTCAGGGGTCGAGTCTTAGCTCCTGGCCCCGCATCTTCACTGGTTGCTACTAGGTCCTCTCTCTCCCTGCTCCATGAGCTCTATCAAACCTCGTCTTAAAACTATGTATGGTTCCTGCCTCCACTACGTCACTTTCTAGGCTATTCCACTTTCTGACAACTCTATGACTGAAGAAATACTTCCTAACATCCCTTTGACTCATCTAAGTCTTCAACTTCCAATTGTGACCTCTTGTTTCTGTGCCCCCTCCCTGGAACATCCTGTCTTTGTCCACCTTGTCTATTCCGCGCAGTATTTTATATGTCGTTATCATGTCTCCCCTGACCCTCCTGTCCTCCAGTGTCGTCAGGCCGATTTCCCTTAACCTTTCTTCATAGGACATTCCCCTTAGATCTGGAACTAACCTTGTCGCAAACCTTTGCACTTTCTCTAATTTCTTGACGTGTTTGATCAAGTGCGGGTTCCAAACAGGTGCTGCATACTCCAGTATGGGCCTGACGTACACGGTGTACAGTGTCTTGAACGATTCCTTACTAAGGTATCGGAACGTTATTCTCAGGTTTGCCAGGCATCCATATGCTGCAGCAGTTATCTGGTTGATGTGTGCTTCCGGAGACATGCTCGGTGTTATACTCACCCCAAGATCTTTCTCCTTGAGTGAGGTTTGCAGTCTTTGACCACCTAGCCTATACTTCGTCTGCGGTCTTCTGTGCCCTTCCCCGATCTTCATGACTTTGCATTTGGCGGGGTTAAATTCGAGAAGCCAGTTGCTGGACCAGGTGTGCAGTCTGACCAGGTCTCTTTGAAGTCCTGTCTGATCCTCATCTGATTTAATTCTCCTCATTAACTTCACATCATCTGCGATCAGGGACACTTCTGAGTCTAACCCTTCCATCATCTCGTTCACATATACCAAAAATAGCACTGGTCCTAGGACCGACCCCTGTGGGACCCCGCTCGTCACAGGTGCCCACTGTGATACCTCATCACGTACCATGATTTGTTGTTGCCTCCCTGTCAAGTATTCTCTGATCCAATGCAGTGCCCTTCCTGTTATATGCACCTGATCCTCTAGCTTCTGCGCTAATCTCATGTGAGGAACTGTGTCAAAGGCCTTCTTGCAGTCCAAGAAAATGCAATCAAACCACCCCTCTCTCTCTCGTGTCTTACTTTTGTTACTTTATCATAAAACTCCAGAAGGTTTGTGACACAGGATTTGCCTTCCATGAATCCGTGCTGGTTGGCGTTTATACTCTTGTTCCGTTCCAGGTGCTCCACCACTCTCCTCCTGATAATCTTCTCCGTAACTTTGCATACTATACACGTCAGTGACACAGGTCTATAGTTTAGTGTCTCTTTTCTGTCTCCTTTTTTAAAAATGGGAACTACATTTGCCGTCTTCCATACCTCAGGTAGTTGCCCAGTTTCCAGGGATGTGTTGAAGATTGTGGTAAGTGGCACACACAGCATATCCGCTCCCTCTCTAAGGACCCACGGGGAGATGTTGTCCGGTCCCATTGCCTTTGAGGTATCGATGTCCATTAGCAGCTTCTTCACCTCCTTCTCATTTGTATGTATGTCATCCAACACTTGATGGTATATTCCTTGCTGGTGTCCCCCTCTGTTCTGTTCCCCCAAAGACCTCCCTGTCTCCACTGTAAATACTTCCTTAAATCTCATATCGAGCTCCTCACATACTTCTTGATCGTTTCTTGTGAGCTCCCCATCTTCTTTCCTCAGCCTTATCACCTGGTATTTGACTGTTGTCTTCCTCCTAATGTGGCTATACAGCAGTTTCGGGTCAGACTTGACTTTCGATGCTATGTCGTTTTCGTACAGTCGCTGGACCTCTCTCCTTATCTGTGCAAGCTGGACGCCAAGGTATTGGTCCAGTGTGGTGAGAATGGTATAGCACTGCGTACCTTGTTCCAAGGTTCGTAGGTTCGAGTCTCCTTCAACCAGAGATCAGTGTTTGTGTATATTTCGCCTGCTCTTGCGAATTCCTTGTATATATATATTATATATATATATATATATATATATATATATATATATATATATATATATATATATATATATATATATTATATATAATATATATATATTATATATTACACACTAGGCCTGTATTGCTAACAAGTTATGTAATAAAAGTATTGGAGAAAATTGGCAAACAATTCGAGTTTTCGGTCAGTAAATTCCCGTCTATATAAAATATATTAAGCTATGCTGATAGTCATAAAAAAAAATTGAAAAATATTTCGAAATGCACATTGTATTTATCGAGATCTTAAGACAACTGTCGACAGAGTTCCTCAGCTAAGACTTATCTAGAAACGGCAACATTAACCAGGAATAAAAGAGTAATACAATAAATAAGGTATTTTCCGCTTCAGAGGAAAAATGTGAATCATGATAAGAGGAAAAATGTACTTAAACGAAAAGGTGGTGAACGGGGTCCTACAAGGCTGGGTGCGCCCCTCCATAATGTTTGACATATAAATCATTGGTCCGAAAAAAAAATCTTGCTGCTTTTGTGAAGTTCTAATATGAAATTTGTGACAAAATATGGCTGTAAACTCCTCCAAGAAACTTGAATAAACTGAGTAAATGAAGAAAAAGAGGGTCGAAAGAAATGGGAGAAGGTGAAAACATGTCAAGTGGAGATGTTGAGAGTGTAGGTGTGTGTGTGTGTGTGTGAAAGAGAGAGAGAGAGAGAGAGAGAGAGAAACATAGTGAGGAACACACTCCTTTTTACCCTGGTTTCGTGGTTGGAATAGTAGTGACTGTATGACGCCACATTGGTGGACTTCCTATAAGCTGTGAATTTGAATTTCCTCTCGACCCGATGAATTAAAACATCAAGGAACGGCAAAGTGTTATTTATTTCATGTTCTGTGGTGAACTTAATGGAAGGTACTAAGCCATTGAGTCTGGGAAGAAACTCATCAATGTTGTGATCATTAGGCCACACTCAGAGAACATCATCTACATATCTGAACCAACTAGCTTTATCTGGGAGAATGTCTTTAAGAAGTCTAGTCTCATAGAATTCCATATATAGGTTGCTGAGTAAGGGGCTAAGGGGATTTCCCATTCCCATGCCTTGTTTTTGAGCATAGAATTTCCCTTCAAACCGATTGCAAATTCGTGTTTGAAGGGAAATTCTATGCTCAAAAGCAAGGCATGGCAATGGGAAATCCCCTTAGCCCCTTACTCAGCAACCTATATATGGAATTCTATGAGACTAGACTTCTTAAAGACATTCTCCCAGATAAAGCTAGTTGGTTCAGATATGTAGATGATGTTCTCTGAGTGTGGCCTAATGATCACAACATTGATGAGTTTCTTCCCAGACTCAATGCTTAGTACCTTCCATTAAGTTCACCACAGAACATGAAATAAATAACACTTTGCCGTTCCTTGATGTTTTAATTCATCGGGTCGAGAGGAAATTCAAATTCACAGCTTATAGGAAGTCCACCAATGTGACGTCATACATTCACTACTATTCCAACCACGAAACCAGGGTAAAAAGGAGTGTGTTCCTCACTATGTTTCTGAGAGTATTACGCATCTGCAGTCCAGAGTACCTAGAGGACGAAATCAGCAAGATATTCAACATAGCCACAAAACTAAGATATCTTAAGGATTTTATCGAGAAAGCACTAATGTCGGCAAAAAAGACTTTCTACAGGACTGAACCTAGAGAAGTGATGGCCAGGAAAAATGTACTAGTTTTACCATACAATGAGAATCTGGCTTGCCTGCGTGAGGCATTAAAAAAGATCAATATAAACTTGGCTTTCAAAAACACGGGGACAGTGAAACAAAGGCTGATTAAAAACACAACCTCTAACAAAATTGGTGGGGTTTACAAGGTCCCATGTACTCAGTGTCCTCTCTCATATGTCGGTCAAAGAGGTAAATTTCTGGAAACCAAAATTGCCCAGCATAAATACTCAGTCAGGACAGGGCAGGAGTCGAACGCTATCTTTAACCAGGTTAGTGCATGTAATCACCCACCAGGGTGGAATGCTGCCCAGATTATAGTACCAAACAGTTCTGTCATGGAAAGAAACATTATTGAATCTTCCCTCTTGAAACATGAAAGGAATACAGTATACAACTCAAATTAAGGGTTATACAAGCTCGATAATTATTTAGTAGAGTCCATTGTACACAGTCTTAAACAACAATGCTATACAAAATCACAGGATTGTTCATTATGCCAGGTGGGTTGATGGATTGGTGGCGTCCGTCCAGTGTCTACGCACCAAAACTTCGCACCACATCAGTTTTGAAGGTTATGTAACACCTGTAGCTGTTCATGTACCATACAGTGACAAGTACACAAGATAACGTTAGGAAAGGTTAAAGGGTATTAGTAGAATTTACATTATAGAAATATAATCGGATAGGCCGGGATTGAACCCGCGGTCATAGAGTCTCAAAACTCCAGCCCATCGCATAGAAGTCTCCATGTATGGCATATTAACAGCCACTGAGAAAATAGTAGACAATATTTAGGAAGAGATACTTCTGAGTACATGGGTAGAACATTCAAGTACCTCAGAGCAGGACATTTAAACGGACAAAGAGCACATTGTATTCCTTTCTTTCATTATTTGAAAATGTCACACAGAATAATAGCTATCCATGTCTACAATATCTAACGAGAAACTTAATTTCTCAAAATATATGACCTGTTATAAACGATTGGGAAAAGCATGGGGGCTTTTTTTTTTTTTTTTTTTTTTAATCTTATAATTTCCTACTTGACATCTCAGAAACCCTCCTACCCCATATGGGTAGTGGGAGGATCATGGTAGGGTGGGGTTAGCACCGACCACTAACCCAGTCTAAAGGTAACCGTGGTCAGTGACACCTACGCTACTCTGAGACCTCTCTTCCTGCTTTGGTTGCTCTCTTGCAACATTGCACAGCTCCTGATGACGCACTGAGAAGTGTGAAAGTACTTGAGCTAAAGATTCCCCCCCCCCCCGTGGCTTGTCCTGCATAGTTAAGATCGCCCGCCTGTGATTGTTTGCATATGTATATATATATATGTATATATATATATATATATATATAATATATATATATATATAAAATATATATATATATATATATATATATATTATATATGTCACCATGGTTGTTTAATATATTTATAGATGGGGTTGTAAAAGAAGTAAATGCTAGGGTGTTTGGGAGAGGGGTGGGATTAAATTATGGGGAATCAAATTCAAAATGGGAATTGACACAGTTACTTTTTGCTGATGATACTGTGCTTATGGGAGATTCTAAAGAAAAATTGCAAAGGTTAGTGGATGAGTTTGAGAATGTGTGTAAAGGTAGAAAGTTGAAAGTGAACATAGAAAAGAGTAAGGTGATGAGGGTATCAAATGATTTAGATAAAGAAAAATTGGATATCAAATTGGGGAGGAGGAGTATGGAAGAAGTGAATGTTTTCAGGTACTTGGGAGTTGACGTGTCGGCGGATGGATTTATGAAGGATGAGGTTAATCATAGAATTGATGAGGGAAAAAAGGTGAGTGGTGCGTTGAGGTATATGTGGAGTCAAAAAACGTTATCTATGGAGGCAAAGAAGGGAATGTATGAAAGTATAGTAGTACCAACACTCTTATATGGGTGTGAAGCTTGGGTGGTAAATGCAGCAGCGAG
>NC_069400.1:31548331-31570831 GCF_026875155.1 Cherax quadricarinatus
TTGTGGATGAGTGGAACAAACTCCCGAGTACCGTCATTGACGCTAAGACGTTGTGTAGTTTTAAAAATAGGTTGGATAAATACATAAGTGGGTGTGGGTGGGTGTGAGTTGGACCTGACTAGCTTGTGCTACTCGGTCGGATGCAGTGCTCCTCCCTTAAGTGACGTGTCTGACCTCACTAGGTCAAGGCATTGGCTTAAGCCGGTGGGAGAATTGGACCTGCCTCGCATAGGCCAGTAGGCCTGTTGCAGTGTTCCTTCTTTTTTATGTTCTTATATATATCAACACAATGTGACCCAATTCCCATTTCTTCGTTAATGTACCTTGATGTAGGTCCTCTGAAGGAAGATTCCTTGATACCGGTAAGGGGCTCTTGATGTAAGGAATTGGACATGTGCTCCCCTTCACTGGATCGGGATTAGCGCGGCCCCATGAATGTAATCTACTGTAATGTGACCGTTATATTATTATTATTATTTTTATAATCAAGGGGGAAGCGCTAAACCCGGAGGATTATACAGCGCCTGGGGGGGGATGTGGAAGGCATTCAGGCTTAATTCGGGGAACTGGAGCACAGATCCAATTCCCTAAATCAAGAGCCCCTCACCAACATCAAGGAACCGTTATGTACGAATGGTATATAATACCGACAAGATGAGAGTAAGACACATGTGCAACATCTGGGTATCTTTATTGTAGACGTTTCGCCATCCAGTGGCTTTATCAATACCAATTCCAGGACCGTTATATTGTGCGGCCATAAACAAAATCCTCCATAGTGGCTAACATAGCTCTTCACGTTCTTTTAAAATATATTTTGGTAAACTAGTTCCAATATTCTGTTATCATCATCTGGCGATAGTTTCTTGTCATTATTTATTTCAATATTTCCTCTATTTGGGATTCAGACCGTTAAATTTTTAGTATTTTTTTTTTTTGGCAAACACATACACTAAATTGTCTAAAATGTCTTATTTAGTACATTACATGTGTCTTCCTCCGCCTCAGTGGTCGTCTTGTTGTCTCTGAGACTTTAATTTGAATTTTTTTCTCTCACGTTAATCTTACATTTTCTTGACTTGAATAAAAGAATTTCTTACATCTTGTTCCTGTCTTGTGTTCACCTTTCAAAGATTCTTGCTTCCTCCCTTCTAACATTTGTATATTAATTTCTGTCTTGTTTGAGTCACTGGGCAAATCTCTGCCTGGACTCTACCTGGAGGTCGTTCCAAGGGTCATTGCCAACGCGGCCCGGTCCTTGACCAGGCTTCCAGGTGGATGAGGGTTGTTGTTAGGTAAGACACATATGCAACAGTTAGGTATCTTTATTGTGAAACGTTTCGCCTACACAGTAGGCTTCTTCAGTCAAGTACTTGACTGAAGAAGCCTACTGTGTAGGCGAAACGTTTCACAATAAAGATACCTAACTGTTGCATATGTGTCTTACCTAACAACCTGTCGGTATTTTATACCATTTTAATGTTCAATCTGTCAGACACTGCAACACAAGGGTATCTTGGTACAGACCTGCAATCAACTTCGACATCTTCCACTAGTGAGAGGGGCTGGATTTGAGAGGGACCTGACCACTCAACATTTGAGTTCTTACCTCTCCTAGTGGCCTACGTCTCACCTCTTGGCGCTATAAAAAGCTCCATCCTGTCACTTCTTCTCCATATTGTTTCATACTATGGAACAATGCTCTTCTCCAGACTGAGGGACTGACCACCTCAAAACTTTAAGGGTGATGGACTGATTACATCGTCTTCAAGTATCTTCTGCTTCTATCAACTTTTCTGTACTTGATGAACATCAAAATGGTATACAATACCGACAGGTTGTTAGGTAAGACACATATGCAACAGTTAGACAACTTTATTCCGAAACGTTTCGCCTACACAGTAGGCTTCTTCAGTCGAATACAGAAAACAGGCAGGAACAGTAGAGATGTGAAGACGATGTAATCAGTCCATCACCCTTGTAGTTCCTGACTATGGAACTGAACTTCTCCAGGCCGAGGGACTGACAACCTCAAATTCTACGACTACAAGGGTGATGGACTGATTACATCGTCTTCACATCTCTACTGTTCCTGCCTATTTTCTGTATTCGACTGAAGAAGCCTACTGTGTAGGCGAAACGTTTCGGAATAAAGTTGTCTAACTGTTGCATTTTCTGTACTTGACTGAAGAAGCCTACTGTGTAGGCGAAACGTTTCACAATAAAGATACCTAACTGTTGCATATGTGTCTTACCTAACAACCTGTCGGTATTTTATACCATTTTAATGTTCAATCCATGAGGGTTGTTACTGCTGGCCGCACGAAATCCAACGTATGAACCACAGCTCGGCTGATAGGGCTGTTTCTCGTACGTTTGCTGCTAATGTGTGTGTGTGTGTGTACTCACCTATTTGCTCACCTATTTGTGGTTGCAGGGGTCGAGTCATAGCTCCTGGCCCCGCCTCTTCACTGATTGCTCTAGGTCCTCTCTCTCCCTGCTCCATGAGCTTTATCATACCTCGCCTTAAAACTATGTATGGTTCCCGCCTCCACTACTTCACTTTCTAGGCTATTCCACGGCTTGACTACTCTATGACTGAAGAAATACTTCCTAACATCCCTTTGATTCATCTGAGTCTTCAACTTCCAATTGTAACCTCTTGTGTCTGTGTCCCATCTCTGGAACATCCCGTCTTTGTCCACCTCGTCTATTCCGCGCAGTATTTTATACGTCGTTATCATGTCTCCCCTGACCCTCCTGGCCTCCAGTGTCGTCAGGCCGATTTCCCTCAACCTTTCTTCGTAGGACAATCCCCGTAGCTCTGGGACTAGTCTTGTTACAAACCTTTGCACTTTCTCTTATTTCTTGACGTGCTTGACTAGGTGTGGATTCCAAACTGGTGCTGCATACTCCAGTATGGGCCTGACGTGTGTGTGTGTGTGTGTGTGTGTGTGTGTGTGTGTGTGTGTGTGTCTACAGCCAAATACTTGTGCATTCATGTATATACGTCTACCTTTGTGATGTATCCAGGTACTAACAAGCGAGCATAACATCTCAGCAGGTAATCAACTGAGCGAGGCACCCTAATTAAACCTGTAGCCATTCGCTGTAATTAATATCCCGTAATATATTCGGGTGGTTTGACGTTTTATTAAACCAGAATCCATCTGATATATCGTGCTGGCAGGGACATCGTGTATTGGGTCGATGAAGCGTCTCCTGATTTACAAAACGTAGCGCAGTAATCATGCAGAGATGAGAGGGAACGAGTTTTCTCCACGCTGCTGTTGTTGGTGTTATCCACGCTCCTGGTGATGTTGGTGTTCTCCACGCTGTTGTTATTCTCCACGCTGCTGCTGTTGGAGTTCTCCACGCTCCTGTTATTGTTCTTCACGCTGCTGTTATTGTTCTCTACGCTGCTGCTGTTGGTGTCTTTACTCTGCTATTGTTGTTCTCCGCGCTGTTGATGTTGTTGTTCTCCACGCTGCTGCTGTTGTTGGTGTTCTCAACGCTGTTATTGCTGCTCTCCACGCTGCTGTTGTTGCTGTTCTCCACACTGATGTTGTTGTTCTCCATACTGCTGCTGTTGGTGTTCTCCACGCTGCTGCTGTTGGTGTTCTCCACGCTGCTGTTATTGGGTTAAGAACATTAAGAGAACGCTGCTGCAGGCTTACTGGCCGACACTTGGCAGGAGAAAAACCTGACAAATCTTTGTCAGATGACCAGTTCAATAGTGTTGGATTTATAACGGGAGTACTTTTACTCTAAATTAACTTTTACTCTAAATTAACTTTTACTCTAAATTAACTTTTACTCTAAATTAACTTTTACTCTAAATTAACTTTTACTCTAAATTAACTTTTACTCTAAATTAACTTTTACTCTAAATTAACTTTTACTCTAAATTAACTTTTACTCTAAATTAACTTTTACTCTAAATTAACTTTTACTCTAAATTAACTTTTACTCTAAATTAACTTTTACTCTAAATTAACTTTTACTCTAAATTAACTTTTACTCTAAATTAACTTTTACTCTAAATTAACTTTTACTCTAAATTAACTTTTACTCTAAATTAACTTTTACTCTAAATTAACTTTTACTCTAAATTAACTTTTACTCTAAATTAACTTTTACTCTAAATTAACTTTTACTCTAAATTAACTTTTATTCTAAAATTAACTTTTACTCTAAATTAACTTTTACTCTAAAATTAACTTTTACTCTAAATTAACTTTTACTCTAAATTAACTTTTACTCTAAATTAACTTTTACTCTAAATTAACTTTTATTCTAAAATTAACTTTTACTCTAAATTAACTTTTACTCTAAAATTAACTTTTACTCTAAATTAACTTTTACTCTAAATTAACTTTTACTCTAAATTAACTTTTACTCTAAATTAACTTTTACTCTAAATTAACTTTTACTCTAAAATTAACTTTTACTCTAAATTAACTTTTACTCTAAATTAACTTTTACTCTAAATTAACTTTTACTCTAAATTAACTTTTACTCTAAATTAACTTTTACTCTAAATTAACTTTTACTCTAAATTAACTTTTACTCTAAATTAACTTTTATTCTAAAATTAACTTTTACTCTAAATTAACTTTTACTCTAAATTAACTTTTACTCTAAATTAACTTTTACTCTAAATTAACTTTTACTCTAAATTAACTTTTACTCTAAATTAACTTTTACTCTAAAATTAACTTTTACTCTAAATTAACTTTTACTCTAAATTAACTTTTACTCTAAATTAACTTTTACTCTAAATTAACTTTTACTCTAAATTAACTTTTACTCTAAATTAACTTTTATTCTAAAATTAACTTTTACTCTAAATTAACTTTTACTCTAAATTAACTTTTACTCTAAATTAACTTTTACTCTAAATTAACTTTTACTCTAAATTAACTTTTACTCTAAATTAACTTTTACTCTAAATTAACTTTTACTCTAAAATTAACTTTTACTCTAAATTAACTTTTACTCTAAATTAACTTTTACTCTAAATTAACTTTTACTCTAAATTAACTTTTACTCTAAAATTAACTTTTACTCTAAATTAACTTTTACTCTAAAATTAACTTTTACTCTAAATTAACTTTTACTCTAAAATTAACTTTTACTCTAAATTAACTTTTACTCTAAATTAACTTTTACTCTAAATTAACTTTTACTCTAAATTAACTTTTACTCTAAATTAACTTTTACTCTAAAATTAACTTTTACTCTAAATTAACTTTTACTCTAAAATTAACTTTTACTCTAAATTAACTTTTACTCTAAAATTAACTTTTACTCTAAATTAACTTTTACTCTAAATTAACTTTTACTCTAAATTAACTTTTACTCTAAATTAACTTTTACTCTAAATTAACTTTTACTCTAAATTAACTTTTACTCTAAAATTAACTTTTACTCTAAATTAACTTTTACTCTAAAATTAACTTTTACTCTAAATTAACTTTTACTCTAAATTAACTTTTCTCTAAATAAACTTTTAAGATTAAGATTAAGATGTTTATTTTGACAAATTACATGGTTATACACAGGAATATAATAGTTGGGTGTACATGCCATAAGCCCCTTTGTATGCAGAGCATTTCGGGCAAACTTAAAGATTAACTTAAAATTAGTAAGGCAATAAAACATAGTTCATATGGTCATTAGATGAGCTACAGTGAGTACAGGAGAATTAAATATTCTATCAGGTAATGCTACATGGTTTTGTAAAGTCTAGTAGAGACTTATTATATTATTGAATTAGTTAATAAAGATTTCAGTATTACAATGTAACAATTTAAAACAATTTACAATAAGATGTATTACAGTTTAGTGCTATTTAAAACAATGAAATGTGGTATTACATTGGAACGATTTACATTACTATTTAAAATAATGAAAAAACAGACATCCTAATTTGGAAGTAGTAAATGGTTGAGCATTGATCAGCACTATATGAGTAGCTTATGAGAAACTGGTAGTGGTTAGGTACGGTTTGTCTGGTTAATTTTGCGTGATGAGGTGATTTCATATTAGGGCTTTAAACTTATATACAGACAGGGGTCCTTTAGTGTGTTCTAGCAATGAATTCCAGATCTTCGGGCCTTTTACGTGAATAGCATTTTTGCATAGGAAGAGATGAACACGAGGGATATCGAAGAGTGATCTGTGTCTCGTATTATGGTTGTGTGTTCTGTTATAGTTATCAAGGAGGAGTTTGAGAGGAGGGTTTACATTAGAGTATAGTGTTCTGTGTATGTAGTAGGCACAATAATAAGTGTGGATGCTTTGTATATTTAATAAGTTAAGACTCTTGAAAAGAGGTGGTTTGTGTTGTCTAATGCAGGAGTTAGTAATCAATCGCACTGTAGCTTTTCGCTGGGTTATTAAAGGCTTAAAGTGATTTGCTGTGGTTGAGCCCCATGCACAAATACCATAGGTGAGGTGAGTTAAGGGTAAATGAGAGAGTGGTACAAAGCTAGAAGAGCTGATTGGGGTACATAGTACCGTATCTTTGAAAGGATGCCTACTGTTTCGGAGACTTTCTTGGAAATTTATTGTATGTGTGTCTGAAATTTGAGACTGCAGTCAAGGTGGAGACTTAGAAATTTGCCCTCTGCCTGTCTCGAAATAGGTGAACCATTTATCAATATGTTTAGCTGTACATTTGACGCTCTGTTTCCAAAAAGCATGAAGTAGGTTTTGTCTATACTAAAAGTAAGTTTGCTGGTAATCATCCAAGTAGATATTTTTAGCAGTTCAGCATTTACTGTGTCTGTTAGTATGGTTGGGTTTGGGTGAGAAAAGACAAGTTGTGTCATCTGCAAATAAAATGGGTTTAAGGAGATTAGATGCGTTTGGTAAGTCACTGATGTAAATGAGAAAGAGAAGTGGGCCAAGAACGCTCCCCTGAGGGACTCCAACAAGAACAGATTATGTAGTGGAGCTGGCTCCATTTGTCTACACATACTGGGTTCTATTGTTTGGATATGATTTTAGGAAATCGAAAGAGTGTGCTCTGACCCCGTAATGTTCAAGTTTTTGGCGCAAAAGGTCATGGTCAACTGTATCAAAAGTTTTTCGTAAGTGTATGAAAAGTCCCAGGGGAAATTAATTTTTCTCGAGTGCAGAATGTATTAGTTCAAGCATATGTATAATAGCATCATTAGTGCTTTTTTTCGGTCTGAAGCCAAACTGACAAGGGTTGTGTATGTTGTGAGATACGAAGTAGGAGTAGACTTGTTTGTGAATTAATTTTTCGAAGGTTTTAGATAGTTGGGGCAGGTTTGATATAAGCCTATAATTGTTCAGTTCAGTTGAGGATCGGGGTGACCTTTGCTGTCTTGACTATGGATGGGAAGGTGGAAGATTCAATGGATTTGTTAAAAAGAGTTGGAATAACTGGTGACAGCAAATGAGAAGGTGGTAAGTTATTTAGGTCCCCTGTCTTATTCTTTAATGTTTTGATGATGAGCGAGATTTCAGTAGGGTTTGTTGGGGGTAAAAATACAGTATTTGGGTAAATATCAAAATGGTACATAATACCGACAGGTTGGCAGGTAAGACACATAGGCAACAGTTTCGGAATAAAGTTACCTAACTGTTGCCTATGTGTCTTACCTACCAACCAGTATTTAGGTAGTTGCCAGTGAGGTAGTCTTTTGGTTAAATGTTTGAGCTTGGGATTTTACTTGCTAGTTTTGTTCCTACGGTAGAGAAAAAGACATTAAGTTTGTTGGCAGCATCGGTTGGCTAAGGAGAGGTTCGTTTGCTTTAGTTAAGTTAATCATTCTGGTTTGTGACAGCCTTTTTTATCCTTGAATTTCAGATACGGTTTTCCAGGTCTTTTTCATATCACCTATTACTCTAAATTAACTTTTGCTCTAAATTAACTTTTTCTCTAAATTAGCTTTTACTCTACATTAACTGTTACTCTAAATTAACTTTTACTTTGAAGAACTGAGACACTTATGCAACACATGGGAATCTTTATTGAAGAAACGTTTCGCCACACAGTGGCTTCATCAGTCCAATACTAAGTAGAAATGGGTAAGGAGAGGAGAAGTTTGAGGTAATCAGTCCCTCAACCTGGAATAGATGTGTTCAGTCCATCACTCTTCCTCAAACTTCTCCTCTCCTTACCCATTTCTACTTTGTATTGGACTGATGAAGCCACTGTGTGGCGAAACGTTTCTTTAATAAAGATTCCCATGTGTTGCATAAGTGTTTCAATTCTTCAACTTGTCGGTTTTCAAAACCATTCATCACATCTGTCAGACACTGCAACATCATGGGATCTTGGTACAAAGACTTCAACGCTTGCCCAACCTTTGGACGACGACCTACTTACACTAGTGGCAGGTCCCACTGTGATCCCGCCTCTTCCTGCTTCACCTCATCACGCTGCAGTATATAAGCCACCTCTCTGGCCCTGTGCTGCACTTCCTACAAGAGTGATGGACTGAACACATCGATTCCAGGTTGAGGGACTGATTACCTCAAACTTCTCCTCTCCTTACCCATTTCTACTTTGTATTGGACTGATGAAGCCACTGTGAGGCGAAACGTTTTTTCAGTAAAGATTACCATGTGTTGCATAAGTGTCTCAATTCTTCAACTTGTCGGTTTTCTAAACCATTCATCACAACTTTTACTTTAAATTAACTTTTACTGTAAATTAACTTTTACTCAAAGTTAACTTTTTCTCTAAATTAACTTTTACTCTAAATTAACTTTTATTCTAAATTAACTGTTACTCTGGTTGATGGTTCACAAGTGTTGGACTCAGTGGGGGACACAGCAGCAGCGCTCACAGGCTTACAAGTGTTGGAATCAGTTGCGTAAGTGTTACTATAATGGACCACAGCAACAGTGGCCACTGGCTTACCGGTGTTTTACTCAGTGGTCTGGGTGGAGTGTGCTTAGCAGGTGTGGGTGGGTACGGGTGAAATGGGGAATGGGAGGTAATCAAGTATCATCCAAGGAAGAGGAAGGATAGAGAGCCTTTCATCGACGTCAAAGTATCCCCCGTGGATGGCGCCATGTTAGGTGGTGGCACCATGACAGGTGGGGTGTTAGGTGGTGGCACCATGACAGGTGGGGTGTTAGGTGGTGGCACCATGACAGGTGTGGTGTTAGGTGGTGGCACAATGACAGGTGTGGTGTTAGGTTGTGGCACCATGACAGGTGGGGTGTTAGGTGGTGGCACCATGACAGGTGGGGTGTTAGGTGGTGGTACCATGACAGGTGTGGTGTTAGATGGTGGCACCATGACAGGTGTGGTGTTAGGTGGTGGCACCATGACAGGTGTGGTGTTAGGTGGTGGCACCATGACAGGTGTGGTGTTAGGTGGTGGCACCAGGACAGGTGTGGTGTTAGGTGGTGGCACCATGACAAGTGTGGTGTTAGGTGGTGGCGCCATGACAGGTGTGGTATTAGATGGTGGCACCATGACAGGTGTGGTGTTAGGCGGTGGCACCATGACAGGTGTGGTGTTAGGTGGTGGCACCATGACAGATGTGGTATTAGATGGTGGCACCATGACAGGTTTGGTGTTAGGTGGTGGCACACTATGACAGGTGTGGTGTTACGGGGTGGCACCATGACAGGTGTGGTGTTAGGTGGTGGCACCATAACTGGTGTTGTGTCAGGGGTATGGGATCTTGAGAGGTGTGGTGTTACGGGGTGGCACCATGACAGGTGTGGTATTGGGGTGGTACCATGACACGTGTGATGTTGGCGTGGTACCATGACAGCTGTGATATAAGGGGCGTGGTACCATGACAGCTGTGGTATAAGGGGCGTGGTACTATGACAGGTGTGGTGTTAGGGACATTGTACTATGACTGGTGTAGTGGCAAGGACGTCGATTGTGGCACTATGGCAGGTATGGTGATAGGGACGTAGTACCATGACAAATGTAGTGGTATGGGTGCAGAGTGTGACACTATGACTGGTGTGGTGGTGGTGCTCGGTATGGCACCATGACAGGTGTGGTGGTGCTGGGTGTGGCACCATGACAGGTGTGGTGGTGCTGGGTGTGGCACCATGACAGGTGTGGTGGTGCTGGGTGTGGCACCATGACAGGTGTGGTGGTGCTGGGTGTGGCACCATGACAGGTGTGGTGGTGCTGGGTGTGACACCATGACAGGTGTGGTGGTGCTGGGTGTGGCACCATGACAGGTGTGGTGGTGCTGGGTGTGGCACCATGACAGGTGTGGTAATGGTGGTGAGGCGTGCAGGGTGTGGCACTAAGACCAAACCTTCACAGAACCACAGTTCTCACTGTTAAACTCCGGAGGCCCACATTAGCTTCTTAGACCTGTTAAAAACCTCTGAAACCACGAAGTTCACTATATATACCTGGATTATTATTATTATTATTATAATCAAGGGGAAGCGCTAAACCCGTAGGATTATACAGCGCCTGGGGGGGGGAATGTGGAAGGCATTCAGGCTTAATTCGGGGAACTGGAGCACAGATCCAATTCCCTAAATCAAGAGCCCCTCACCAACATCAAGGAACCTTCCCTGAGGGGATTTATACCTGGAGTATACCTGGAGGAGGATTGCCTTAATAAGATCCATTTTAAAACACACTATTATTAACCTAGAAAAAACAAACAAATAAAACTGGCATGAATCAAAAACATTTTCTTTATCTGCTATGAAAAATACGCGTTCGATACAGAAGACATTTTAAATTTAATCAGGCCATATTATTTCTCATGGCACAAGACAGAATAAATCTACAGTTCATTGGACCATCCTTACAAAATCCAGTATAGTAGCTAATACAAACACTGACTCCTGGCCAGTATCTGAAGACCTTCCACTGTTAAGTAATCTTTCCCACTGTAGCAACTCTGGTGGGGTGACTTTAGTGAAGCTAAAGCATGACTAACACACTTTTACCACTCAGTAAAGCTCAAATTTATACATCACAAACAGTAATGGTGAGCCATCTTTACCAGCAAGCCAAGGGATAGAGGATGTAAAACCCGCTCTCCCATAGACACGAAACAAAAGAGCATCACAGTGTTAAAATAAACTAATTTAATATTAGTCTCCTTTTTTCTCCTCTCTTTTAAATTATATTCATGATATCTATTATTTACTTAATAGTTATATACTAAAATGTTACCTTCAAACACTGTTTCAAATTATCCACAAAATATATAAACACCTTGATCATTATATTTATTCTGGACTGTCTGTACATGATGTCTAAACTCTTTAACTTGAAATGGATCAAATCCCATGAAAATATAAGTTAAACACACCTTGACACTCCACAGCAATTCAAATTATAACAAAACATGTGTTACAAAATAATAATTTTATGCTTTAAAAACGCCAAGCAATACAGAATAGCCAGAGCACTGCTGGTATTCACACAATAGCCAGAACACTGCTGGTATTCACACAATAGCCAGAACTATGCTGGTATCCACACAATAGCCAGAACTCTGCTGGTATGTACACAATAGCCAAAACACTGCAGGTATCCACTTAACAGTAGGGGTATATAGCGTGGCACCATGACAGGGGAATGTGTGGGCAGCGTGTAGTGCATAACACTGTAACGAGATCCTGCAACGTGCGTCATTCTGACATAAAATGTGTCGTCAACGATATACAAACAGCGCTTGTTGTGTGCCAGGCTGACATAGTTAGTGTGTTAGGCACCGAGTGTCTGCACCAGACTCATTAAGGCCGCAATTCGTCTGTATTCTACCAGTCATTAAAACCAGCATCAAATGATGCTATCTTCAATGGTTAAAGGGGTGGACTGGCAAGCCATTGGAGGGCCTCAGTCACATGTAAATAAGATACTCAATGTCGGTTGCCATTTTATAGTGAATACTATTCACGAATTTTGAATGGATGGAGTTCCAGTTAGATGAAACATTTTCACAAGTAAATAACAACCCACATCGTGTGATTTATTTACATTCTGTTGGTGATCTCTCTCCAGTTGTATTACCGTCTCGGTCAGATGAGCAAAAGCTCCAGTGGCGGGTTATCATGTGACTAGGACCCGGGTGAAAAGGCATTTGCCCTCTTTCCTGAATCTTACCTATTCTCACCTAATAATAACACACAAGATCACTTTAGTGATCACCTAACAATAACACACAAGATCACTTTAGTGATCTTGTGTGTTATTGTTAGGTGATCACCTAATAATACCACACAATAACACACAAGATCACTTTAGTGATCTTGTGTGTTATTGTTAGGTGATAAAACATTCGTCTCTATTCCTATCTAACATTCGTCTTTACTCCTATCTAACATTCCTCTCTACTGCTAACACTCTCAGACATACTGCATGTCCAAGCCCCTTGCGCACAAAACCTCCTCCCTCCACCCTTTACTAGGACGACCCCCTACCCCACCTATCTTCCACTACAGATTTAGACACCCTCCAAGTCATCCTATTTTGCTCCATCTCTCTAAATGACCAAACCACCTCAAGCTACCTCAGCTCTCTGAATAATGCTTTTAGTAACTCTGCACCTCCTAATTTACACACTACGAATTCTCTGCATAACATTTACGCCACACATTGCCGTTAGACATGACATCTCCACTGTAATAGTAGTAGTGATGTGTGAACCTGATAAAGTTTATTGCGGTCAAACTGGTAAAATTCTTGAACTAAGATTAAAACAACATAAGTATAGCATTAGAAGTGGACAAGACTCTCATGTTCTGTTTATTCTTGTGAGACATTTTAACCATCCAATTGATTTTCAAAAGGCTAAGAAAGTTGTATCAGGCAAAGTCCATGGTCGACAGGAATATCATAGAATCATGTCTCAGAAAAAGTAGTTTTGAAAATAATATGAATATTGCTTTTGGCTTAGATAAATTGGATTCATTTACAATTAATAAAATTTGAGAAGAATTTAAGATACATTTGACAAGTACAAAATCTTAATGCTTGGGTAGAGTATCAGTTGTGTTTCACAGGGTCGGTTGTTGTGACGTGACTGTAAGGTGTAGTCTTGCTCTTACATGCCTTCCCGTTTATGTTTTATTTATATAGTTCCTTGATAATGTGAGAAGTCACGATAGCTCTGGAATTTCACTATTTTTTTCACAGTGGTTGTTCTGCACTGGTTTTCATGAGAACAGAGTTATGGAAAAAGTTCAACCTTCACAATTATATATACATATATATATATATATATATATATATATATATATATATATATATATATATATATATATATATATATATATATATATATATATATATATATATATATTTATATTATATATATATATATATATATAATATATATATATATATATATATATATATATATATATATTTATATATATATATATATATATATATATTATATATATATATATATATATATATATATATATATATATATATATATATATATATATATATATATATATATATATATAATATATATATATATGTAATCTTTCGACCTATATGTACTGAGATATATGCGCCGAATGGTTCATATTCTGAAAGATATACACCTCGGTGTATATAATAAATACTGAGAGGTATATGCATTTATCTTCATTATCTCGGAGTATATTTACTAAAACACTTTGAAATAAAGGATTGCTCTGCAGAGCTCGTCATTATATACTCTTGTCGGCCTGTAGATCAAAGCTTATGATGTGCCTTGCCCGGAGGTCTCCCTGCCTCGCCTGGTGCTTCAGAACACATGCTTGAGGCTTCGCCCAAGATACTCTTGACATTCCTGGTCTCTCCTGCTGAGAGTGAGCACTTCACTACACACACCGTCGCGGAGCACGGCTGCAGCCCTCTTATGAAGAAACAATAATACCCTCCGCATAGACGGTAAGAAATACACTTTTGTTGGTGATGCTTACGAGGCTTAGAATAATTGTATACATGTCATTTTAAGTTGTACGTATTTTACTGTATCTACACTACTCTTTTCGGGTTACATTATGTAATTTACATATATGTTACTATGTACGAGTTAGTTTAATGTTTTTTATGCACCCCATACCCATCCTGTGGGCGGTAGTCAAAAGATTACAGTGGTACGTAATGATCCAGGGAGTGGGCAGCGGAGTTTTGATAGCTGAACAAGTTACAGCGGTAATGAACTATTTCCATGTTTATATCTGGTCACAGTCGTAATGAGTTACTTGCGCATTTATGTGAAACTGCACCTAAAATAAACTTAACCTTGCTAAACTCTCGGAGTTTAAACGTTAATAGGTATGAGTCTTTTTAGTATAATACACTGATATGTGTGTATCTGTGTATCTCGCGTACATAAAGCTTACTGTTTTAGGAATTAAAGTATTCTTGATGTTAATGGGTATGTGACTTGTGGGCTTAATTAATTAATGACTCTGAGTGAAGTCGATATTACTTTAAAATCAACAAACATCCCAGAGATCTCTGTTTACCCCTGGCCGGGTTTGTGATGAGTGTGTGTGTAAGGTTGTGGCAGCAAGACTTGACTCAGTACTGTGGGAGAACATCACAAGCACGGCACCACACGCACGCCACCACACGCACGCCATATATGCATCTCTCTCTCGCTCCGCCACACAGGTTAGTGAGGATTACTTAGGTTAGCAGGATTACTTAGGCTGGTGGGGGTTACTTACTGATGGGTGGATTAAACTAAAAAAGTTCACTTTAGCGAGGTTAGGTTAGGCTGTTAGTTTTGGTGAAAAGACCTTGTATACCAGGTTAATAAACTAGGTTAATATACCAGGTTGATGCACCAGGCTAATACACCAGGCTGATGCACCAGGCTGATGCACCAGGCTGATGCACCAGGCTGATGCACCAGGCTGATGCACCAGGCTGATGCACCAGGCTGATGCACCAGGCTGATGCACCAGGCTGATGCACCAGGTTGATGCACCAGGCTGATGCACCAGGCTGATGCACCAGGCTAATACACCAGGCTGATGCACCAGGCTAATACACCGGGTTGATGCACCAGGCTGCTGCACCAGGCTAATACACCAGGCTGATGCACCAGGCTAATACACCGAGCTGATGCACCAGGCTGCTGCACCAGGCTAATACACCAGGCTTATGCACCAGGCTAATACCAGGTTGATACACCAGGCTAATACACCAGGCTGATGCACCAGGCTGCTGCACCAGGCTAATACACCAGGCTTATGCACCAGGCTAATACCAGGTTGATGCACCAGGCTGATGCACCAGGCTGATGCACCAGGCTGATGCACCAAGCTGATGCACCAGGCTGATACACTGGGCTGATGCACCAGGCTGACACACCAGGCTGATACACCAGGCTAATACACCAGGCTGATGTACCAGGCTAATACACCTGTTATTGCTGTTCTTGCTGCTGAACAGCGGTTTAGTGCCGATGAAGGTAGCGTAGGTAGCAATGATACTGCCGTGGACTAGTTTGGCTTTAATTGGATAGGAGTGAGTACACAACGGGCAGTGTGAGGGAGTGACCGCAAGCCAGTCCGTGGAGGGGAAGCACTTCTGTCTATCAAGTTGGTCGGCCTAGGAGTGAGAGCGAATGGGCTCAGCCTCCCACTGACCTGGGTGAGCCTACAGAGGGCAGCACCTAAATGCCGCGAAATATGAACTAGTCAGAGCAGACGGCTAGGCTGTGTGTTCTGACAGTACAGGATGTCTACACACCAGGCTGATGTACCAGGCTAATACACCAGGCTGATGTACCAGGCTAATACACCAGGCTGATGTACCAGGCTGATGCACCAGGCTGATGCACCAGGCTGATGCACCAGGCTAATACACCGGGCTGATGCACCAGGCTAATACACCAAGCTAAAACACCAGGCTGATGCACCAGGCTAATACACCAGGCTAATACACCAGGCTAATACACCGGGCTGATACACCAGGCTAATACACCGGGCTGATACACCAGGCTAATACACCGGGTTGATGCACCAGGCTAATACACCGGGCTGATGCACCAGGCTAATACACCGGGCTGATGCACCAGGCTAATACACCAGGCTGATGCACCAGGCTGATGCACCAGGCTAAAACACCAGGCTGATGCACCAGGCTAATACACCAGGCTGATGCACCATGTGATGTAGTTCAGCTGGGCTTGTGAGGTCTCTGGGGGGACCTAATTTAACTAATTATATGGTCACCTTGCCTTGGCAAATGTCTGCCAGAGCCACGCCTTTTCGGCTTAACACTGAGGTCTTTTGTTCTGGACGGCGTCAGACCTCGGCGTCAGGTCGTACACGTGGTTGTGGAGGGTGCTTGGACCACCATAAAAGCCCAAGGAAGAGCATGATCAAGAGATTCCTGCGGAGCTTTGGCCTGGGTGCAGAGCTCCTGAGCAGAGACTTCGAGCGGAGCTGCGGCTGGGGTGCAGGGCTCGGGAGAAGGCTGCTGAAGTCTCTGGAGGAGACTGTTGGAGGCATTGGGCAGAGTACTGGCTTGGCGCAGTACTCGTGCTGTGTAGGTCTTGGGACCTGTGGCTTAGTTCCTGTGATGAACTGCCCTCTGAACTATATTGTAAGTTATATTCATTGTCGTCAAGTTGATTGTATTCCCTGTCTCACTGCTTATGTGCACCACCCCATTTATATAAACCCCAATGATGTACTCCTGTTCCCAAATATATTATTGTACAAGGACTTAATAATAAACTGTGTTTGAGTAGAATAGTAATATTCACTGTCCCCGTTACTTTCTCCATTTATTTACGTTTAGTTAAAGTAGTGAGAGCGTGAGTAGTGTGGAGTGGATTAGATTTTTAGATTTTGCCACCGAAGTGGCTAGTTTATTGTGCACCCCATATCCATCCTGTGGACGGTAGCGCGAGAGCATATGGATACACAAAAGGCCTAGGAACTAGCCCCCAAAGGGGTAACAGGAATACATATGGATTTATATCTACATATCTATAGTTCACTTATCTGTTACAAGCAAATTTAGGAAATTTGCTTAGTATATCTGGTATCTTATTTTCATTACTAAGATATCTTGACATGTCACATAGGTTATTATACTGTCTGTCTCTGTATTCCTCAATAAGTGGACAATTAAGCACATAGTGTTCAAGAGAGTGACCATATGCCTGATCACATAATTTACATTTAGTTTGATCATCATCTGTGTGTCTCCCAAACTGCCAGAAGTACTTGTAACCAAGCCTAAGCCTGGCCACTACAACATCAGTCAGTCTGTTCACATTGCAAGTTGCTCCATAAACATACTTATCTACGTTCATGTTATCATAGTGGGTTATAGATCTACTCAGGCTTCTAACTGCATTCCTATAACAATCATTTTCATTATTTACTTCTCTCCTAATATTATTCCTAATGCTAGACACAGTTATACCAAAGTTATATACTGTGGAGTGGTGGGTAGAGTAATGAGAGGTGAAATTGTAGTCACCAGTGACCTCACATTACCTACCTACCTACCTCCGCACTCATCCCTCCTTCTGCCTCGCCTGTTCCCTACCTACTGACTCCATCCTCTTACCCCCGTATTCCCCTAATCATTACCCCCCCCTACATGACAACCAGGCTGATACATCGGGCTGATGCACCAGGCTAATACACCAGGCTGATGCACCAGGCTAATACACTGGGCTGATGCACAAGGCTAATACACCAGGCTGATGCACAAGGCTAATACACCAGGCTGATACACCAGGCTGATAAACCAGGCTGATACACCAGGCTGATACACCAGGCTGATGCACCAGGTTAATACACCAAGCTGATGCATCAGGTTAATACCAGGCTGATGCACCAGGCTAATACACCAGGCTAATACACCAGGCTGATGCACCAGGCTAATACACCAGGCTGATGCACCAGGCTAATACACCAGGCTGATGCACCAGGCTAATACACCAGGCTAATACACCAGGCTGATGCACCAGGCTAATGCACCAAGCTGATGTACCAGGCTAATACACCAGGCTGATGTACCAGGCTAATACACCAGGCTGATGCACCAGGCTAATACACCAGGCTGATGCACCAGGCTAATTCACCAGGCTGATGCACCAGGCTAATACACCAGGCTAATACACCAAACTAATGCACCAGGCTGATGCACCAGGCTAATACACCAAACTAATGCACCAGGCTGATGCACCAGGGTAATACACCAAACTAATGCACCAGGCTAATGCACCAGGCTGATGCACCAGGCTGATGCACCAGGCTAATACACCAGGCTGATGCACCAGGCTAATACACCAGGTTGATGCACCAGGCTAATACACCAGTCTGATGCACCAGGCTAATACACCAGGCTGATGCACCAGGCTAATACACCAGGCTGATGCACCAGGCTAATACACCAGGCTGATGCACCAGGCTAATGCACCAGGCTGATGCACCAGGCTAATACACCAGGCTGATGCACCAGGCTAATACACCAGGTTGATACACCAGGCTAATACACCAGGCTAATACACCAGGCTGATGCACCAGGCTAATACACCAGGCTGATGCACCAGGCTAATACTCCAGGCTGATGCACCAGGCTAATACACCAGGCTGATGCATCAGGCTAATACAGCAGGCTGATGCACCAGGCTAATACATCAGGCTGATGCACCAGGCTAATATACCAGGCTGATGCACCAGGCTAATATACCAGGTTGATGCACCAGGCTAATACACCAGGCTGATGCACCAGGCTAATACACCAGGCTAATACACCAGGCTGATACACCAGGCTGATTCACCAGGCTTATACACCAAGCTAATGCTCCAGTCTAATATACCAGGCTGATGCACTAGGCTAATGCACCAGGCTGATGCACCAGGCTGATGCACCAGGCTGATGCACCAGGCTGATGCACCAGGCTGATGCACCAGGTTGATGCCCCAGGTTGATGCACCAGGTTGATGCACCAGGCTAATACACCAGGTTGATGTACCAGGTTGATGTACCAGGTTGATGTACCAGGTTGATGTACCAGGTTGATGTACCAGGTTGATGCACCAGGTTGATGCACCAGGTTGATGCACCAGGTTGATGCACCAGGTTGATGCACCAGGTTGATGCACCAGGCTAATACACCAGGCTGATGCACCAGGCTAATACACCAGGCTAATGCACCAGGTTGATGCACCAGGCTAATACACCAGGCTAATGCACCAGGTTGATGCACCAGGCTAATACACCAGGCTGATGCACCAGGTTGATGCACCAGGTTGATGCACCAGACTAATACACCAGGCTGAGGCACCAGGCTGATGCACCAGGTTGATGCCCCAGGTTGATGCACCAGGTTGATGCACCAGGTTGATGTACCAGGTTGATGTACCAGGTTGATGTACCAGGTTGATGTACCAGGTTGATGTACCAGGTTGATGTACCAGGTTGATGCACCAGGTTGATGCACCAGGTTGATGCACCAGGTTGATGCACCAGGCTAATACACCAGGCTGATGCACCAGGCTAATACACCAGGCTAATGCACCAGGTTGATGCACCAGGCTAATACACCAGGCTAATGCACCAGGTTGATGCACCAGGCTAATACACCAGGCTGATGCACCAGGTTGATGCACCAGACTAATACACCAGGCTGAGGCACCAGGCTGATGCACCAGGTTGATGCACCAGGTTAACACACAAGGAAATATTAATTCATAGGAGAAATTCTGATGTTTGCTCTTAGTAGATAAATGGTTCAGTGAACCGACAAGTTGATAAAGTAGACACATGTGCAACACTTGGAAAGATATCCAAGTGTTGGACATGTGTTCTTAGCAATTGTGACCACTGCGAGGAATAGTAAATAGGAATAGAACATGAGGAATAATGTAATAAGAATAGTTAGAGGAAGAGAAGAATAAAAATCCTTTAAATAAACACAGATATCATAGCTTCTTAAGAGTCGGGAGTCTTGATGCTGGTGGCGGGATCTTGATCCAGGAGAAATGGAGGAGAGTTCCTCTTTCTGGAAGTGAACTTGCTTTCCTGCCCTATGCCTCGTACGGGTTTACAGCCTGCCCATTGAGGAGGCATTAAGATGAACCTTCACAGAGACGGTGTGTACAGCAACGCTTTCAAATTTGACAACATTTGATTTAGAAAGGATGTAGGATGTTGTGGGGTCGGAACTCCGCTTCAGACTAACCCGGAGATGTTGTAGCTGAGCGTGTGTGAGAGCCATTGTTGGCTTGAGTCTACACGAGGGTCATTCAGACTGCGTGTCTACAATGGTGCGAACCCTAAAACTGTTATGAAAAGGTCTCTTGGTGTATATTCACTCTGTATATACCTTTCGGTAAATATACACTAGTTTATATGAATACCTCTCGGTATATATACATTAGTGCATTATTTATATATATATTATATATATATATATATATATATATATATATATAGAATAAAACATATATATAGGGGTGGTAGGAGAAGAAAATATTCAAACAGCTCCGGGGAGAACCTTGAGTTTTCCCTGAGGTACGTTTATTGTCTTCTCTGAGGATGAGGGTCCCCATTCCAGCTATAGAGGTGGTACTTCCCTATATATATATTATAAAAAAAAAAATATATATATATATATATATATATATATATATATATATATATATATATATATAAAATGTCGTGCCGAATAGGCAGAACTTGCGATCTTGGCTTAAATAGCAATGCTCATCTTGCCATATAGGACAAGTGAAAATTTGTGTTTACCTGGAGAGAGTTCCGGGGGTCAACGCCCCCGCGGCCCGGTCTGTGACCAGGCCTCCTTAGGTCAGTGTTCCAGGATGCGACCCACACCAGTCGACTAACACCCAGGTACCCATTTTACTGATGGGGAACATAGACAACAGGTGGAAAGAAACACGTCCAATGTTTCTACTCTGGCTGGGAATCGAACCCAGGCCCTCACCGTGTGAAGGGAGAGCGTTAACCACCAGGCCACCTAACCTAACGAAAAAAATATATTTCACTGTGTTTAGTATTAAATTATTGTAAACAAATCTAAAATATATTTAGTTGGGTTAGGCTAAAATAAATTGTTCTTCAACTCTTTACATCCTTGGTTAGGCCTCATTTAGATTATGCTGCACAGTTTTGGTCACCGTATTACAGAATGGATATAAATTCTCTGGAAAATGTACAAAGGAGGATGACAAAGTTGATCCCATGTATCAGAAACCTTCCCTATGAGGATAGACTGAGGGCCCTGAAACTGCACTCTCTAGAAAGACGTAGAATTAGGGGGGATATGATTGAGGTGTATAAATGGAAGACAGGAATAAATAAAGGGGATGTAAATAGTGTGCTGAAAATATCTAGCCTAGACAGGACTCGCAGCAATGGTTTTAAGTTGGAAAAATTCAGATTCAGGAAGGATATAGGAAAGTACTGGTTTGGTAATAGAGTTGTGGATGAGTGGAACAAACTCCCAAGTACCGTTATAGAGGCCAGAACGTTGTGTAGCTTTAAAAATAGGTTGGATAAATACATGAGTAGATGTGGGTGGGTGTGAGTTAGACCTGATAGCTTGTGCTACCAGGTCGGTTGCCGTGTTCCTCCCTTAAGTCAATGTGACCTGACCTGACTAGGTTGGGTGCATTGGCTTAAGCCGGTAGGAGACTTGGACCTGCCTCGCATGGGCCAGTAGGCCTTCTGCAGTGTTCCATCGTTCTTATGTTCTTATGTTCTTATAATAGGTTAGGTAAGTTTTCTAAGTTGCTTTAGGTGCAAAATTATAATTTTTTACATTAACATTAATGAAAAAATATATCTTTAAACGTACAAGAGAAAATTTTAGAAAGGACTTAATTTTAAATGAGTTCTTGCTAATTGACCAGTTTTACATATTCGGCACGACATATATATATATATATATATATATATATATATATATATATATATATATATATATATGTCGTGCCGAATAGGCAGAACTTGCGATCTTGGTTTAAATAGCAACGCGCATCTTGCCATATAGGACAAGTGAAAATTTGTGTATGCAATAATTTCGCCAAAATCATTCTAAACCTAACGAAAAATATATATTTCACTGTGTTTGTTTAGTATTAAATTACTGTAAACAAATCTAAAATATATTTAGTTGGATTAGGCTAAAATAAATTGTTCTTGCTATAATAAGGTTAGGTAAGTTTTCTAAGATTCTTTTGGAGTAAAATTAAATTTTTTTACATTAACATTAATGAAAAAAATATATCTTTAAACGTATAAGAGAAAATTTTAGAAAGGACTTAATTTTAAATGAGTTCTTGCTAATTGTCCAGTTTTACACATTCGGCACGACATATATATAATATATATATATATATATATATATATAATATATATATATATATATATATATATATATATATATATACATACATACATAATGTGTGTGTGTGTAATACATATATATATATGTATATTATATAATATATATATATATATATATATATATATATATATATATATATATATATATATATATATAT
>NC_069400.1:31573331-31580831 GCF_026875155.1 Cherax quadricarinatus
GAGAGGGGTGGGATTAAATTTTGGGGAATCAAATTCAAAATGGGAATTGACACAGTTACTTTTTGCTGATGATACTGTGCTTATGGGAGATTCTAAAGAAAAATTGCAAACGTTAGTGGATAAGTTTGAGAATGTGTGTAAAGGTAGAAAGTTGAAAGTGAACATAGAAAAGAGTAAGGTGATGAGGGTATCAAATGATTTAAAGAAAAATTGGATATCAAATTGGGGAGGAGTATGGAAGAAGTGAATGTTTTCAGATACTTGGGAGTTGACGTGTCAGCGGATGGATTTATGAAGGATGAGGTTAATCATAGAATTGATGAGGGAAAAAAGGTGAGTGGTGCGTTGAGGTACATGTGGAGTCAAAAAAACGTTATCTATGGAGGCAAAGAAGGGAATGCATGAAAGTATAGTAGTACCAACACTCTTATATGGGTGTGAAGCTTGGGTGGTAAATGCAGCAGCGAGGAGACGGTTGGAGGCAGTGGAGATGTCCTGTTTAAGGGCAATGTGTGGTGTAAATATTATGCAGAAAATTCGGAGTGTGGAAATTAGGAAAAGGTGAGGAGTTAATAAAAGTATTAGTCAGAGGACAGAAGAGGGGTTGTTGAGGTGGTTTGGTCATTTAGAGAGAATGGATCAAAGTAGAATGACATGGAAAGCATATAAATCTATAGGGGAAGGAAGGCGGGGTAGGGGTCGTCCTCGAAAGGGTTGGAGAGAGGGGGGGGGTAAAGGAAGTTTTGTGGGCAAGGGGCTTGGATTTCCAGCAAGCGTGCGTGAGCGTGTTAGATAGGGGTGAATGGAGACGAATGGTACTTGGGGCCTGACGATCTGTTGGAGTGTGAGCAGGGTAATATTTAGTGAAGGGATTCAGGGAAACCGGTTATTTTCAAATAGTCGGACTTGAGTCCTGGAAATGGGAAGTACAATGCCTGCACTTTAAAGGAGGGGTTTGGGATATTGGCAGTTTGGAGTGATATGTTGTGTATCTTTATATGTGTATGCTTCTAAACTGTTGTGTTCTGAGCACCTCTGCAAAAACAGTGATTATGTGTGAGTGAGGTGAAAGTGTTGAATGATGAAAGTATTTTCTTTTTGGGGATTTTCTTTCTTTTTTGGGTCACCCTGCCTCGGTGGGAGACGGCTGACTTGTTAATATATATATTATATATATATATATATATATATATATATATATATATATATATATATATATATATATATATATATATATTCAGAAATTAATTACTTGTGCACATTGAAGTTGATCCTACACTTTTCTGACCACTGCGATAGCTTGTCCAAATCTCATCTGAGAATTTTGAAATTCTCCAATTCTAGATTATTTAAACAGAGATAGAAAGAGGCAGAGAGAGAAACATAGAGAAAGGAAGGGAGCAAAGAACAGCGTCCTGAACGTAGCCCATGCAGTACGGTCCCGTGTTGATACACCCTTGCTCATAAATTGTCTTTATAACTTGGCCTGAGGTGGTGGGAGCAGCCAGGAGAGGCTCACGGGACAGTAGACAGCAGTAAGAAATCGAAGGTGGAAGAAAAACCTGTAATAGAAGAGTGTACAATAATAGGTACAATACTGGTTATACAGTGTAAAAGAAGGTGGAAGCATCTGCTGTAGGTTAGGTTTAAAAGATAATAACTTAGACTTATTATAGCTGTAGACGAGTGGAAGAAACTACCAAGTTGTGTGATGAAATACTAATTTTAAAAATAAGTTAGATGGCTGGGTGTAAGACCAGTCTTGCATCTGCCAATAGACCTTCACTGTTCTTGTTCTTAGAGAGAGAGGGGGGGAATAGGAGTGTGATAAATGGTTTGAAAACCGACAAGTTGAAGATTAAGACACTTGTGCAACATATGGGAATCTTTTATGAAGGAAACGTTTCGCCACACAGTGGCTTCATCAGTCCAATACATAGCAGAGAGGGGTAAGGAGAGGAGTTTGAGATAATCAGTCCCTCAGCCTGGAATCGATGTGTTCAGTCCATCCGTCTTGTAGAAAGTACAGCACATGGTCGTAGAAGTGGCTTATATGCTGTAGTCTGGTGAGTGGAAGCAGGAAGAGGCGGGATTACAGTGGAACCATCCACTAGTGTAAGTAGGATTTCTTCCTAAGGTTGGACAAGTATTGAAGAATTCCTTGTATCAGGATACCATGATGTTGCAGTGTCTGACAGATGTGATAATTGGTTTGAAGGACTGATTACCTCAAACTCCACCTCTCCTCTCCTTACCCCTCTGTGCTTTGTATTGGACTGAAGAAGCCATTGTGTGGCAAAACTATTCCTTAATAAAGATTCTCATATGTTGAATAAGTGTATCAGTCTTAGAGAGAGAGAGAGAGAGAGAGAGAGAGAGAGAGAGAGAGAGAGAGAGAGAGAGAGAGAGAGAGAGAGAGAGAGAGAGAGAGAGAAAGAGGAAGGGATAATTCTGCGATGAAAGCGATAGATTGCAATAAATAGGAAGATAAGTGGAAGGAAGAGAACCTTGAAAAGTTTGTGATAACAGGGTAAGAATGTTATTTGTGAAAATAGAATACAGGCGTAGATAAAATGCATAAATGAACAGTGAGTAATGAAGCTGTAAGAATGAGAAGAGTGTGTACGTGTGCGTGTACGTGTGCGTGTCTTAGAAAGAGAGATGCTGTTTATGCTAAGGATGGTTTAATGAACAGGTGATGCTGCTCGTTAGTGATTGTCGTACTTATGCTCACCAGTATATGTAATTACCTATTAGTAGCTTCAGGAGCACAGCTGTGTTTGTGGTGCTCCGTCCATTCATTGTGTATATTATAATTAAACTTCCATTGGTTGCAGAATTTACTAATTCTTCCATTAATGCATTACACTGGTCATCCAAACTATTCGAGGCGATAATTTTTCTACTATCCTTTCCACAATATTTTTTTCTCACATTCCAACGGTGGCGTTTTGTTATCCATGTTGCAGATGCTAAGATCTTTATCTACTCTTTCAAATCCTGTCAAGACCTCGTGTGGTTATGTCTCCCCTTTCTTCTCCCGTCAGGCAACATGGGAAACTAACGTTTTCAACCTCTCGTCATAGTCCACATTGGCTAACTATGGCGGCCATAATGGTACGTTTCTATGAATATTTTCTAACATATCTATGTACTATTTTTTGTGTGCTCACCACACAACTTCTATATATTCTGGTTTTAAAATATTGTTATAAACAACTTTCTTAACATTGCATTATCCATATATATGAAAACAATTTTATAGTCTTCCAGAGTTCCCCATGAGTTTCTCAAACCTTTATTTACATTCTCTATGACAATTTTGGTTAATGTAGATAACTTTATCTAATACTATCTTTTCCATTACATGACATTTATCTACATTGAATTATTATCCGTCTCTCTCATGTGGTCGATGTATCCAGACCATCTTGTAAGGATTTAGTTTTTTTTTTCAGTCATTTTCATTTTTTGTCATTTTACTTTCGGTAAAATAAATCTCGGTTCTCCCCTCGTTCACCCATCATCAAGGAAGGTTCCTTGATGTTGGTGAGGGGCTCTTGATTTAGGGAATTGGATCTGTGCTCCAGTTCCCCGAATTAAGCCTGAATGCCTTCCACATCCCCCCCCCCAGGCGCTGTATAATCCTCCGGGTTTAGCGCTTCCCCCTTGATTATAATAATAATAATAATAATAATAATAATAATAATCCCCTCGTTCACCCTCTTAGCAGTGTTTATAAAATCTTTTTTTTTTACACTGTACTTCTTAGAAAGTTCTTGTCTAATTTGTATATCCTTATTGCCCTCCATTTCCTGCTTCTTGTTAACTTATTTTTTAAATTTCTTATTTATACTCAATCCGTGTAAACATTTTCAGTGACCTATACTTATCTTTCTCATATTTACCAGTAGGCCTATACCTGGAGTTTACCTGGAGAGAGTTCCGGGGGTCAACGCCCCCGCGGCCCGGTCTGTGACCAGGCCTCCTGGTGGATCAGAGCCTGATCAACCAGGCTGTTGCTGCTGGTTGCACGCAAACCAACGTACGAGCCACAGCCCGGCTGGTCAGGCACCGACTTTAGGTGCTTGTCCAGTGCCAGCTTGAAGACTGCCAGGGGTCTGTTGGTAATCCCCCTTATGTATGCTGGGAGCCAGTTGAACAGTCTCGGGCCCCTGACACTTATTGTATGGTCTCTTAACGTGCTAGTAGGCCATAATTTTAATTTTGTCATTTCATTTATGTGTTCTTCCTCTTTGATTCTTTCCATTCGTGAGTTTGTTTCCCTTTCAATGCAACCATAAGCAATAACTGTTATAGCTCTGTCAGCACTCTACCTCAGTAACTCTCCTTTTTAAATTCTTGACTAATATTGGTACTAACAGTGAATTCTTTAGCTAATCCAACCAGTTCAACCTATTTTATGTAGTTGCAAAAAATTGTCTTCAATCTTGGATTCATATTCTTTCCTTTCATTCTATAAGCTTTTGTTGACATTTTCAGAAATATTCTATGCTAACTGCACCTGCTGTTCTAATTATGTCTCGTGTTTAGTTATTCTTGCATAACTATCTTCTAATTCAGTTATGCACTCTACTTAACCTATAATTTCCTTCTCAGTATTTTCGTGTATTGGTACCCACAAGTATCGGCGCGATTACTAGTGCCTACAAATATTTGGCGCAATTACTGGTGCCCATCAGCAGCTGTGCACGATTTCTGGTGCCCACGTGTGCCTGGGCACGGCTACTGGTGCTCACCAGTGACAGCAGTCGTGTCCACTATTCTGGGCATGAGTACTAATGCCCTAGGCCTAGACTCCTAGAGGTACAAATCAGAGGGCCGACCAGTGACGAGAGGCTAAAGGAGATGAATTAGTTGTAAGGCACCAGGGAAGCCATGCAGCTATTCAGATGACTTGATGAGGAAGCCTGGCGAATGTGGTATAAGCTTCCTTTTCTAAAAGATGATAAGGAAGAGGAATGATTTAGATGGCAAGATATGAAAGCAAACACCACACACAGTTTTAAGGATACATATGACATGACCAACGAAGAAGAGAACTTGTAAAAGCGTTCTCTTGTGCCCAGGTGGCAGGGCCGAGAGCAAAGGCTCGAGACCCCGTCACCGTAAATTTTAAGGAGTGTAGAACAATGTACTCAGAAAAGCAGGCGACCTCTCGTAACCTCTACCTCTAACATCCCTTTCCTCCCTCTTGGAAGGAATTTCTCCTCTCCTCCAATCCCTTCCTCTTTCTCCCGCCCCATCCCCTACTACCTCCATCCTCCCATTAATAACTTGATGGGAGGAGGAGGAAGGGGGCTAGGCAGAAGTCGGCAGACCACTATAAACAATAATTTCGTCCTGCTCTTGCCATATACTCGACCAACCTCTTGCATTACACAAGACACCAGCCATTGTCTGCCTTCTATTGGTATTCCACGGAGCTCCTTATTACGTACGTGCCTTCATGCTGCATAACGTTGATGCATTTATGCTTGATCGCTAAACGCGAAAGAGTACGTTGATGAATAACGCAGTACAGCAGTATACATACATGCATTACAGAGGCAAGCATTCGCTCCAGCTATAAATTTGCTTTGAGAGATGGTCATGAAGAATGTCCGTGGTGAGTATAACCCGCCTGGTACTGTCACCCTGGTCTTTGTGTTTGTCTGACTTAGCTGCGAGTCTGTCTGGCTCATTTGTGTTTGTCTGGCTCAGTTGTGTGTTTGCCTAGGTTGTGTGTACTTCTGCATATATTACGTGCCCGTCTAGTTCAGTTGTTTGTACGTCTGGCTCGTGTGTGTGTGTGTGTGTGTGTATATATATATATATATATATAATATATATATATATATATATATATATATATATAACTCAAGAAATCGTAATGACACGATTGCAAACAAACCATACCCCGGCCGGGATTGAACCCGCGGTCATAGTCTCAAAACTCCAGCCGGGGTATGGTTTATATATATATATATATATATATATATATATATATATATATATATATATATATATATATATATATGTGTGTGTGTGTGTGTCTTAGGCTCGGTTATATGAAAGCTCCGAGAGTGGGCCACATTACCGTGGCAGGGAGGTTTAGGAGCACGTCTAGTTACCACCCTCGCTTCCAGGTTTCCTGGTTATTGGTCTGATCTCGCTCAAACTCTTGGTGCCCATCGCCCTCAGTTCAACTTGTGCACAACAACCCGGCTGATCAGGAACTGATTTGAGGAATCAGCTCATTGGAAACGGGAGATAATTAAGTCTGATCCGATGGAAGGATAGCTCCTATTCCTTAGGTCACGAGCTCTTCGGAGGACGCACAAGAACCTCTTGAAGGACATTACTGGTTATATACTTCTCTCAAGGTGTGCCTCCTAGTTTAGAGCTTACAGCCTTTGCTATTCTAGTCTTTACTCCTCATCCCAACTTTTCAGATATTCATAAGTGTAGACTTGTTAAGTTTCATGATAGTAACTTCTTCAGTGACTCACCGTCGTGCGTCCAGGTTATCTTGTAGTCTTTCACTGTCTCGTTCGTTATTTTTATTCACATTAATTATACATAATCTGCAAACAGCTAAACTGGTCTGTTATTTCTGTCATTTGGTTTACTTAAGAGGATCAGTACTTGTCGCATTACTGACCCTTGTGGGAATTCCTTCATCCTGCCTGACCTTTCTAATCCTTGTGGGACTCCATCCTACCCACCCTTCTTGATTCTTGTGGGACTCCATCCTACCCACCCTTCTTGATCCTTGTGGGACTCCATCCTACCCACCCTTCTTGATCCTTATGGGACTCCATCCTACCCACCCTTCTTGATCCTTGTGGGACTCCATCCATTCCAACTACTCCGTTATGGAAAACTGGAGGAGATAATAACTAGAACAGAGTATACTACTGACTCCGGCCATACAATAGAGCGGAAAAATAATGTAAGGGACCTGGGAGTAGTAATGTCTGAGGATCTCACTTTCAAGGATCACAACAGTGCCACGATCGCACGTGCAAAGAAAATGATAGGATGGATAATAAGAACTTTCAAAACGAGAGATGCCAAGCCCATGATGATCCTTTTCAAATCACTTGTTCTCTCTAGGCTGGAATACTGCTGTACATTAACATCTCCATTCAAAGCAGGTGAAATCGCAGATCTAGAGAGTGTACAGAGATCCTTTGCTGCACGTATAAGTTCTGTCAGGCACCTTAACTACTGGGAACGCTTGGAAGCACTTGACTTGTACTCGTTGGAACGCAGGAGGGAGAGATATATCATAATCTACACTTGGAAAATCTTGGAAGGAATGGTCCCAAATCTGCACACAGAAATCACTCCCTACGAAAGTAAAAGACTGGGCAGGCGATGCAAAGTGCCCCCAATAAAAAGTAGGGGGCGCCATTGGTACACTAAGGGAAAACACCATAAGTGTCCGGGGCCCAAAACTGTTCAACAGCCTCCCATCAAGCATTAGAGGAATTG
>NC_069400.1:31585831-31660831 GCF_026875155.1 Cherax quadricarinatus
ATTGTCAGGTTAATTTAAACCATTTGATTGCCTCCAGTAACATTATGATGTACACGCACAACACAATACACACTTTCACCTTGGAGTCCATGGCAGTCATCTTTCTATAGTCATTTATGGACAACAAAATATCAGTATGATGATATGACGTGAGGGTGAGAGGCGACACAAAGGAGTGGTTTTCAATCTTTCAATGTTGGCACCCTCAAGTCGCATATATTATTCTGTAACACCTCATGGTTCTTGCAACCAGCACCTCACGATGGAGAAAGTCATGTTATGACATCACTGTTTTCTTTCTTCACCAATGAAACATATTTCATTGAACCAGCCACTGATGGAGCAGCATCTGTACAAATTTCTACACAGGATTACCAGGACAAAACAATTTCCAGGTACTTAATGTAGTGAATATATCTCGGCCTGTTTTTTCTACGAGTTCTTTATAATAACAAAATTGGTTTACTAGTTTAGTTTTACTATGTAACGAATAAATGCTAATAGTTTAGCCTTTACTCCAAAAATTTCACTCTTTTACAGAGGCGCGCACAGTTCTTTTCTGTCTGCTGACATATCATGCATCAGTCCCCTCAAGAGAGGTTCCTTGATGCTCTTGAGGGGCTCTTGATCTTGGAGATTTGATCTTCCATTCCCCTCCCCCACACAAGCGCTGTATAATCCCTACTGGTTTAGCGCTCCCCATGATAATGGATCCATCTTATTGTATTATCTGAGAATAGAATCTTTTTATTTTTTGTTTCACTCTAAACATGGTTTTAACTATGGCACTGCAAGTAGGGAGAATAAGTGTCTGCTTCTGTACTAGGCTTCATATTTTTAGCGAGTAATACTGCTACTAAGTAGCTGACCTCTTGTTTTATTACAAGCTGTTTTAAAAAAACACACAGGGAAGGCCTCGGCCAGATGACCAAAAGCTCGAGCTGTTTTTCCAACAGTTTTTCCTGCGGACAGAAAGTTGTCTATGATTATAGTTGCAAGTTGAGTGTGAGCTCTCCCCACTCGACTCAAGAGGAGGAGTGTAGTTAAGTAAGTAAGTAAGTTTATTCAGGTATACACAAATACAGTTACATAGAATTATCATACATAGTGTAGAGAACCTAGCATAACCCAAAAAAGTCAGACAGAGTGACTTATTTCCATTGGGGTCGCCTGTGCACTGACAAGTTCCTCGTCCTCACTACTGTTGGCGACATTAACTGATGATACAGAGTCATCATCTGACAACTGGGGTATTGTATTCTCAAGTTCAGGTGCCATGTTCACAACAGATACTATAGGAGATAGTGGGGACTCCATGCGGAAGTATTGAAGTCCTCTTGGAGTAGCCATGGAAACTACGGTTGGGACAGCGCAATAGCTGCTCAATGTGCATCATTGTCTGGCTGGTCAGGGACAAAGAGTGACGCAATGATTCTAGGACATAATTAGAAGACAGTAGAACTATATACGAAAGACGAGGTAATCAGTCCCTCAGCCTTGGAGTTAGTGTTTACAGCATCGTGGTGGTGGAGAATCTGGAGCAAAGGTAAGAAGACTGGCGGTTATATAGGCGAGGGCATAGACACTGGTAGGCGGGATTCCCCAGTGGAAGTAGGTCCTACCCAAAGGGATGGGTTAGTTGTAGCAGCCGTGAAGAAGGTCTTGCAGATGTCCTCTGAACCAACATCATGTCGGTATTTTATACCTTTCTTGCACAACTTGTCAGACACTGCAACATCATGGAATCTTGGTTCAGAGGACATCTACAAGACCTCCTTCACGGCTGCTACAACTAACCCATCCCTTTGGGAAGGACCTACTTCCACTGGGAAATCCCGCCTACCAGTGTCTATGCCCTCGCCTATATAACCGCCAGTCTTCTTACCTTTGCTCCAGATTCTCCACCACCACGATGCTGTAAACACTAACTCCAAGGCTGAGGGACTGATTACCTCGTCTTTCGTATATAGTTCTACTGTCTTCTAATTATGTCCTAGAATCTGTATTGATAAAGCCACTGGATGGCGAAACGTCTACAATAAAGATATCCAGATGTTGCACATGTGTCTTAACCTTCATATGGTACAAAATTATTAATTTTTACTTTAACATAAATGAAAAGAATGTATCTTCAAACGTAAAAGAGAAAATTTTAGAAAGAACGTAATTTTAAATGAGTTCTTGCAAATTGACCAATTTTACCTATTCGGAGTAACATATATATATATATATATATATATATATATATATATATATATATATATATATATATATATATATATATATATATATATATATATATATATATATAATAATATATATATATATATATATATATATGTCGTGCCGAATATGTAAAACTGGTCAATTAGCAAGAACTCATTTAAAATTAAGTCCTTTCTGAAATATTCTTTCATACGTTTAAAGATATATTTTTTTTCATTAATGTTGATATAAAAATTTTTAATGTTGCACCAAAAGAATCTTAGAAAACTTACCTAACCTTATTATAACAAGTGCAATTTATTTTAGCCTAACCCAACAAAATATATTTTAGATTTGCTTACAGTAATTTAATGCTAAACAAACAGTGAAATATATTTTTTTCGTTAGGTTCAGAATGATTTTGGCGAAATTATTGCATACACAAATTTTCACTTGTCCTATATGGCAAGATGAACGCTGCTATTTAAGCCAAGATCGCAAGTTCTGCCTATTCGGCACGACACACACACACACACACACACACACACACACACACACACACACACACACACACACACACACACACACACACACACACACACACACCATTGCCAGTTCCTACTATCATTAAACTTATTAAACTTTGCATTGTTGATGCAAAATTTGTATTTAATGATAAGTTTTACACTCAGAAGTTTGGTATGGCAATGGGAAATCCTCTTTCACCTGTTCTTAGTAACCTATACATGGAATTTTTTGAAACAAGGTTGCTTAACACATTCCTCCCTAATAGAGCTAAATGGTTCAGATATGTTGATGATATTTTGTGTCTTATGCCCAAAAATGTAGATATACACCATTTCCTTGGAAAATTAAATAGCTTAGCCCATTCTATAAACTTTACTGTTGAGTTTGAAGAAAATAACTCATTGCCTTTTCTAGATGTTTTAATTAAGGGTAATAGTGAATTCAAATTTAAAATTTACAGAAAACCTACAAATAACTGTTCCTATGTCCACTATTATTCCTCGCATCAAGATAGAGTCAAAATGTCTGTTTTCTCATCAATGTTTTTGAGAGCTTTACGAATTTGTAGTCCTGAGTTCATAGATGAGGAAATATCCAAAATTTATGAAATAGGTAATGATTTAAAATACCCAAGAAATGTAATTGATAAATCTTTTAAAGTTGCTAGAAATACTTTTTACAATCCAAAAAGGGACAACCAGCCTTATTCAACTAAAAATATGTTGGTTCTCATTTACCATGAAAACTTGGTTGATATGCCTTCTCTTCTTAAGACTTTTAATATTAAAGTTGTATTCAAAAATCTTGATACAGTAAAAAAACTTTTGATAAAGAATTCCCCCCAAAATGCTGATGGATGTGTCTATAAGATTCCTTGTAAAATTTGCGATAAAGTTTATTACGGTCAAACTGGTAAAAATCTCGAACTAAGATTAAAACAACATAAATATAGCATTAGAACTGGACAAGATTCCAATGCTCTATTTATTCATGTAAGAGATTTTAACCATCCAATTGATTTTCAAAAAGTTGAGAAAGTAGTATCAAGCAAGTCCATGATCGACAGGAATATAATTGAATCTTGTTTCATAAAAAGCAGTTTTGACAATAATATGAATATTTCCTTTGGTTTATATAAATTAGATCCATTTATAATTAATAGAATTTGGGAAGAATTTAATAATACACTGGACAAATAATAATTTTTAAATTTTCTTGGGTAGAATAGTTTGTGGGTGAGTTGTGCAAAGGACCTATCCAAGTTGGGTCGGCACGCGTCAGGTGTTTAACCGTTGTGGGATCTGATAGTGAGGTGCTGGCCAGACCCCTTATATAGCTTCCTTGGATGCTTTACTTTCATAGTTCCTTGATAATGTGAGTAGTCACGAAAGCGCTTGGAATTTCTCTATTCTTTCAGAGTGGTTGTTTTGCACATATATGTATATGTATATATATATATATATATATATATATATATATATATATATATATATATATATATATATATATATATATATATATATATTAATATTATCTCGCCTTGACCAGAATTGCAAATCATATCAATACCATCCTAGTGTTGATAGAAATTTTAAAGTATTGTCTCTAAACCCAGCCTTTCATGATTCCCTAAATAAGTTTAAGGTACGTATATCCTATCTTAAGGATTCTCAGACTCTAGCCGCAGTGAAATATACAACAAATATTCCTCGGGATCCTGGCTATAAGCTTGTGACCAACGAGAAGTTTTTAGATATCATCAGAGTTTGATTTACAAGTAACAGCTTACAAACAGTATATATAACCATGACCAAGATTGAAACCATGTGAATACCATCCCAGCTTTGTAAAAGAGTTTGAATATAGCATTTGAAGCCATTGTCTAATGGCAATCAGTACGTTTATCGATTCTTTTTGCTTGTAATAATAATAATAGCAATCCGAGTCTTCCTCTGACTGAGATACACCAGTGTTGAAAGCTTGAAGCTGATCCAAAGAAACATCATTAAGTTAAAGTGGCTTTCGTTTGATATTTTCATTTATAAAATTGGTAAAATCACAAACAAAGAGCACATTGACGCTTCAAATCTTCTTCTAAGAGATACTTCATTAAAAATTTGAAGATGATCCGAAGTGGCGTACACTGCATGACGACAGAGGAAGAACAACAAATCTGACACCTACTACAAGTATCTACTTTATGGACAGCGATACGTGATCTTCCGGTTTCCTATAGAGGTATACCGTTCAGGGATTATTTTACAGTCATCTCTGCCCGTCTTCGCTGCCGTTGACAACAACAGTGGTCGGACATTCACCATAAATTTCACTCTATTAAACTGTTTTTAGGTTTGTGGCCATCTTACAACTGTTGCCGTACTCGGGAGACTGCGCTCTCCCGTCTTCGCATCGGCAATACCCGCCTTACCCATGGGTATCTCATGGAACGACACCTTATTCCTCTCTGTAAGGTTTGTCGGGTTCCTATTTCGGTTCTTCACTTTCTTGTGGATTCCCCGGTTTACCAGCGAGCTCCCAGGATTTACCTCCATCGACGCCGCCGCCCTACCGCTGTTACCTCATCTTCCCTACTTGCAGACGGTCCTGCCTTTGACTTACGATCATTTTTTGACTTTCTCAGCAACTGCTTTACTATTTGAACTCTGACACATTGCCCTTAGCGTCCCTTCCAGCTCTTTTCTCCCCTCACCTCTGACCCCCTCCTCACCTAGCTGTTAATAGCCCCGGTACTATTTTCTGCCCCGCAGCGCTGCATGATCCTTGTCGGTTTAGCGATTTATTTGATAATTACTTTACGGAGCTACCTAATCTGGTTCGTTAGGGTGGACTCCTTTTACCTATTATCATGATTATTGGGGAAATGCTAAACCTGTAGGGGGCCATACAATACCTGGAGCAACAGAAGAGAGTTCCTGTCCCAGGAATCTCATCCAGGTACTGGAAACCTTAACTCTGTTCAAAGAATGTATTGCAGTGAGATAAAATATTTGACTTTAAAACTGGTATGAAAGTGTCAACATCTGTGGTACCATGTAGGTTATACCTAGATTGTGTGTACCTGTGTACCACTGCCCAGCACGTGTACCTGTGTACCACACAGTTGTACCCAGCACGTGTACCTGTGTACCACACAGTTGTACCCAGCACGTGTACCTGTGTACCACACAGTTGTACCCAGCACGTGTGTACCACACAGTTGTACCCAGCACGTGCGTACCACACAGTTGTACCCAGCACGTGTGTACCACACAGTTGTATCCAGCACGTGTGTACCACACAGTTGTATCCAGCACGTGTGTACCACACAGTTGTACCCAGCACGCGTGTACCTGTGTACCACACAGTTGTACCCAGCACGTGTGTCCCACACAGTCGTACCCAGCACGTGTGTACCACACAGTTGTACCCAGCACGTGTGTACCTGTGTACCACACAGTTGTACCCAGCACGTGTGTACCTGTGTACCACACAGTTGTACCCAGCACGTGTGTCCCACACAGTCGTACCCAGCACGTGTGTACCACACAGTTGTACCCAGCACGTGTGTACCTGTGTACCACACAGTTGTACCCAGCACGCGTGTACCTGTGTACCACACAGTTGTACCCAGCACGTGTGTCCCACACAGTTGTACGCAGCACGTGTGTACCTGTGTACCACACAGTTGTACCCAGCACGTGTGTACCTGTGTACCACACAGTTGTACCCAGCACGTGTGTACCTGTGTACCACACAGTTGTACGCAGCACGTGTGTACCTGTGTACCACACAGTTGTACCCAGCACGTGTGTACCTGTGTACCACACAGTTGTACGCAGCACGTGTGTACCTGTGTACCACACAGTTGTACGCAGCACGTGTGTACCTGTGTACCACACAGTTGTACGCCAGCACGTGTGTACCTGTGTACCACACAGTTGTACGCAGCACGTGTGTACCTGTGTACCACACGTTGTACGCAGCACGTGTGTACCTGGTACCACACAGTTGTACGCAAGCACGTGTGTACTGTGTACCACACAATTGTACCCAGCACGTGTGTACCTGTGTACCACACAGTTGTACGCAGCACGTGTGTACCTGTGTACCACACAGTTGTACGCAGCACGTGTGTACCTGTGTACCACACAGTTGTACGCAGCACGTGTGTACCTGTGTACCACACAGTTGTACGCAGCACGTGTGTACCTGTGTACCACACAGTTGTACGCAGCACGTGTGTACCTGTGTACCACAGTAAAAATAGTAAGAATAGCAATAATAAATGAAGTAAATATTAACTCCGAGGTAATAATAAACTCAAACTTTTGTCTCCATTTTATTGAAGTATTTTATAATATTTTTTAATATGTCGAACGTAAATTTTTGTCAAAATTTTTTTTTTATTACTCCGTCAACATCGTGTATAAAAGCCATATACATATAAAAACAATACAGCGTATATTATATATACTCTAACATACATGAATTAGTGGACACATACATATTAATACATTATAATACATTATAATACATTAGATGGTACTCGGCTATATTTCACGGAAAGAATACTATACATGGACTATTTTTAGTGCTATTTTATACATGAACTAATTTATACACGAAAAGTATATAAAACGTACAAAAGCTATATTTACATGGGCTATATTTACAAGGATTATATATGAAATATTATACATGGACTGTCTTATACATAAATTTTCATGAATCAGATATATACAAAATTCTACACTAGAATATAAAGACTATATAGCAGTGGCTATGTAATTTAATATACGTAATATTCACAGATTATTATACACAGAAGAGCTCCCACACGACCTATAGTCCTTTACTCTGTATAGTTGTTTAATATGTTTATTATACACCACATACCCATCCTGTGGGCGGTAGTCAAAAGATTACAGAGGTACATAATTGGTCCAGGGACTGGACTCCAAAGTTTTGATAGCTGAGCAATTTACAAAGATAATGAACTCACAATTTACGAAGGTAATGAACTCCAGGTAGGTCTAGTCACAATCATGACAAGTTACAAAGGTATTTACAGATTACAGAGGTACGTAATGGGTCCAAGGACTGGGCCCCCAAAGTTTTGATTCTGCATAGGAAGCATAGGAAAGCATGAGGAAATATCCAAAATCTATGACATAGCTAATGATTTGAAATACCCAAGAAACGTAATTGGTAAATCTTTTAAAATTGCTAGAAATATTTTTTACAATCCAAAAAGGGACAACCAGCCTTATTCAACTAAAAATATGTTGGTTCTCCCTTACCATGAAAACTTGGTTGATATGCCTTCTCTTCTTAAGACTTTAATATCAAAGTTGTATTTAAAAATCTTGATACAGTAAAAAAAACTTTTGATAAAGAATTCCCCCCAAAATGCTGACGGATGTGTCTATAAGATTCCTTGTAAAATTTGCGAAAAAGTTTATTACGGTCAAACTGGTAAAAGTCTCGAACTAAGATTAAAACAACATAAATATAGCATTAGAACTGGACAAGATTCCAATGCTCTATTTATTCATGTGAGAGATTTTAACCATCCAATTGATTTTCAAAAAGTTGAAAAAGCTGTATCAAGCAAGTCTATGGTCGACTGGAATATAATTGAATCTTGTTTCATAAAAAGCAGTTTTGACAATAATATGAATATTTCCTTTGGTTTATATAAATTAGATCCATTTATAATAGGATTTGGGAAGAATTTAATTATACATTGGACAAATAATAAAATTTTAAAATTCTTAATTCTTGGGTAGAATAGTTTGTGTGTTGCGTTAAGGACCTGTCTAGTTGGCCCAGCGGGCCTGCTGCAATGTTCTCTTCTCTTTCTTATGAGTCGAGCGTCAGGTGTTGCTTTGTTGTGGGGTGTGATAGTGAGGTGTGGGCTAGACCCTTTATATGCCTTCCTCTGATGCATTACTTTTATTGTTCCTTGATAATGTGAGTAGTCGCGAGAGCGCTTGGAATTTCTCTATTCTTTCACAGTGGTTGTTTCGCATATTCTGAAACCACCTGTTTACTGTGATCTTATTGCGTATATATATATATATATATATATATATATATATATATATATATATATATATATATATATATATTATAAATTTATTAATATTTTTATAACACATTGTGTGTGTGTTCGCTCTCAACAGTTACGAACGAGCAATCACTCGTGTTGAGTTTGAGTACGTCTGGGGGTAATGGAAAATTCCCAGAACATGTTGGTGTTGTTTGGACTGATGTGATAATCACAAGAAAACTGCGTTATTACTCTTTTAAGCAAAACCTAAGTACATTCGACGGCCCTATGTTGGTTTTTTGATAGGTTACTGAGGGTATGATCTACCGTTTACCATCATGTTTCAATGCTTTTAATATAATAATCTTTATTTTTCCAGGCCTAGCTGACATCAGTGACATACTACTACATAGAAAGCCGCTTATTAGGTGGAGCATTTCGGGCAAATTAAGTCGGTATTGTCCCATGATGCGATCCACACCAGACCAGTCGACTAACACCCAGGTACCCATTATTACTAAAGGGTGAACATAGACAATCGGTGTAAGGAAACACGCCCAGTGTTTCAACCCTCGCTTAACTGTTGTCTTTTGCTGCATTTTTAATACTTTCTATGATCTCTGGTACCAGAGGATCGGCGGTTGGTCGACCCTGATTGGAGACTCTTGTACTTCAATTTCCTCGTTGCTTCCCACCGAGCGAGTGCTTCCCACCGAGCGAGTGCTTCCCACCGAGCGAGTGCTTCCCACCGAGCGAGTGCTTCCCACCGAGCGAGTGCTCCCTACCGAGCGAGTGCTGCCCAGCACTACACACTGCTACCAGGCTACTGAATATTAAAACTAATCTAAATAATAATTTGATTAGTTTAAAATTGCCCAGCTCGTGCCGTGTGGTAACGACACACACACACACACACACACACACACACACACACACACACACACACACACGTAGCCATGAATTTCTTGTTTCTAACAAACAATTCAGTGTCTCTACTGCGTTTATTTTTTTTAGAGACATTACAAATATTTCTATTAGTTTTAAAATCCAGTTTTATTTTGCCGACTTTTTTTCCATGTATCAGCTTTTTAAAACTGAAATCAGCTTTATCTTAGCTTCCTCAGTACCGTGGCCTTCATAGTCCATGTCTCAGTAATGTGTTTATATCACATACTGGTTTAGAAAACATAGAAAGCGTTTCGGTCCCATGACCGAAACGTTTTCTAATAAACATGTCCTAGTGTTTGTTTACGTGTCCTTCTAAACTAATTTGTAGGTATCTATTACCAAGTTTATACCGTCTCACTTAGCCTCCAGGAATGTATGAAAAGAAGTCTTACAATTTAATTAAGCTCTTCCAGTTTGGTGCCTGGAAGCTGTTGAAGAGTTCTTATCCAAGAAATTAGAGCAACCCTCCCTCGGATCAAACTTGATTGCCCTCCCACCCTTATTCGCAATGGTCTGTATGATCCTAACGGTTTTATCGCTTCCTTAGGAATAAAAAAATTCGTCGTAAATTAAGAGGTAGTATTACGAAGCATCTTAAACGGTCGTGAAATTGTAGATTATTCCATTCCGATATTCTCCAGACGTGACCAGTTCACGAGTGCTGTTCCATAACTCTCTATGACAACATGACCGTAAACACATTTACGGAGCAACTTGCAATGTACACTGACTGATCTTGTGATAGCCCGACTTATGCTTGCTTACAAGTACTTCTGGCACTTTGGCAGACACAGATGATCATATTAAATGTGATTAGCCTTATAGTCATTCTTGAACACTATGTGTCTGATTGGCCACTTATTGAGAAATATAAATATAGCATAACCTGTGATATGTCAATGTATCTTATTAAGCAAATTCACTAAATTTGTTTCTAACAGATAAGACAAATTGTAAATTTACAGTACATCCAGATGCGCTCCTTTCAACCATTTTGAGGCCTATTTCTTAGGCCTCGTGTATCCATTTGCCTTTGCGCTATCATCCAAAGGATGGACGTGGGGTGCACAATTAACTTGTAGCTATAGCAGCAATACCTAAATCAGTACTGCTGGAGTATGCCCGCGGAATACGAATAAATTCAAGAAATAATGTACTCATTTGTATAACAGGTCTTTATAAAATATGAATGGTAAGCAGGAATAATATATATTCTATATTTCGGAGAAGAGGTCAAGATCAATAGCCATGGCAGAGCAGAAGAGTAGAAAGGATTGGAATGAAGTATGATAATTTATTGGCAAGGGGAAAGATTATATATAAATGATATTAAATATTGACAAGTATTTACTTGGAGTCTCTTCCGGAGGTCATCGCCCTTGCTAAGAGTGCAGGGGAAGTCAGGAGGATAGGAAGAGTGAGGGTATAATTAAAGGTACACGTGTTATCGGGAAGAAAGTGTGCAGGTAGAGCCAGAAGTAAACAGGTAGAAACAGGAATGTGCAGGTAGTGCCAAGAGTGAACAGGTCGTCGTGAGAGTCGTCAGAAGAGAGAGAGCACCCGTCGCTAGTCCTCGACAAAATTCTGACTCGAGTTCATCACATCCATTACACAAAGGAGTAGTTCTGTTGACGTCCAGCGGATAAACGAGAATCGCTGTTGTTCGTTTCGCCGCCTGGGGTAAACTCGGGCACTCTCTTGTCAAGTAAACCTAAGAATAATATTTTTATATAATATATACATATTCTACGACCATAGTCAGTGGCTTAAGCTGCCAGAGAGCATGATTCAGTAATGTCATGGGTTGTGCTCCCAGCACTTAATAGTGCAGCAGTAACTTTTAACCTAATCTTAAACAGTGACATACACTCATGGAATTTATACGTCATGCAACTCTCATTTAGTATCATACACTTTGTACATAATGTACAATATAGATACAGAAACTATATTTACAATGTGTACCAGTATTCAACATGCAATAGTACGTGCAGTTGTATAAAAGCTTATGATTTCGTTATTTCGATGTCGTCGTAGGCGGCGTTGTCGTAAGAGTTACGACTTCCTCCTTCCTCCGCTTCGCTCTCCTCCTCCGGCTCCTCTGGGATGGTCTCCAGGGGCTTACCGTAACTGTACTCAATCATGGGCGCCTCAATACTAAAGTTGATAGCAGAGAGGAGGATGGTAGCCAGGCGGATCTTGCCGTTGCTCTGCTCGTCGAAGAGCCAGCGGGAATCCTTGCGGACCACCAGACTCTTCTCAGTGACGGGTCCTTGAGGCGGTGGCGGCTCTGCGGTCTCCACCATGTAGTTGCCTCCCCTGCCAGCCAAGATCACCACACTGAGGAGTACAAGGGATGTGAATGTCACGTCATATTATAAACTAGGGAATATAATGTAACCTGTCAGTAGAAATATAAAGTAGATGTGTGTAACTGTAATTTCATGAAGCGAAAATGATCCCAATACCAAGCTGGACCCGTAAAAGATTTTTTATTCAAAGAATTAGGGGCTACCTTCTCCTTCCCGAGATCGACTCTAATTACTTCCTATTACCCCGGCACTGAATGTCCCCTACTGAATTAGCACGTTCTTATAATTATAATACTCAATACTACATTTATTCGTTCTGTGTAAGCATTAAAATGCCTTTCCAAGGTTTCAGTAAACATATGAAGTTTGTAAGAAGTGATTAAATTCTTCTAGTGAGTATAAGTTGGCAGGCGGACTTGAGACCAACTGCATTGTTTCCCTCCTTAACAGGAAGTACCAGTTACCACAGTGACAATACCAATTAACTTTTGCTGTTCTTTAATTTCTTTTTGTTTTCTGCTGAAATTGCTTTTCAGAATTTTGCTCATGAATACCATGAGTTAAACTTGTCAGCCTTCATAATGTGTATATCAACGGGAAAGTTCTTTATGGCTCTCATCAATACACGAAGAACTGAACCTCAGGCTCTTTTTGCCTCCTGTCCACATTATTTTTGGGTTTGATTTTTTTCTCCAACACTTTTAAATTCATAATTCAATATTTTTGTGGGGGGGGGGAGGGGTTGTAGATCAATTAATGTTTAAGTTTACTACCGTTAGAAGGCTGCTCGTGACTTTATAACTTTTCTTGTACGTAGATCTGGTTAAACTCCTTTGGGGAGTCAGCTGATTACTTCTGAGACTAAGAATGCTAAATCAAATCACACTGAATGTAACTGTTTAGACAGAGGAGCCTCGTTCTTGTGCTGCGGCACCAATGCTGTTCTTATGATGTGCTGTTTCGTTTTCGTCGCTGTCTCCTTACATATAATGTAATTAATTGTTTTAGGACTTTTAGGGATTATTGTTCCTGATGTGCTGTCCAAATTTATCACAGATGGAGATCACCATTTTTTCAGTTGTCCAAGACATCACAATACCTCTCGGTGATTTTTTTTTTTTTTTTGGGGGGGGGGGACGGCGCGTGATAGCTCAAATTTAGTGAGTCTTGTGGTCTTTTTAACTCTGTCATTAGATTTACTCTTCTTGTTGAATATATTTTCAGTGTTTGTGTACAATGCTCAGACAGTTTTTCTGTCCTGCCTATTGGCTGCCGGAGCTCTCGTTTGTTTAGCGTTAGGTTATTTAATTGGCTGGAAGTGGGTGAGGGTTGGGGGACAAAGAGGTGGTTGAGTGGGACAATAAGGTTATACTCGCCTCACTATCTTTTATTCTAATAATGTGGTAGGCTCTTGGAAAGATGTCATCTGTTAACGAACTTATTTTTGCTTGTTTTCTGTGTTTGTAGTAAAACTAAGTCATTCTTTCCTATTCTGTCATTAAGCTTGATGATTTGATTGGCTATTTCCTTTAATACTTGAACATTACCTTGATGCACATTTCATTCTGCCTTTGGTTGCCTGGGTTCTTCTTGATACGTGGTTCTTGACGTCTCGTGGATGGGTGAGGGTGGGAGTGAAGAGAAGTGATGGGGGAGAAATCATATTGGCAGAGGTGCAAGAAAGTGGCAGGATGGTATAGGGAAATGGGTGACTGAAGGTGAATTAAGCTTGGTTAGAATTCTCTCCTATATGTACTCGCCTAAGTGTTTTCAGGGGTAGAATCTTAGCTCCTGGCTCCGCCTCTCAACTTTGAGCTTGTCAGATTCACTGCCTATTAGCCTCGTAGCCCTATTGTTCCTACTCTTAAGATTGTATATGGATCTTACCTAAACCACATCTTCGTTGAGGTCATTCCTCTTCCTGATCATCCTGGCAATCAATGTACATTTCCTGACATCTCTGTAATTCATCTGTCTTTAACTTCTATCTGTGCCCCCGAATACTTGTTTACTGAATGGTCTGTTCCTGTCTGCTCTATCAGTGCCTCTGAGAATTTCGTATGTGATGTCTTCCCTGAGTCTTCTCTCTTCCAGTTCCATTAGTCAGGTTAGTTTCTCCTCGTATCTCATGTTTCTTGGTTCTGTAACTAGCCTCGTTGAATATCGCTTCACTTTCTTCAGTTTCTTAACATATTAAAGTGCGAGTTCTCATATTCTGTTTCACCTATGCCGGATAAATCTAGTTCATCTTCTCCTTTCTCTCTCTCTCTCTCTCTCTCTCTCTCTCTCTCTCTCTCTCTCTCTCTCTCTCTCTCTCTCTCTCTCTCTCTCTCTCTCTCTCTCTCTCTCTTTAACACTGGTCTTTAACACTGTGTGTGTGTGAAATGAGCAAAGAAAAATATGGAGAAGGTAGACGGTGGTCTGAATGTAAGCTGGAGCGGGATGCAAGGTTTTAAGTAGGAGAAAGAGGAATGATGGGAGAGAACTGGTTAGGATGAAGAGACAGTTGGCAGGAGTTGAAAAGAGGAATGGTGTGGGTAGGTGAGAGGGGGAGGGAAGGCTCTGTGAAAGAAAGAGTAAGCAATTTTTTTTATAGGTTAAATTTACAGATGTTTTCAGAGACTGATGTTTAATAAATCGACAATGTTTATACTAAGACATTATTATCATAGATATGCACTGATGATAAGTTATGAATATTTGTCTCTGGGTACTCCAACAAAACCAAATAGTGAGATTTATATTTATTTTGGTCGCCTGTGCTTGTGGTGTGTGTGTGTGTGTACTCACCTAGTTGTGCCTGCAGGGGTCGAGTCACAGCTCCTGGCCCCGCCTCTTCACTGGCCGCTACTCGGTCACTCTTTCCGCTCCATGAGCTTTATCATAGTTCTTAAAGCTATGTATGGATCCTGCCTCCACTACATCACTTCCCAGACTAGTCCACTTCCTAACAACTCTGTGACTGAAGAAATACTTCCTAACATCCCTGTGATTCATCTGAGTCTTCAACATCCAACTGTGACCTCTTGTTACTGTGTCCCATCTCTGAAATATCCTGTCTCTGTCCACCTTCTCAATTCCTCTCGGTATTTTATATGTCGTTATCATATCCCCCCTATCTCTCCTGTCTTCCAGTGTCGTTAGGTCGATTTCCCTTAACCTCTCCTCGTAGTTCCTTAGCTCCGGGACTAGTCTTGTTGCAAACCTTTGCACTTTGTGTGTGTGTGTGTGTGTGTGTGTGTGTGTGTGTGTGTGTGTGTGTGTGTGTGTGTGTGTGTGTGTGTGTGTATGTGTATGTGTATCTACTACACGAGGGTTATTTAGGCTGCATGTCTCATGTACACCAGTCAAGGATACATTAATTTCCAAATTAGCGGTTAAAATAAATTTTCAGTGTATATTGACCGAGAAATAAACATCTCTCGGGGTATATACACTGAGAGATACAACCTCTCGGTGTAGATATTATTTATGTAATGCTATTATGAAAATTAAACGAAGTCCTTAATTGTTTTATGAAGTGTACGTTTTAAATTACAGATACATTTTTTCTGGCGTCGAAGCCATGTTATACCAACTTGTTTTTGATATATGAGTTATTCCTAAGCGATGATATCTCGTACGACGATGTAACATCTTTACCGAAGCTGAAATTAGTGATGTCACAGCACTTACACCAGGACCAAGATGACAGTACGTACAGGAAGATAAGGATTAAGACGAAGCTTTCTTAAGAAAGGACCTAAAGTACATGAAGGTGAGGGTGGTGAGGCAATTAGTGAACGTGAAGACGCGGTACTTGCATGAAGATGAGGAGTATGAGGCAGTAAAGTTCAGAGTGAGGACGCAGTACTTACACGAAGATGAGGACCATGAGACAGTTAACGGAACTGCCGAAGAAGAACTGCGCCCCGGGAAAGATGTTGACAGTGGAGTGGTAGACAGCGGTGTAGAGGGAGAAACTCAACATGGGCATCACCCCGTCCAAAGCTCCCAGCACCGCTGACACCTTACCTGCAACACACACACATGGTCACTGTACCTGCAACAAACACACACACACACACACACACACACACACACACACACACACACACACACACGGTCACTGTACCTGCAACACACAAAGTGCCTTTCACAGAATGGTAACTAACAAACATGGTCACTGTGCCTGCAGCTCTCACGCAACACAAATCTGCTCATTGTTCATACAACACGTATGGCCACCGTACCCTCTGAATATCTTTTCCGGCTTTATATTTTTCCCCAGGTTCGTCGCTAAAATCGTAAAGTTCACTTCCTTTAGACTTTAATTGCAGTGTTTTCCTTTCAATTCATGGGACTGAAAATTTATCGAATCCATGGGTTTTTCCTAAATTTTTGTATGTAAGAGATCAGGTGAGAGCCCTTTGCTGCACAGAGCTTCTTAAAAAGCTTTGTTTAGGTCCTTCAAGACTGTCTTTAGATTTCCCGAGTATGAAAGTCTCTCCTAGTGTTTAGAACTCTGCAGTCAATCCACCTCCGTCTCTGGCTTGATCTCTGTAATTCAGTCGTAGAACTTTTAATAGGTTCGTAAAGCAGAATTTGATGTACATTAATCCCTCCTGATCTTCGGTAACGAATTTCTTTTCTAATGTGGTTGGAGGGATTCCAGTCTCGGCTCCTGGCACCACTTCTCAATTACTCAGGTACGGTAGCGCACTATTTCTGTTCACACTAGACCCATCATACCTGTTTTTTACAACGGTGTAAGGAATCTTCATCCACTAAGTTCTCATCCTGTAAGTTTCACTTCTTAACCACCACGTCTGTTTCTCTCTGTCTCAGTTCCTCTCCTCTCAGTATGTCTGTCACAGCGAGTCTTCTGAGGATCTTAAATCATGATCATGTGTACTTCATTCTTTTCCTCTCCTCTATGTACATGGGAGTACATGGAAAAGGCACATAGCGGAGAACTTATAAATACACACTGAGGCTGCTGAGAACAACTATCTACTTCTATCAAAACTACGAACTGTTGTGTATTATCCAAGTGTATGAGTCAATCATAGTAAAGCCCAAGGCTCTGAATATGCTTGTGGGGAGAGCGGGTTTAGGATGAGTGGGAACATGGGTTTTAATAAGGTATTCAGGCACTTTGTGGTATAAACAAGGGCTGATTGCCCCTCCAGCGCTCACACGTGCGTCATCTCAGCCCATTACGCTTAATAAGCTTCGCGTATTGCATTAAATATTTGCAGCTGTATTTCTAGGAAGGTGTTCCTGCCTGCCATTGGTATTCTCAGCTGCACCAGTGAACAAAAACTGGACGGGTGGGGTCTGTGGCTCCGTTACTAGCATAAAATTTCCACCACCACCACTACCACTACTGCTGCTATTCCCCCACCACAACTACCACTGCAATCTCACCACCTCCACTGCTACTGTTGTCTCCCTACCACTATCACTACCACCGCTACTGCTATTCCCCACTACCACCACCACACCACAATCACCACCATCACTACCTCTAGCCCCATCAGTACCATCACCACCTCCAGCACCACTGGTGTAGCTCGTAGTTTCCCGCAGTCTTCCTCTGCTTGCATTTTCATCATTAACTTCGGTTGGTTTGCAAAATTTGAAATATAAGATGGTATTCCCTCTGGTAGGTCATTGAGGTATACTAGGACTGGTATGGAAACTACGACTGAGTGTTTGTGTACTCTGGGAAATACGACTGAGTCTGTGTTTCAGTTCTCACTGAGAATAGATTACACTGTTCAAGAATTCCTTCAATCTATGCCAGTATCTTGACCGAAGTTCCTACTTGTGTCAGTAATTTTTTTTCCTTCGTTTCATTGTATTTAAGGGGTTTCTTGAAGGCAATGAATATGCAGTCTTCGCACAGTTTTCTTGCTCGATATCCATTGGTCAGTTATTAATTTCGTTTATGCTTGAGAGGCATAATCATTCCCTTCCTGAACCAGTGTTCAAGTTGCGTGATGATATCTGTCTTGCCAAGGTACTACACTATCTTTTCGTAATCTTTCAAGTGATGGTCATCATGGAATATTGGTATATCATTCCATGATTCTTTTCTGCCACCCTTGACTCTGTCGTGATGCGATCTACGTACAGCCCAAATCACACGAGCTTCAACACGCCCAGTAGCTGGGTTAAGCCCTGGATCTTTGTTTTCCCATAGTAGAACTACTCTCACAAAACCTAATATTCTATCCCGTCTAACACACTCAGTAGTCCCCTCCTTCTTCCACCACCCCAAAATAAATGTTTCTTTGCATAAAAAGCAGGTAAGCGCTCTTCTTGAATACTGTAATCACGTTAGGTATCTTCGGGTATCTGGCTGTGTTTGGTTGAAATTCATTGTTGTTGGTTCTGGGGGTGAAAGGGTACAAAATGAATGGGAGTCCTTTATGTGTACGTTTCACTTAACACTGATAAAGTCCAATGCTGGGTGAAATGTTGTCGAAAGTACTCCACTGTATTTGTTTTTTTCTTTTTCACCTGTGGTCATCTCGTCAGTGTCCACCAACTATCCTGTCAGTGTAGCAACTTTTTTTTTTTTTTCTTTTACCATCTAAGGTAGTATGCTGACAAGACCTGTTGCTTTTGTCGGGTCTGTTTCTCTCTTTCTGTAAAAAAAAAAAATATTTTCTACCACTCTTCTCTGGATATTTGCTAATTCTGTATGAACAACTGCTCCTCTCTGTTCCACTGTTGCCTCGACACTGACGAAGATCCTCCATAATTCTGTGTAAATTTCTTAAAATGTTTCATTCTTATTCCCTTTAAGAATTCTCTTATATTTCTTCTCTTAACATTTGACCCAGAAATATTAACTTCCTCCTGATGTGAATATGAAGAACCCTTCATTTTCTTTTTTTTAATAGCATATAATTTTCATTTTTTTAATTTACTCCTCATTTTAAAATATAAATTTCTTGCTCTCCTGATCATCTCTTTTTCCAGTACAGATTTAAAACAATTATTGTACAATCCTTTCCTCTGAGCATTTGTACTCTGTCTTAATAGTTGAACCAAAACTTCTCATTGAATCTTTTCTATGTATTTTTTTTTTGTGCAATAGGGTGAGTTTATTCCTACCAATTTCAAGAAAAGTTTATCATTCCTCATACGGCCCGTCACCCTGAGCAGGTCAGCGCCTCAGTGTGTGCAGGCAGGAACCTACTCAGTGTGTGCAGGCATGAACCTACTCAGTGTGTGCAGGCAGGAACCTACTCATGACCTAGTCCCCTCAGGGAAGGTTCCTTGATGTTGGTGAGGGGCTCTTGATTTAGGGAATTGGATCTGTGCTCGTTCCCCGAATTAAGCCTGAATGCCTTCCACATCCCCCCTCCCCAGGCGTTGTATAATCCTCCGGGTTCAGCGCTTCCCCCTTGATTATAATAATAATAATCATGACCTAGTACACATGTCGCATTTTCATCTGGTTATTAATTAGACAAGTTGACAACAAATTATTATTTACACGTCTTGCCCTTTTATACTTGACAATTAATGAAGATAACTTAAGGTTCCGGTTACGACTAACCTTTAGACAAGTTGTGTGAAGGACGCACGTTAAGTGGTTTATTTAAAGTCTAGGAAGAGTTTGTTTAAAACTGTACTTTGTAGAATTTATGCGCTCTAACGTTAACCATTTTCTCAGCCTTTTTTTTTTTTTTTTTTTTTTTTTTTTTTTTTTTTCGGAAACAAGGCGTTGAAAATCAATGATTCGGCCATTTCAATAAATATATCTTGCTATGTAGATACCAAAGCTACCTAATTTTTTTTTTCTCTCTCTCTCTCATATATATATATTATATATATATATATATATATAATATATATATATATATATATATATATATATATATAAGAGAGAGAGAGAGAGAGAGAGAGAGAGAGAGAGGGGGGGGGCTCTGATATCTACATAACATCGTAACTTAATTTTATTAATGTTTTAGCGCTTCTTTTTGATTATAATAATAATAATATTAATGTTTTAAATAAGAAAATAAAACTATTAGCAGCCACAGAAATAAGATGGAGAGCATGTGCAGAGAACACAAACAATGTGTGGTTAGCACTGTGGAAAGATATCACCATAAAACGTGACTAAAAGTACCATTGATTAGTGACAGATGAGAAATGCCTGAGAACTTTCATACATTTATGTCTCCATAGAAACCATAAAGAATTAATAACAGTTTGAATTAATCACATAAAGACATGAGAATAAAGGAGCACTGCAGGAGACCTACTGGATCATCCTAGGTAATAAAAGTAGCCAGAATCAATATAAACAAATTTATTATAAACTACACAAGTCAGACGATAGGCTGTGGCAGCTGGTCAACAACCTCATTGTTAAGGGTAAAATTGGTAGAATTACTGACAAAATATTAGGTACAAGTACAAATGAAACTGCGTGTGTGTGCGCTTACCCATATGTGGTTGCAGGGGTCAAATACCAGCTCCTGGCCCTGCCTCTTAACTTGCCACTTGCCAAATTCACTCGCTCTGAGCTTATGGGCCTCAATGTTCCTGCTCTTAAAACAGTGTATGGAACTTACCTCCACTTTTTCATCGAGGTCATTCCACTTCCTGACCACCCTGAGATTGAAGAGATGCTTCCTGACATCCCTGTGGCTCATCTGTCTTTAATTTCCTGTTGTGCCCCCGAGTACCTGTTATCAAGTCTCGTCTGATTTTTGTCCTCCAATGTCATAAAACTTAATTCCAAAAGCCTCTCCTCGCAGCTTATCTCTGGAACAAGCCTCTTTGCATACCTCTACACTTTCTTCAGTTTCTTAACATGCATTTTCAGACTTGGTTTCCATGCTAGTGCTGAATTCTCCACGCTGGGACTAACATGTGTTGTATAAAGGGTCTATAATTAATTTTATTGAGATTCCTGAAGGGAGTTCAGATATTTGTCAGATCAACATTAACTGCAGAGGTTATCAAGTTGATGTGAGCCTCTGGCGATATACAAGCCACGATGCTCACCCCTCTCCCTATTCGCTTTGAGGTATGCAGCCTCTGTCCCCCGAATCTCTACTTCATATTAGGTCTTCTTGCCCATTTCCACATCTTCATAGGTTTGCATTTGCTGGGGATGAGTTCAAGCAACCACATATTTGAATAGTCTTGCAGTTTGTTTTTCAGATCAATTTGTAGTTTTTTCCTGTCCTCATTTGCTTTAATTCTCATTAGTCTTTCACCAGCAAACATGGACACATCTGATTCAATTTCATTGGTTGTCATAACCAGAAACAGTACCGGCCCTAATACCGATCCTTGCAGAACTCATATTGCTATTCTTGACTCTGACATCTCTTCCCAGACAATTACTCATTTCTTCTCTTTCCTAAGGTACTCTTTGATCAACCGGATTACCTTCCCTGCAACTCCTGCCTGCACCTCCAGCTTTTGCATTTTGTGGGATACAGTATTAAATGCCTTCTTGCAGTGTAAGAAAATGTAAGCCACCCATCCTCACTCCTGTCTCACTTCTGTTATTTTGTCATAGAATTCCAGCAGTTTGGTAAGACAAGATTTATCATCTCTGATCCCGCGCTGGTTATTGTTTGAGACTACTTTTCTCTGTTTTACCACTCTCCTATAAAGTGTATTCTCTATTATCTTGTTTGGTAGGCCTGTAGGTGCAACTGGTCTGTAGCTCAACGTTTCCCCTTGTCTTTTTTGAATGCAGGGACTAAATTCGTTGACTTTCAGATCTCCGGCAACTGTCCTGTGCCCATTGACTTGTAGATCTCTGGTAGTGGTTAAGACGCTGCTTCTGCTTCTCACAAAATCCATTGTGACACCATGTCAGGTCTCAAAACTTTTAATGTATATAGAGTTCCTTCAAAAGTTTCATAACCTCTTTCCCTATGCGTATGGTGTCCAGTACCTGTCAGTTCACCGGTTTCCATGGGCTTTCCAGTACTGCTCCAGCTTCCACTCTGAACATCTCATGAAATAGTTTGATGAACATCATGCGGACTAGTTGCTTTCGTGAGATCTCGTCCTTCCACTTTTTTCAGTCGATTGCCGGTTGTTTATGTGTCGTCTTTCTTCCGACGTGGTTCTGAAGCAGTTTTGGTTCAGATTTTGGCCTCTGCTGTTGTGTCATTCTTAAATTATCGTTCAGCCTCTCTCCTCACTCTTGCATATTAGTTCTCACTAATCTGTCCAATACTTTGTTGTCCTGTGCTGTATAGCCCTTGTGGCTTAGCGCTTCTTTTTGATTATAATAATTTGTTGTCGTGTGTGTGTGTGTGTGTGTGTGTGTGTGTGTGTGTGTGTGTACTCACCTAGTTGAGGTTGCAGGGGTCGAGTCCTAGCTCCTGGCCCCGCCTCTTCACTGGTCACTACTAGGTCACTCCCTGAACCGTGAGCTTTAGCATACCTCTGCTTAAAGCTATGTATGGATCCTTCCTCCACTACATCGCTTCCCAAACTATTCCACTTCCTGACTACTCTGTGGCTGAAGAAATACTTCCTAACATCCCTGTGATTCATCTGTGTCTTCAACTTCCAACTGTGTCCCCTTGTTGCTGTGTGTGTATATATATGTATATTTATGTATGTGTGTGTGTGTGTGTGTGTGTGTGTGTGTGTGTGTGTGTGTGTTTGTTTGTAGGAACTTTAACAAGCTGCATCACTGTGGGGAAACTCAGTTTTATATTCAATTATTTTTTGTTTACGTGTAGAAATTACTGTACATGCGTGATTACTATAATTTTTCGTCAAATGTGTCTTTACACCGCTTACCTGTGCTAAATATAGTGTGTTGTGTGTGGCGACATTAGTCTAGTAGATGGGACAATAAATGCAAGACTAAAAGTTCCTCTAAAATACAGATTTACACACAGCAAGATGCGTGAACCATTTCTACAAGTTGCCAGGAATAATAGCACAATGTTAAGTACAAAAAAAAAAAAACTGTAAAAACAGTCTGTAGAGAAGTGTTGGAGGAGGTAAGTACTGTGAGGTGTAGGTCAACACTCGACCAGACTGAGGTAAAAACTTGTTGCTGGAAATAATCTGCGTCAAATTATTTCTCAGTGTTATCTCAGTTTAACAACTTTATTTCCTTATGCAACATCTTTTCACTTTTAATATTAACAGTTTTTTTTACCATATATAATGATAATGAATAAAATCTCTATACGTGCATAAACACTATTATCCACGTCTCACATCACACTATTTTAAACCATAACATTCTATATTTTGATGTGTTTACAATCAACATTCTATCCTGAACTCCTTTATCTTTCACTCGAATACATCTTATTTAATTCCTTTAGCTACAACCCATTCAAAACCCATTCCCTTCCCACTAGTGTTTGATTCACTCGTTATTACACCCATCTACATTTCATCCATATCTTTACTTCTCAGTGCTATGTTCAGACCTGCTCCACCTCCTCACACTCGTGGTTGGTACCTGCAGGAAATTGGATTACCAGCTCCTTGTTCTGGACATTTAATATTTCACTTCTACGAGACGTATGATTACTTCGGAAGTATTGACCTTGTGCAATTTGCATGTCTATGAAGTAAGTACAGTATTCACATTCTACTACATATATGACTACGGTGGGAGTATTCACCTTCTAGCACCTGCATGACTACGGTGGGAGTATTCACCTTCTAGCACCTGCATGACTACGGTGGGAGTATTCACCTTCTAGCACCTGCATGACTACGGTGGGAGTATTCACCTTCTAGCACCTGCATGACTACGGTGGGAGTATTCACCTTCTAGCACCTGCATGACTACGGTGGGAGTATTCACCTTCTAGCACCTGCATGACTACGGTGGGAGTATTCACCTTCTAGCACCTGCATGACTACGGTGGGAGTATTCACCTTCTAGCACCTGCATGACTACGGTGGGAGTATTCACCTTCTAGCACCTGCTCGCTTCTTTTTGATAATAATAATAATAATAATCTAGCACCTGCATGACTACGGTGGGAGTATTCACCTTCTACCACCTGCATGACTACGGTGGGAGTATTCACCTTCTAGCACCTGCATGACTACGGTGGGAGTATTCACCTTCTAGCACCTGCATGACTACGGTGGAAGTATTCACCTTCTATGACATGCACGACTCCTAGGAGACGAGCAAAGGAAACATAAAACTCAACGATGATCATTCTAATACTGATTCGTGAGCTCTAAATAGTTTACTAATAATCTTATCTATTTAGACATCGCGAAACCTCCTTGAAGCTTAGAAAGTAACACTAAAGATAATAAGGTGTAGCAAATGTGCTTTACTCATTATCCTGTCGGTATTGTTTACCTTTTTATCTGATGAGTATATTTATGGGGAATCGCTAAACTAGTAGGGGTCATACAGCGCCTGGGAGAATGGAAGGAAATCAGGTTTAATGTAAGGAAGGGAAGGGTAGGTTCAGTTCTGTTGATCAAGAGCCCTTCAGCATCATGGAACCCCACTCTGAAGGGATTTATAGGTGAGGGTCAAAGAGATAGAGATAGATATGTACACAGTGAAGGTAGGCTAGTAATAAGGTGAACTGGCTGGAGGGTATGACTAGGCTAATTGGCTTCCTAGGTGTTGAGCCTGTCGGCTACACGAGGGTCACTGAGGCTGCTGCTGGCTCCTAGATGAGCGATGCTGCAGGTCAGGTCACTAGCTGCAGCAGCCACCTACAGGTCGGGTCAGTGGCTGCTGCAACTGCAAGTCAATAAATGCAGCAATGGCTGCAAAGTTCTCTTGTGTCAGATGTTTCTCTATGCTTCCTTCATCTCCGATTATATTATCATCTGAGTGATCGTCAGCTACCAGGTGAACTCACTCCTCCAATTTTCCTCCCGAGAAATATTCCCCCTTGAGTAATATAAAATCTAATAAAAATACTAGCACGGTAATATACAATTTACTGCGATGGCTTTGTCCAATTGGCATGGCAAGTTATATACACCGAAAGGTGTTCATTTCTCAGTATATATACACCCAGAAATTGTGTATATACATGAAAGGGCATGTATTTATTGTATATATAGTACACCCAGAGGTGTAAATATAAATTTTTATATAGTATATTCTTTCTTATTATGCAATAATAGCCAACAAGCAATACAAAATGGAAAGCAACAACGGGGGAAGTTGAATGATAGCTCTGTGCCTTTCGTGTTGCAATCAACACATCAGGAACTTGCACTGTTGCAGAAAAAGCAAATAGGTTCAGAGGAAGCGTATTTGCTCGAATTCTCCTCCTTCTCTAAAACACTACAAGCTTCTGATGTATTGATTGCAACGCGAAAGGACTAAAACTATCAGCTCCCCCTTGGTTGTTTTGCGCGCGCGCACACACACACACACACACACACACACACACCCACACACATTAAATGAGCCCAACGGAAAGGAAGGACACAAGACTACGCTAAGGCTCAATCAGTCCACCAAGCAAGGCCGAGGAATGTAGGGGTAGAGCTGTTAGGAGCAGGGATAGCAGTGAGTGAAGGAGGAGAAGATAGAGAAGGTGACAGGTCCCATGCAGAGGCACGACCATGCCACCAAGAGTTATAAGAAAAAATTAGAGAGACAATGGCTAAGTACAAACGGGACCCAGAGACACAGAGGGAAGTGCAATGGGAGGAGGAGAGGGAGAAAATGGTGTTTATTCATGGGCTTCAGGAGAGCGAATGAAGGACACACAATGACAGACAGCAGAAAGGAAAACAGGAGATTGAAAACATCAAAGAAATAGGCGAGGAGGACATGACTGAGATAGTCAATTTTCAGAGAAAAGGAGGGTACTTGAAGGTGAGAAATACGCCAGTCAAACTGATTTTCACGACAGAAATGGTGCAGAACAGGGTCCTGCAAGAGAAATCATGGCTGAAGTAAATAACATACAAGAGGGTGTTCCTAGACTGCGACAGAACACGAACAGAACGACAGCAGCTGAGGAAGAAGAGACAGAAACGAAAGGGGCTACTAAGAGAGACAAGGAAAGAGTCAGCAGAGGACAACCAGAGCTGGGTAGTGCAAAAAGCAAGTACACACAGAACCACCCACAGAACTCCACAACCAAACATGCTTTCCCAACACAAACCACAGTCTACACTTACAGCCCCCACCCCACACTATGCTGTAGAACTCCACAGCACACTGCCAAATCTCCCACCCCCAAAGACCCCCCAGAATACAGTGTTGGAGAGGAAACTGAAGGTATGGTACACCAACGCTGATGAAATAATGAATGAGTGAAAGGAGTGGCACGAGAGAATCAAAGTGGCATCACCGAACATGACACCTCTCATCGAAACCAAGCTCACAGGAACGATAACAGATGCCATCTTTCCAATGGGATATCACATCTTGAGGAAAGACAGAGGGAACAGAGGGGGTGGAGGAGCGGCACTACTCATCAAAAACCAGTGGGATTTTGACGAGTGGGAGGAGACAGAGGAGAAGCAAGAGACTACATAATAGGAACACTTCAGTCTGGAGGCACAAAGGTGGTAATTGCAGTGATGTATAACCCACCACAGAACAGTAGGAGGCCAAGGCAAGAACATGATGAGAGCAACAGAGCGATGGTTGACACACTGGCTGAAGTGGCTGAAAGGGCTCATGCGGGCATGGCAAAGTTGCTGATTGTGGGTGACTTCAATCACAAAGAAATTGACTGGGAGATCTTGGAGCCACATGGGGGCCCAGAAACGTCGAGGGCTAAGATGATGGAGGTGGTACTGGAAAACCTCATATACCAACACTTAAGAGACACTACCAGATATGAGAGGACAAACCAGCGAGACTGTACCTAGTATTCTCCTTCAGTATTGCAGATATCACATATGAAATACCCCTCGGAGCCAGTGACCACGTGGTTCTGAGCTTCGAATACATAGTTACAAGTGGAAAGGGAAGCAGGAAGAATAGGACAAATAAAGCCAAACTATAAGAGAGGGGACTACACAGGCATGAAGAATTTCCTGCAAGAGGTTCAGTGGGACAAGTCACTGGCAGGGAAGTCAGTAAATGAGATGTTGGAATATGTGACAACAATGTGCAAGGAAACTGAGGAGAGGTTTGTACCCAAGAGTAACAGAAATAATGAGAAGGCCAGGATGAGCCCTTGGTTCACTCAAAAGTGCAGAGGGGCCAAAACCAAGTGTGTTAGAGAATGGAAGTATAAAAGGCAGAGTCCAGGAGAATAAGGAGAGCAGTCGTAGAACCAGAAACGAACATGCACAGATAAGAAGGGAGGCCCAGGGACAATACAACATAGCAGCAAAAGCCAAATCTGACCCAAGGAGGAAAACAAGTCAAGGACCAGGTAATCAAGCTGAGGAAGGAAGGAGGGGAGATCACAAGAAACGACCGAGAAGTATGTGAGGAGCTCAATATGAGATTCAAAGAAGTGTTCACAGAGGAGACAGAAGGGACCTCAGATGGAGTGGTAGGGTCCACCATCAAGCGCTAGACACAATACATACAACCGAGGAAGAAGTGAAGAGGCTGCTAAGCGATCTAGATACCTCATAGGCAATGGGGCCGGATAATATCTCTCCATGAATCCTGAGAGAGGGAGCAAAGGCATTATACGTGCCACTAACAACAATCTTCAACACATTTAACAGAATGCGGCGGCTGCCTGAGGTGTGGTAGACAGCAAATGTAGTCCCAATTTTTTAAAAAAAAGAAAACAAACACGAAGAATTAAACTACAGACCAGTGTCACTGACATGTATAGTTTGCAAAGTCATGGAGAAGATTATTAGAAGAGTGGTGGAACACCTAGAAAGGAATGAGTATTTCACCGACAGCCAGCACGGTTTTAGGGATAAGAAATCCTGTGTCACAAACCTACTGGAGTTCTATGACAGGGTGACAGCAGTAAGACAAGAGAGAGAGGGGTGGGTAGATTACATTTTCTTGGACTGTAAGAAGGCTTTTGGCACAGTTCCACACAAGAGATTAGTGCATAAGCTGGAAGACCAGGCAGGTATAACATGGAAGGCGCTGCAATGGATCAGGGAATACCTGTCGGGAAGACATCGGAAAGTCATGGTACGAGACGAAGTATCAGGGTGGGCGCCTGTGACGAGCGGGGTTCCACAGGGGTCAGTCCTAGGACCGGTGCTGCTTCTGGTATATGTGAACGACATGATGGAAGGAATAGACTCAGAAGTGTGTCTGTTTGCAGATGATGTGAAGTTGATGAGAAAAACTTCAATCAGATAAGAACCATGCAGAACTACGAAGGGATTTGGACAGACTGCAGGCCTGGTTCAGAAACTGGCTCCTGGAGTTCAACCCCACCAAGTGCAAAGTCATGAAGATTGGGGAATGGCAAAGAAGACTGCAGACGGAGTACAGTTTAGGGGGCCAGAGACTACAAACCTCACTCAAAGAAAAGGATCTTGGGGTGAGTTTAACACCGGGCACATCTCCCGAGGCACACATTAACCAAATAACTGCTGCAGCATATGAGCGCCTAGCAAACCTAAGAATAGCATTCCGACTTCTAAATAAGGAATCGTTCAGGATCCTGTACACTGTGTATGTCAGGCCTGTATTGAAATATGAAGCACCAGTTTGGAACCCACACCTAGCCAAGCACTACGGAAATTAGAGAAAGTGCAAAGGTTTTCATCAAGACTAGTCCCGGAGCTAAGGGGCATGTTCTACGAGGAGAGGTTAAGGGAAATCGACCTTATGACACTGGAGGACAGGAGAGATAGGGGGTATATGATAACGACATATAAAATGCTGAGAGGAATTGACAAGGTGGACAAGGTGGCTAAAGTTTTAGCTTTACACGGCGAATGTTTGGGTTCGATTCCCAGCTAGGGTAGAAACATGAGGCTTGTTTCTTTGCACCACTTGTCTGTTTTCATCCATCAGTAAAATGGGTACCTGGGAGTTAGTCGACTGGTGTGGGTCACATCATGGGACAAAACTGACCTAATTTGCGCGAAATGCTCAGCATAACAAGCGGCTTTCTATATAGTAGTATGTCATTGATGTCAGCTAGGACTGTATACCTTGTACATGTACTTGTAGAAATATTATTATTATGTTCCAGAGACGGGACATAGCAACAAGGGGTCACAATTGGAAGCTGAAAACTCAGATGAATCACAGAGATGTTAGGAAGTATTTCTTCAGTCAGAGATGTCAGAAAGTGGAATAGTCTGGGAAGTGATGTAGTGGAGGCAGGATCCATACATAGCTTAAAGAAGAGGTATGATAAAACTCGTGGAGCAGGAAGAGTGACCTAGTAGCAACCAGTGAAGAGGCGGGGCCAGGAGCTGTGAATCGACCCCTGCAACCACAACTAGGTGAGTACACACACACACACACACACACACACACACACATAGTGTGTGTGTGTGTGTACCAGATGTGAACTTTCAGTGTATATAGAGATTTTACCTTAATATGTATATTAGTGATTAAAGTATTCTTGACTAGTGTAATCGATAGTTTAAATTCAGTGCACCAGTAGCAGTCACACTCTGTACAGAACACAATGTCTCTTTCTCGTCGGAAACTGTATTATTGTTGAAGATGAAAGTTAAGACACTTGTGCAACATTTGGTTATCTTTATTGTAGACGTTTCGCCAACCAGTGGCTTTATCAATACAAATTCTAGGACATAATTAGAAAACAGAAGAATTATATACAAAAGATGAGGTAATCAGTCCCTCAGCCTTGGAGGTGGTGTTTACAACACAGTGGTTGTAGAGAATCTGAAGCACAAGTAAGGACATTGGCGCTTATATAGGCGTCAATGAAGAGAGACGTGTAGCAGACGAGGGCATAATCACTGGTAGGCGGGATTACCCAGTGGAAGTAGGTCCTTCCCAAATTGATGGGTTAGTTGTAGAAGTCGTGAAGAAGGCCATGTAGATGTCCTCTGAATCAAGATACCATGATGTTGCAGTGCCTGACAAGTTGTTGAGAAGTGCTGGATCAGTACGGGTCATACTTGGGGAATAGGAATCAGTTAGGTTTGATCCAAGGAAGGGGAAGGCTGGTCCAATTCCTTGAATCAAGAGCCCTTCACGTGCATCAGGGCATCTTCTCTCTACAAGGAATCCAGTGCTTTTAAGGTCGTTGTTGTTACTTTCTCTGCCTTTGTACTTGCCCTTAAGGAGACCCTTAATGCCGGGAAACGTCTCTTGATCCATGGAACTGGAGCTACCTTCCCATGGATCAAACCTGATAACCACAACTGATATCTTTTAAGAATGCAACTCGCAATATCACAACTGGAACACACAACACCGGCGCCAGGAGCTGTGGCTGGAACACTTCTCAAATAACCCACAATGCAATTAACGAAACAATTTACAAAAAAACACTTTAGAGAAGAAACTAGATGTTGTTACGAATTGACGATGTCTAATGTGGCAGAAATATTGACTTAGAAAGTGTTCGTGAACATAGAAAGTGTTTTTGTATTAAGAAAGTGATCATTAATTTAGAAAGTGTTTGTGGACATAGAAAGTGCTCGTAAACTTAGGTAGTCATACTTGAAGGACACCTTAAGGACGTTTTAGGGAGGTCAGTGCTCCCCGCGGCTTTATTCCAGACCAGGTCTCTAGAATCGAGGCCTGATCAACCAGGCTGTTACTGCTGACCGCATGCAGTCCAACGTACGACGAACCACAGCCCGTCTGGTCAGCCACTGATTTGAGGAACTTGTTCAGTTTCCTCTTGAAACCAGCCAGAGGTCTGTTGGTAATTCCCATACGAGCGGAGAGACGGCGTTGATGAGTCGTGGACCTCTGACACTTACGGAGTTCTGTCTTAGTGCACTCGTAAGGCCCCTGCTTCTCAGTGGAGGCAATTTGCACCGTTTGCCAAGTCTTTTGTCACACGAAGTGATTTCGGTGCTCAGGTTTGGAACCAGTCCCTCCAGGACTTAGAAAGTGCTCATGGTTCGATATGGCGCAAGTCTGACTAAGTTCAGCCTTAATGCGCAAGCCACAGGTTTGCGCATTACCTAACCTCTTGTAGCACAGACGGCGGAGAGAGAGAGAGAGAGAGAGAGAGAGAGAGAGAGAGAGAGAGAGAGAGAGAGAGAGAGGAGAGAGAGAGAGAGAGAGAGAGAGAGAGAGAGAGGAGGGGGGAGAGGGGGAGAGTAACTTTCGAGCCACACCCTGGAACAAAAACTGGTTTCGCCTCGGCCTCTTGGGAGGGTCCAGAGAGCTGGACCCTCCCAAGATAGAATGTTGGGGGGGGGAGGTTAAGACGGGGGGTTCTAGGATAGAGGTGGGAAATTTTACGGACTTTAATGAACAGTAACACTGAGAGAGCATTTCCAGGAAGCAGAGAGAGGCAATCTTCAGTAATAAGGGTGAAAGAAGAAAGCAGTGAATAACGAATGTAGAGAAAACTGTGATAGTGTAGGAGACAGTGTACTCACCTAATTGTGGTTGCAAGGGTCAATTCATAGCTCCCGGCCTCCTGGCCCTATCCAGTGTGTGTGTGTGTGTGTGTGTGTGTGTGTGTGTGTGTGTGTGTGTGTGTGTAGGGAAGGCGAAGCACGAGAGAGTCAAGTCTCCTGACAGTAAGTTACATCTGGTTAGGTTAGATTATCACCCATCAATCAAAGTTAACCAATGCATCCATACTACATCGAAAATAGCCGAAGTATAAAGGCCGTAAAAAAAAAACTGAAGCGCGAATAGACAACGGAGATCCGCCAAGCGTTGTAGAAAATACAGTCAGATAATCACTGCTGAAGGCTCGTGAACAGTCACGCACTTGATTGTCTAATCAACAGTGAAATACTGACTGACATTAAAAGAGTGGGCTGAATTCTAACTGTTGACACAAGTAGTCCCTACCACGTCTTCCTGAAGAGTGAAAACACATTGGTATCATTTGAATTTCTTTAATCTGCTAAAAATACGACCAGGCACGTTTTAGAACAATGTTTCGCTCTGAAATATAACTCTTCAGAGTTATAGAGGTTCTATGTAGATAAATGCAAGGTTTTATGTAGATAAATGCAAGGTTCTGAAGGAACATTAAAATGGTATAAAATACCGACAGATTGTTAGGTAAGACACATATGCAACAGTTAGGTATCTTTATTTCGAAACGTTTCGCCTACACAGTAGGCTTCTTCAGTCGAGTACAGAAAAGTTGATAGAAGCAGAAGATACTTGAAGACGATGTAATCAGTCCATCACCCTTAAAGTTTTGAGGTGGTCAGTCCCTCAGTCTGGAGAAGAGCATTGTGATGGACTGATTACATCGTCTTCAAGTATCTTCTGCTTCTATCAACTTTTCTGTACTCGACTGAAGAAGCCTACTGTGTAGGCGAAACGTTTCGAAATAAAGATACCTAACTGTTGCATATGTGTCTTACCTAACAAGGTTCTGAAGCTCGGGAGTGTCCATAACCCTAGCACTTATAAGTTAAATAATGTAGAACTTAGCCATACAGATTGCGAAAAGGACTTGGGGGTTATGGTAAGCAGCAACCTTAAACCAAGACAGCAATGCCTAAGCGTACGTAATAAGGCAAATAGATTACTGGGATTTATATCAAGAAGTGTAAGCAACAGAAGTCCAGAGGTCATACTACAGCTTTATACATCTTTGTAGATGAATGGTTCAGAGAACCGACATGTTGATAAATTAGACACATGTGCAACTCTTGGGTATCTTTATTGAGGAAACGTTTCGCCACACAGTGGCTTCATCAGTCCATACAAAGGAGAATCTTGAAGAACAGGAGGAGAATGAGGTAATCAGTCCCTCAACCTTGAGTCGATGTGGTCAGTCCATCAATCTATTCAAGATTGATGGACTGACCACATCGACTCAAGGTTGAGGGACTGATTTCCTCATTCTCCTCCTGTTCTTCAAGATTCTCCTTTGTATGGACTGATGAAGCCACTGTGTGGCGAAACGTTTCCTCAATAAAGATACCCAAGAGTTGCACATGTGTCTAATTTATCAGCTTTATACATCATTAGTAAGGCCTCACCTAGATTATGCAGCTCAATTCTGGTCTCCATATTACAGAATGGACATAAATTCGTTAGAAAACATTCAGCGTAGGATGACTAAATTAATACATAGCATTAGAAATCTTCCTTATGAAGAAAGATTGAAGACTCTTAAGTTACATTCACTTGTTAGACGATGAATGAGGGGAGACCTGATCGAAGTGTATAAGTGGAAGATAGGTATTAATAAAGGGGATATTAACAAGGTCTTGAGGATATCTCTCCAGGAGAGAACCCGCAGTAATGGATTTAAATTGGATAAGTTTAGATTTAGAAAGGACATAGGAAAGTATTGGTTTGGAAAAAGGGTAGTTGATGAGTGGAACAGTCTACCTAGTTGGGTTATTGAGGCTAGGACTTTCGGTAGTTTCAAATTTAGGTTGGATAAGTACATGAGTGGGAGGGGTTGGATTTGAGTGGGACTTGCACATCAGAGTTTATTTCTTGGGTAAAACTTTGTACCGCAACATGTCGGCAGCGCAACGTTTATATCCAGATTGAAAATTGGGTTGGTCAAATGTTTGTTAGTGGGATGAATTGTAAGGACCTGCCTAGTATGGGCTAACAGGCCTGCTGCAGTGTTCCTCCTTTCTTGTGTTCTTGTGTTCTTGTGTTCACAGGGTGAAATGTCGTCCCAGTAAAACTTTGTACCGCAACATGTCGGCAGCGCAACGTTTATATCCAGATTCCTTAGACCTGAGAATATTAGATTGTAATAAGCCGATCGCAACACCATTTGTGGGTAAGCATATCCAGACCCCGATGCCAGAAATTCTGAAAATCCGTATGCAGCAGGAGGCCTATGGAACAAAACACACACACACACACACACACACACACACACACACACACACACACACACACACACACACACACCTCTTTTCTCATGCAGGCAGAACAAACTACGCAAAACGCACACTAATCTGCCTTCGTACGCAGCTTGCGGCAAAGCGTACGTGTTCAGTTCAAGGTCAGCTTGACCAGAGGAAGCCGCAGTCTGCGAAGAGAGATAAAGACTGATAAATAAAAGAGAAATAAAGAACAATATAGAGTGTCAACGAATCTCTATGATCCCAGACTTGATAGTTAAAAGAATAAGGAAATTTTCAGTAAGGAAACTTTATTACTAATGTTAGGATGTAACATTCCTCCCCCCTCCCCCTCTCCCCGCTCCCCATCATCCCCTCTCCCCCCTCCCCTCCCGTGGACTTCATTAATAAAGCCACACCCAGCACCACCATTACTGTCACCCAGCACCACCATTACTGTCACCCAGCACCACCATTACTGTCACCCAGCACCACCATTACTGTCACCCAGCACCACCATTACTGTCACCCAGCACCACCATTACTGTCACCCAGCACCACCATTACTGTCACCCAGCACCACCATTACTGTCACCCAGCACCACCATTACTGTCACCCAGCACCACCATTACTGTCACCCAGCACCACCATTACTGTCACCCAGCACCACCATTACTGTCACCCAGCACCACCATTACTGTCACCCAGCACCACCATTACTGTCACCCAGCACCATTACTGTCACCCAGCACCATTACTGTCACCCAGCACCACCATTACTGTCAGCCAGCAGCACTATTACTGTCAGCCAGCACCACCATTACTGTTACCCAGCACCACCATTACTTTCACCCAGCACCAACATTACTGTCACCCAGCACCACCATTACTGTCACCCAGCACCACCATTACTGTCAGCCAGCACCACCATTACTGTCACCCAGCACCACCATTACTGTCAGCCAGCACCACCATTACTGTCAGCCAGCACCACCATTACTGTCAGCCAGCACCACCATTACTGTCAGCCAGCACCACCATTACTGTCACCCAGCACCACCATTACTGTCACCCAGCACCACCATTACTGTCAGCCAGCACCACCATTACTGTCAGCCAGCACCACCATTACTGTCAGCCAGCACCACCATTACTGTCACCCAGCACCACCATTACTGTCACCCAGCACCACCATTACTGTCACCCAGCACCACCATTACTGTCACCCAGCACCACCATTACTGTCACCCAGCACCACCATTACTGTCACCCAGCACCACCATTACTGTCACCCAGCACCATTACTGTCACCCAGCACCATTACTGTCACCCAGCACCACCATTACTGTCACCCAGCACCACCATTACTGTCACCCAGCACCACCATTACTGTCACCCAGCAGCACTATTACTGTCACCCAGCACCACCATTACTGTCACCCAGCAGCACTATTACTGTCACCCAGCACCACCATTACTGTCACCCAGCACCACCATTACTGTCACCCAGCAGCACTATTACTGTCACCCAGCACCATTACTGTCACCCAGCACCATTACTGTCACCCTGCACCATTACTGTCACCCAGCAGCACCATTACTGTCACCCAGCAGCACCATTACTGTCACCCAGCAGCACCGTTACTGTCACCCAGCAGCACCATTACTGTCACCCAGCACCATTACTGTCACCCAGCACCATTACTGTCACCCAGCACCATTACTGTCACCCAGCAGCACCATTACTGTCACCCAGCAGCACCATTACTGTCACCCAGCAGCACCATTACTGTCACCCAGCACCACCATTACTGTCGCCCAGCAGCACCATTACTGTCGCCCAGCAGCACCATTACTGTCACCCAGCAGCACCATTACTGTCACCCAGCAGCACTATTACTGTCACCCAGCAGCACCATTACTGTCACCCAGCAGCACCATTACTGTCACTCAGCACCACCATTACTCTCACCCAGCATCACCACCATTATTGTCACACCCAGCACCACCATTACTGTCACCCAGCACCACCATGACAGCCACACCTAGCGACCACCATAACAGCCACTCCTAGCGACCACCATAACAGCCACACCTAGCGACCACCATGACAGCCACACCTAGCGACCACCATGACAGCCACAATAACGACCACCATAACAGCCACAATAGCGACCACCATAACAGCCACACCTAGCGACCACCATGACAGCCACACCTAGCGACCACCATAACAGCCACATCTAGCGACCACCATGACAGCCACACCTAGCGACCACCATGACAGCCACACCTAGCGACCATCATGACAGCCACACCTAACGACCACCATAACAGCCACATCTAGTGACCACCATGACAGCCACATCTAGCGACCACCATAACAGCCACATCTAGCGACCACCATAACAGCCACATCTAGCGACCACCATGACAGCCACACCTAGCGACCACCATAACAGCCACATCTAGCGACCACCATAACAGCCACATCTAGCGACCACCATAACAGCCACATCTAGCGACCACCATGACAGCCACACCTAGGCTGGGGCTGCCACACCTCATCAAGGAAACAGATAGATAAACTTAAAGTTGAAATTATAGTTAATACCTGTACACTTCACAACGTTCAGTCATGTTTCCTGGAATGTATGGATCACCTCATGTCTAAACTACCACTGAAAAACATCAACAATCACAGCATGAGGCAGCAGCTGGCGTTATATACAATGTCTGCTTGGGATGCGTAGTATTTGATGACCAAACAGACATTAGAATATGTTACAAATTATTTAAGGACAGTCCCATTGGAAATTAAGGTCTAGTCTGTTAGATGATATTTATAACACTAAGACTACTGCTGCTACTACTGATGCTGCTGTCGTACTATTGATGCTGCTGTCGTACTATTGATGCTGTTGTGGTACTACTGATGCTGCTGTGGTACTATTGATGCTGCTGTTTGTGGTGTTACTGCTGCTGTATGTGTTGTTGCTGCTTCTTTTGTCTGTGTTTTTGTTGCTGCTTCTTTTGCCGTCTGTGTTGCTACTGTTTGCATTGCTGCTGCTGTTTCTATTGCCACTGCTTCTGTTGCCTCTCCTGATGTTGCTGCTGTTTGTGTGGTGTTACAGCTGCTGAGGCTTCAACACGTTAACATTTCTTTCGTATCTCAGTGCCGACTGTTTTTTTCCAACATGAAAGTTCCACAGTGAGTTGTAGATGACATTCCACGAGTGTTGAGAAGGTGAACAGGAAGAGCAGCTTAACACACACAGTGACAGGGAAGTCTTCCCTCGTCTTGCCTGTTGCTGACAAGACGACCTCAACTCTTGAGCAATCTTCCTGTTTCTACTTCAGTTTGAGCCAACACTTACACTACAACCTTTGGGGTCTCGGGGTCACCGCTAAAGTGGGTCGGTGTTTGCGCCACCGTCACTTGTTTTTTCCCGTAAAATATTTCTCAAGAAGAATTTTAGAAAAAAAAGGTCCAAATAAAAGAAGTGTCTCAGCCTTGACCTGACTTTTTTAAACACTGATGGGCAAATCCGAAGTGTCTGACTACAGGAAAACGCAAGAAGGAAGGGAAGGGGGGAATAGAGGACTGATTATTGTGTTCGCCAGAAGAAATCCACAATAATATATACAAAGAGGTAAGACAAGGCAAGATTTGTTCGGATTTATAACCCGGGGTGTGTTGGCCACCCAGGATAACCCAAGAAAGTCAGAGCGTCGTCCAGGATTGTCTGTCTTATTTCCGTTGAGGGCATTCAATGTTGCCCCCCAGGATGCGACCCACACCAGTCTACTGACACCCAGGTACCAACTAAGGTGAACAGGGGCAGCAGGTGTAATGAAACATGCCTAACATTTCTATCAGTGTCGGGGATTGAACAACGGACAATGTGTGAAGCGAGTGCGTTGCCAGCCGAGCCACGGGACACCTTATTTTAGAGATTAAAGTATTTTTGACTGGTTGTGAACAGGTTAAATGCAGCCTTAAACCAAAAAATGAGTCCATTAATTAACTCAGTTTTGACTGACTTTGCAATTGCCCTGAGAATCTGCGTTATGTAGGGTGAAGTTAACAGAGGAACTCTGTGTCATCCTCAGAGAAGATGACACAGTGCAGATCTTGACTTGGAAGACTGTGTTTCACAAATGTTGACAATCGCTCGTAAGTAGGAATGATGACTGGACTCACCAGACACAATTAACCAGTGGAAATGGGATTCACAGCCCCCCCCCTTCCCCCGAACACTGTGACATTAGACCGAGACTCTCGCTGGCTCAGCCCACCAACATTAGACCGAGACTCTCGCTGGCTCAGCCCACCAACATTAGACCGAGACTCTCGCTGGCTCAGCCCACCAACATTAGACCGAGACTCTCGCTGGCTCAGCCCACCAACATTAGACCGAGACTCTCGCTGGCTCAGCCCACCAACATTAGACCGAGACTCTCGCTGGCTCAGCCCACCAACATTAGACCGAGACTCTCGCTGGCTCAGCCCACCAACATTAGACCGAGACTCTCGCTGGCTCAGCCCACCAACATTAGACCGAGACTCTCGCTGGCTCAGCCCACCAACACGTCGAAAATAATCATTTTTTTTTGCGATACTTCATTATGTTCCAAGTGTCGAATGAAGTCGAACGCCTCTCTCTCTCCCACTTCTCACTCTCCTGCTCACCTCTCCACTCCTCAATATCATTCTCTCTCTCTCATCTCTCCATCTCCATGTTCCTTCTCTCCCTCTTTCTTTCTCTCCCTCTCTCTCTCTCTCTCTCTCTTTCTCTCTTCTCTCCCTCTTTCTTTCTCTCCCTCTTTCTTTCTCTCCCTCTTTCTTTCTCTCCCTCTTTCCTTCTCTTCTCTCCCCTTTCTCTTTCTTCTCCCTCTTCTTCTCTCCCTTCTTTCTCCCCCTTTCTTTCTCTCCCTCTCTTTCTCTCCCTCTCTTTCTCTCCCTCTCTTTCTCTCCCTCTCTTTCTCTCCCTCTCTTTCTCTCCCTCTCTTTCTCTCCCTCTCTTTCTCTCTCTCTCTCTCCTCTTTCTCTCCCTCTTTCTCTCCTCCTTTTCTTTTCTCTCCCTCTCTTTCTCTCCCTCTCTTTCTCTCCCTCTCTCTCTCTCTCTCTCTCTCTGAGTGTGAGAAGACACAGTACAACTCTCAGTCATGACAGTTCTGAAACACTAAACACGACGCTTGTCAACGATACACGAGGCAAAAAACTTGTCCCTCCATTTGATTGATTGTTCAAGAGAAAATAAGTGTAATTTGTGAGAGGTACAACTGGTTTGGTTGCTGATATTGTGTTTGTTGTCATGATGATGATGATGACAGCACGCTTGGTGCAACATGGAATATTGTCCACCAACAACCTGCCGTCTTATTGACCCGTCCGCCGCATGTCTGCCTTTTTTTTTTCTTTTTTTACAAAACGGACGTTTGACATCTGGCGTAAACTTTGTACCTTCCGATGGAAACTTCGTATTCTTTGTGGGGACTGTGCTGCATCTGGTGGGAACTTTATTTCTTCTCCAGGAACTTTGTCGCTTCTGATGTTAACTTTCTTTTGGTGGGAATCTGCTTGGGTTGTTGTTCTTATTGGTTACTTCCTGTGTGCTGCTGCTGAAGGCGGTGATATGTGTGATAATCCAGTTTAAATTATTACATTCAAATGAAACTCTCAACCCAAGTGAGTCATTTAGAGAAAGTTGTTGTTTGAGCCTCCGGTCGTCCAGTGCGAGACAGATACTCTACTCTCAAGACCAGCTTACTCTCAAGACCAGCTTACTCTCAAGACCAGCTTACTCTCAAGTCCAGGTTGCTCTCAAGACCAGCTTACTCTCAAGACCAGCTTACTCTCAAGACCAGCTTACTCTCAAGACCAGCTTACTCTCAAGTCCAGGTTGCTCTCAAGACCAGCTTACTCTCAAGACCAGCTTACTCTCAAGACCAGCTTACTCTCAAGACCAGCTTACTCTCAAATCCAGCTTACTCTCAAGACCAGCTTACTCTCAAGACCAGCTTACTCTCAAGACCAGCTTACTCTCAAGACCAGCTTACTCTCAAGTCCAGGTTACTCTCAAGTCCAGGTTACTCTCAAGTCCAGGTTACTCTCAAGTCCAGGTTACTCTCAAGTCCAGGTTACTCTCAAGTCCAGGTTACTCTCAAGTCCAGCTTACTCTCAAGACCAGCTTACTCTCAAGACCAGCTTACTCTCAAGACCAGCTTACTCTCAAGACCAGCTTACTCTCAAGACCAGCTTACTCTCAAGACCAGCTTACTCTCAAGACCAGCTTACTCTCAAGACCAGCTTACTCTCAAGTCCAGGTTACTCTCAAGTCCAGGTTACTCTCAAGACCAGCTTACTCTCAAGTCCAGGTTACTCTCAAGACCAGCTTACTCTCAATATCAGCTTACTCTCAAGACCAGCTTACTCTCAATATCAGCTTACTCTCAATATCAGCTTACTCTCAAGACCAGCTTACTCTCAAGACCAGCTTACTCTCAATATCAGCTTACTCTCAAGACCAGCTTACTCTCAAGACCAGCTTACTCTCAAGACCAGGTTACTCTCAAGTCCAGGTTACTCTCAAGACCAATTTACTGTCAAGTCCAGGTTACTCTCAAGACCAGCTTACTCTCAAGACCAGCTTACTCTCAAGACCAGCTTACTCTCAAGTCCAGGTTACTCTCAAGTCCAGGTTACTCTCAAGTCCAGGTTACTCTCAAGTCCAGCTTACTCTCAAGACCAGTTTACTCTCAAGTCCAGCTTACTCTCAAGACCAGCTTACTCTCAAGACCAGCTTACTCTCAAGACCAGCTTACTTTCAAGACCAGCTTACTCTCAAGATCAGCTTACTCTCAAGACCAGCTTATTTTCAAGACCAGCTTACTCTCAAGACCAGCTTACTCTCAAGTCCAGCTTACTCTTAAGTCCAGGTTACTCTCAAGACCAGCTTACTCTCAAGACCAGCTTACTCTCAAGTCCAGGTTACTCTCAAGACCAGCTTACTCTCAAGTCCAACTTACTCTCAAGACCAGCTTACTCTCAAGTCCAGCTTACTCTCAAGACCAGCTTACTCTCAAGTCCAGGTTACTCTCAAGTCCAGGTTACTCTCAAGTCCAGGTTACTCTCAAGACCAGCTTGCTCTCAAGACCAGCTTACTGTCAAGACCAGCTTACTCTAAGTCCAGTTTACTCTCAAGTCCAGGTTACTCTCAAGTCCAGGTTACTCTCAAGACCAACTTACTGTCAAGTCCAGGTTACTCTGAAGACCAGCTTACTCTCAAGACCAGCTTACTCTCAAGTCCAGGTTACTCTCAAGACCAGCTTACTCTCAAGACCAGCTTACTCTCAAGACCAGCTTACTCTCAAGACCAGCTTACTCTCAAGACCAGCTTACTCTCAAGTCCAGGTTACTCTCAAGTCCAGGTTACTCTCAAGTCCAGGTTACTCTCAAGACCAATTTACTGTCAAGTCCAGGTTACTCTCAAGACCAGGTTACTCTCAAGACCAGGTTACTCTCAAGACCAGCTTACTCTCAAGACCAGGTTACTCTCAAGACCAGCTTACTCTCAAGTCCAGGTTACTCTCAAGACCAGCTTACTCTCAAGTCCAGGTTACTCTCAAGTCCAGGTTACTCTCAAGACCAATTTACTGTCAAGTCCAGGTTACTCTCAAGACCAGGTTACTCTCAAGACCAGCTTACTCTCAAGTCCAGGTTACTCTCAAGACCAGCTTACTCTCAAGTCCAGGTTACTCTCAAGTCCAGGTTACTCTCAAGACCAATTTACTGTCAAGTCCAGGTTACTCTCAAGACCAGGTTACTCTCAAGACCAGCTTACTCTCAAGTCCAGGTTACTCTCAAGACCAGCTTTTTCTAAAGGTCAGCTTAATTAAAACATCTTGTTAGTCTAAATTAAGATAACTCTAATGTGTAAGAAAATTAAATCTACCTGGTTAAAGTACTGGAGAGATGATATTAAAACGTTTTAATTTAGAAAGGGTTTAAGGTGAATTTTTTTTATCGTTCAAGGGAGGACAGGAGTAGGATATTATGCAGATTATTAATGTGTCGACTACAAAAATTTTCTTTGTATATCCCGAAGTGAAGTAAAAGGATTTTGATTACTGTGACCCTCCTATCACCTCGCCCGGAACAGTAATTTGTATGAATTAAAAAGAGACCCAAGGGTGTTAGTGGAATCAAGAGACCCAAGGGTGTTAGTGGAATCAAGAGACCCAAGGGTGTTAGTGGAATCAAGAGACCCAAGGGTGTTAGTGGAATCAAGAGACCCAAGGGTGTTAGTGGAATCAAGAGACCCAAGGGTGTTAGTGGAATCAAGAGACCCAAGGGTGTTAGTGGAATCAAGAGACCCAAGGGTGTTAGTGGAATCAAGAGACCCAATGGTGTTAGTGGAATCAAGAGACCCAAGGGTGTTAGTGGAATCAAGGCAGAGGGATACAATCCACAGTGGCAGTGGTATCTATGTGCTCTGCTCTGGAGTCGCTACCACAGACCCAGTGAGAGAGGAAGATGTCTTTCTCATCTGGTAAAAGATGTGCGAGCTAGTGATAGGTGGTATTCACTATTCCAACTAAGACGAGGTACTAAAGAATGTGTGTGCCTGGGTCACCTGGGTAAGATGAGTGTTACTAAGGTCACCTCACCTAGATTGACCTGATAGTGACTCATGCCTTCAGTTTCTCCAAAACAGTGTCTGTATGTGAGTATTGTGGATATGAAAGAATAAGAAACTTAATGGAAATCTAGTTTTGCATTAATATCATGCTTATTCCATATATACTTGGATAGTAGCTTATCACTTGATATATCTATATAATTTAGACTGGTCCTCAGTAGATCCACTGAGACTCAGAATCCTGACACAGTGATGAGTTACATTTAAGCCGCCATAAGAGGCTTAAACACCTCGAACGAGACTGACAACTATCTAAATAATAAATATTTTAATTACCAAAATCATGCAGAAACTATATCACAGCAGAAGAAAATATATCCAAACAGAGGCAATGAAAAATTTGACTACACCAATAAAATGTTTGTTTAGAGTGGCCGTGATCTTGACCTGGAGGGAAGGGAAGGGAAGAGGCGGTGGCACTCAGGGTCAGGCGAGGGAGTGGGTACCTACCCACGCCCAGATCTCCTCACGGATGAGGTCAGCTGTGTCGCAACTCTGGTTATGTGCCGCTGAACACGACTCACACATCTAGTATTCATCAACTTGACCTTCCTCGTCACTTGTACACATAAACTGTTAGAAACCAATATAAAAAACACGGAAGGATCAAGCCTTTATTTAAACTGCGTTTCGCTAAGTAATAAAGCTTTCAATGAATGAGACATCTTTTTAATAAAGACTTGCTCTGTTTTCGTGTCTTTGATTTACTACGTCACGGCCAACTGCCTATCTGTCACAGCTGTTGAAAGCACTAAGTTGGAGCCTAACAGCAGCGCTATGGACGATACTGAAGAAGAGATTATCTTTGCAGAACAAGCTTTCCTGAGACAACGCTTTAATATATTTATGCTTGATAAGTATTAAGGCGCTCTAGAGCGGAAACATTTTCCCAACAAAAGCTTCTTGCTCTTGCTTTATTTCTCTGTGTTGGTATTAGTACATACTTGCGACACTACCACTTGAAATATCAGTGAAGCTCGTGAAAGGATTTCAGCCTGTTAATGACACAAGATTTGCTATAAAGACTGGTCACAGGTACAAATACATGCACAAGGAGATAGACGAGTACAAGTCTCACGTAATCCATAATCTGGAGAGTAAGTTTTAAAAGACGTTTCAGTTCAGGACGGGCAGAAACGTCGTCTGAAGTTTCCTCTCCAAATTGTTGGTTAGATGCGAATTGTTCTAGACATGGCACTGTGTCTTTTATTTTTTTAGATGATTACCGTATATTTCGAACTATGACTGAGGCATTTTTAAGATTATGCTCGAAGGTGCGAATTTCTTTGGCAACATCTAATGCGAGGGACCAAACCGCTAAGAAGACAGTATTAGGCTTCTTCACTCATCCTATGAGTGAGCATACCACCATGAAAACAGTACTGGGCAATGCTACTCATGAGCGTACTTGCCATCATTCAGTATTGTGGAGTCTCACCACCATAAAAGCAATAATTTTCAGCCCCAGTAGTTGACACGATCCTTGACTGTCTCAGTATACGACTATCGCTGCCTTTATAGTCGACGGGTCTACAAGTTACATTACCTTGATAAATTAACAATGACGGTCTAGCTGTGTGGTCGACATATAAATTACTCATCTGTTCATTGTCTCTCGAGAAATTCGTTCAATGTCCAACACTGTCAAGCAGGTTACAATATTCCCTGTGCGCCACCACCTTGACTACTGTATTCATACTGAGTGACTACTCCTATGTGAAGATATTACATCAGTGGAAAAGCTCCACACATGGTTAAGAAAACCATCGCAGGCATAAGACGGGTTATTTATTTGGATTCTGAGGTCTCAGCAACTGTCATCTTTTCAAACCAGGCGCAGGATGACTATTCTCACTGAAGAAATAAAACAAACTGGATGAATTCTCTAGTGGTCTGTCAAGGGTATTCTCACCTGTTCAGTTCCGGATGACAGCAGTGAAATGGTTAGTAACTGTTAAAAAACATTGATAAACAAAACTTAAATGTCGTTCGTGGCCAATGCATGCTGTTAAAAATTTATGAAATAAATTACAAATGTCCGACTCCATCGTTAGCGAAGGGGTGATGCACCTTATAATGGAATGTCTTAGCCAAGTGGTTAAATTCTCTGGTAATCTGGAGAGGTAATGTGCACTAGTTCGGCTCCCAACAACGGCACTAAACATTCTGAGAAATGATCTCCGCTTACAATAATTTTCACAATAACAAAATTAAACAAATATTCGTCAGTTATTTGCGATTAGAACTTAATGAGAAAGCGAAGAGATTAGAGCATTAGGGTTCATACTCGAAATGGTTTACAAAACCGACAAGTTGAAGAATGAGACACTCGTGCAACATTGAAATTGTTGAAATTATTGAAGCAACTTGCTGGAGGTCTCTCGCCTTGATATTTTAAGGAAAGTCAACCAGAGAGACAATAACATAGCAGCCAGCGACCTCGTCTCAGCTTCTGGAAGATCTGGTACTTCCTCACCAGATGATTCATCACGTACCGCACCAGATGATCCATCACGTACCTAAGCAGATGATCCATCACGTACCGCACCAGATGATCCATCACGTACCTAACCAGATGATCCATCACGTACCGCACCAGATGATCCATCACGTACCTAACCAGATGATCCATCACGTACCGCACCAGATGATCCATCACGTACCTAACCAGATGATTCATCACGTACCGCACCAGATGATCCATCACGTACCTCACCAGATGATCCATCACGTACCTAACCAGATGATCCATCACGTACCGCACCAGATGATCCATCACGTACCTAAACAGATGATTCATCACGTACCGCACCAGATGATCCATCACGTACTTAACCAGATGATCTATCACGTACCGCACCAGATGATCCATCACGTACCTAACCAGATGATTCATCACGTACCGCACCAGATGATTCATCACGTACCGCACCAGATGATTCATCACGTACCTAACCAGATGATTCATCAAGTACCTAACCAGATGATTCATCACGTACCGCACCAGATGATCCATCACGTACCTAACCAGATGATTCATCACGTACTGCACCAGATTATTCATCACGTACCTAACCAGATGATTCATCACGTACCGCACCAGATGATTCATCACGTACCTAACCAGATGATTCATCACGTACCGCACCAGATGATTCATCACGTACCGCACCAGATGATCCATCACGTACCTCACCAGATGATCCATCACGTACCTCACCAGATGATCCATCACGTTCCTCACCAGATGATTCATCACGTGGAAGTTTTTTCTGGTACTTCCTTTCCTTTAAATGTGTTTTTATTTCCTCCGTCGAGCATTCTGCCGTAATAACGAGTCTATCAGATATCACCTCTTACCCATGAGACCCTTCGAGAGAGTGCCTTGATACTGATTAAGGAAGTGAAAGCCCGGTTACCTCCCATGCCCCAGCAGCTTTTCGTTCCGTATAAGTTTAGTCCCTCTTCATAAATATGACAATGATTCCAATAGGTATAGTGTCTGTCTCCATTGGAAAATACGTAAAGTATCCCCTCTCTTTTACTAAGTGGTTCATCAAGTAACCTTCTACCTATCAACAATCATAAAAAAAAAATAAACGTTAATCTCAGGCTGTTGCAACTCTCTGAAGCTTTTCACAGGTGTGCCTGGACGCGATGCAGCGGCCTCTTGCAAACCTGACCTCATGCTGAGCATATCTGACAGTGATGTGGATAGAACTAATCCGAGATGAGCATTATAATAACACACTGGTTGTAAAATGCTCGGCAGGAACTCTCAGAGTTAATTATGTATATCCCTTGCGTATTAGAAAGAAGAGATAGAGAGAGAGAGGGGGGGAAAGGAAGAGGGAAAGGGTGAGAGAGATTGCTTAAAATACCCTTGGACCAGATTGGCATAACTTACGTAATTTCATAAAACCCGTTTATAGGTCAGACTACGATGATGAAATATACATGGCGTAGTTTAGTATAAACCTTGGTAATAGATACCGACAAATTGGCTTAGAAAGACACTTGAGCAAACACCAGGACATATTGATTAGAAAACATTTCGGCCTGGGAACCGTGAGGTGTGAGGGACACATGGTGACCTGAAGAATGCCATATTAGGATGAGAGAACAGGTAGACAATGTGATCACCTGACTCCTGTGTTGTTAGGTAGGTGCTGCTTTGCCTGGTTGAGTATCATGTATGCTAATGTTTTGGGAAATTTCTACTTTCCAGTATTATGTTCTATGGTGTGGGTAACGGCTGTTAGCGATGCTTCCAGACATCGTCGGCGTCTAAGATCTTGTTCGGTAAGGAAGAGTTGTGCCTCATCCCAATTCATCAAATGTCCCGTGGAGTCCCTGTGGAGGACAAACGCGTACCTTAAGGTACTGGAAACCTCGTTAATTGCCGTCACCCACATCACATAACATATTACTGGTAACTAGAAAATTTAAAAAACATTAGCATACATGATACTCAACCAGGCAACGCACCACTTGGTTAACACAGGAGTCACGTGATCACATTGTCTACCTGTCCTCACCATGCGTCACTCACACCTCACTCTTCACCTATGTATACTAACTTTATAACCTCTGTGCTAGAAGTGATCCAGGTTCCAGGAAAGAAACGCATTGTAAGCCACAGTAAGCTACTGACACTGATTAAGACATTAGGAAGATGGGCCGTGTATATACACACAACCCATCTTCCTAATCCCTATTTTAAACAATCCTCTAATCCCTATTTTAACAATCCTCTAATCCCTATTTTAAACAATCCTCTAATCCTTATTTTAAACAATGGTCTTGAAATATTGTCTCGGGTAAAATGCAGCCTTAATACCCCTTTCATGGAATCGATAAACATCACAACTAATCCTAACCCAAGTCCAGCTACGGTATCCTATGGCCAGAACTATAATAAGTATTGAAATACGGCAAATAAAGTAGATTTTCATCAGTAACTGTAGATAAGAAAAACTTTTAAACAATACACCATATTGTTATTACAAAAAAAGAAAATCCCGTTATTTTTAAACATTAGATAGACAACGCCAGTTATTAGAGCTGTTTATCAGACAATCCAGGTAAAAAAGAATTACGCTTCCTTACAGCTTCCCGAAGCTTCTCTGCTCCACCTCCACCGTGTGGGAACGACGGTGAAAAAAATTAAAAATAAAATATGCAAACTCTGTCATACGCATTGAAAAACTTATCACGAAGATCATGGGTGAATATAAAGAAGTTTACACAATCACTGTATACGTACGAATAATAATAATAATAATAATAATAATAATAATAATAATAATAATAATAATAATAATAATAATAATATCCCCTTTTACAGCATAATACTAAAAAAAGAAGATAGGTTGTTTGAATATGCAGAAAAGTAGAGGAAATGTTAAAGAGGTTAATTATGTAATAAAAGCAAAGTTAAGATGCGTGAGAGAACTTGTACTGGGAAGAGTTGTAAGAATTAAGGCAGATGCACCTGAAGTAACGAGAGGTTAGGAAGGGTTGAGGTGGCTTAAGTGAAAGTAAAATCGAAGAGTATTTATGCAAGTGAGGTGATGAGAGAGTGACTGAGTAATTACGAGAGGTGGGAAGTGATATCTTAGGGAATTTTGAGCGGACCTCAATCTTCTTGTAGGTTCGCCGGTGCTGTCCCGGCCCGGGTCTTCTCCAGGAAGGATCTTAACCAAGAAATCAAGATGTAAAACTGAACCCAAAAATGGAATACAAGCTTCTCAATTTTGTTAATATTACATCACAATGACAGCCTCTCGTCTACCATCACAATTATATTGTGAAGGCTAATTTTAAAAGTGTTACTGGGATGTTTACTGCGTCTTACAGTAATTATGATCATGGTCTGGAGACCAGAATGTCACAGCATAAATATAATATAGCTACTGTCCAGGGATTTATTTCTTGTTTTTATTTTAAGGGGACCGGCTAGTATATACACTGGGCTAATACAGAATGATTAGTTCCTTGTAACTGCTTTGAACGGTAAAATATTGTTAAGCCTTCTCTTATTAATCACGATACGAAATAGATTTAGAGTCAAAGTTCTGTTATTTATACACAAGGCAACTTTCTGGTGCTTGACGGGTGACAACTGTAGTTAACCATAACTTTAATTAACGTTCTGTAAACCTTTCTCTATTTGTCACATAATTTTTCTCTCTCGATGGCTGTAAAATACAGTGTGCGGTCAGTTGCATCCAATTGTACGTTAATAGGTATTGGCTTAGGCTTTGTAACAATAATTTTGTGCTTAAACTGAAAAAAAATCTGTATTTTGACTACTTGGTTCGAGGCCCAGAACTCTGAAATATGAATCTGGACAAACAAGATTTCAATAATACAAAGAAAAAGACTTTTCGGTCTTCTATTTTTCACTCGCCAATAAAGGGAAAATTCTGGGTAACAACATTGTCAACAAACATAATGACAAAGAACAGAGGGAAAAATACACAAATGCAGTATAATGCGATCCTTTATTGACTACGTTTCGCCCAAACAGTGAGCTTTATCAAGTCACAAACTGATGTTTGTGTCTTGATAAAGTCCACTGTGGGGGAAACGTAGTTAATGAAGGATCGCATTATACAGCAGTAGTAAGCGGAGAGGACTCTCTCTCTCTCTCTCTCTCTCTCTCTCTCTCTCTCTCTCTCTCTCTCTCTCTCTCTCTCTCTCTCTCTCTCTCTCTCTCTCTCTCTCTCTCTTCTGTCTCTCTCTCTGTCTCTCTCTCTGTCTCTCTCTCTGTCTCCCTCCCTCTCTCTCTCTCTCTCTCTCTCTCTCTCTCTCTCTCTCTCTTCCCGACGACCAAATATTAATTCTAAGTAACAATATACTCGAAAATAAGGCACATGCTGTACATTATAACAGTAGCATTAAACCACAGGATCCCCTACCCTCCATAACTCGTCTTTCTGTTGTGTCACACCATAATATTGAAATCTTGATAAACAAACGCCAGAAAACAGAATATATCAGATGTTTTATGTGTATGTATACATACACAGAAATTCTAAATTGTTTGACTCTGGCTTCCGAATCTGCGTTCCAATATAAATATACCTGAACATTAAAATGGTATAAAATACCGATAGATTGTTAGGTAAGACACATATGCAACAGTTAGGTATCTTTATTTCGAAACGTTTCGTCTACACAGTAGGCTTCTTCAATCGAGTACAGAAATGTTGATAGAAGCAGAAGATACTTGAAGACGATGTAATCAGTCCATCACCCTTAAAGTTTTGAGGTGGTCAGTCCCTCAGTCTGGAGAAGAGTCCGTTTCAGACATCGGAACAATGCTCTTCTCCAGACTGAGGGACTGACCACCTCAAAACTTTAAGGGTGATGGACTGATTACATCGTCTTCAAGTATCTTCTGCTTCTATCAACTTTTCTGTACTCGATTGAAGAAGCCTACTGTGTAGGCGAAACGTTTCGAAATAAAGATACCTAACTGTTGCATATGTGTCTTACCTAACATAAATATACCTTCGTGGTGTAGAGATATAAGTGTTGTATAGCTATACATGAATGATCTAAACTACATTCTGCTATTATATTTTACAATAGAATTCAGTTAAAGGTACATTATAACATTCTTGGTAACTGTCACACCACTAAGTAAAAAGAACATATCAACTGATGAGATACATCACGAGAAAATATACTGAAGGAATTGTCATGGCCAAACTTGCAGAGTAACTGATGAAGCGAGCATAAGTGACACTGAATAAGATGAGAATACAAGGCTAGACGAAGGATACGTGCAGAATAGCAATAGTAAGGATGATAAGTAGAATAACAATGCAGTGGCCGGAATAACAACAACAACAGCAGCAGCTCGCAATTTGGAAATGAAAATCTAAGAATGTCAGTCTGTCCTTCCGAGGGTCAACACTCCCTCGGCCCAGTCTTTGACTAGGCCTACCCCAGTGCTTGCTTGGTCAACCAAGCCGCTGCTGCCGGCGGACGCTAGCAGTCTAGTTGATCTGGCATTTGGCGGAGATACTGATCGGACCGTTACCAATCTATCATTCTCTGCTTTCGGTCAAACTTGATTACCTCTCGTTTCCGGGCACTGTATGACCCCTTACGAGCTTCTTGCTTCTATAAGGAAAATTCAAGCGCCTTATATAACCGAAAATATTAAGAAAAAGAGATGGTCAAACAAACAACAAATGTCTCAATATGTTTCATTCACACTGGAAAACCTGGAGGACTTGCCAGTTCCTGAGATGTGTATGTACAGGACTTTACAGTAGGATTCCTTGATGCTGGTGAAGGACTCTTCTTCAACCTACCTTCCCCATTCTCGAAAAAAACACGATCAGCCTCCTAACCTTCAGGCCCTGTATGACACATAAGGGTTTAGCGCTTCCCAAAAAATGTAATATAAGCACATGAACACACACACACACACACACACACACACACACACACACACACACACACACACACACACACACACACACACACAGGCTAGATGTCTATCGACAAGTGTTTTCAAGAGCCGGTAACTAAGCACACATACATGCTAGACACTTACCCAGTTCATCAGGAGCCACGTACTTGGACAGCAAGGCACGGATCGCGATGGCACACGAGTTGACCAAGAGAGCAGCCAAGGGCGCTGGGAGATACATACGAAAGAGAGAGAAAATCAGCGAGAAATTAGTACTGCTTCTTGCTTGTTGAACATTGCTTCTCCTCCAAATCCTACCACAAATGCAGAGAGTTCCTAGACCAGCAGTAATGTGCTGTTATCACAGGTGTGGTTCTAGATCATCAAACATATGTTTTTTTTTCATTCGCCGCTATGGGATTTTGCAATGAAAGAAGCATGTTCTTATCGGTAATAAATTGTGTCTTATAGACCAGCGATAATGGAATGTGGTTTTGATAATTCATTAGGAGAATCGACAAAGTAGTAACGAGATGAGTCGGATTCCACAGAGAGAATACGCAAGATGATCTTCACATGAAACACTTACCGAGCCACATGAAGAAGTAGGTGCTTGGGGTGACGAGGCCGTAAAGAACGTAGTCGAAGACTGAGGAGAACGCGCCCACCAAAGCCAAGACGTTATCGGATACCTTGAGTCCTGCGCTGAGCACCGGCACCGCCACCAGGGATCCTGAGGACACCACCAACACCAGATCACTTCAGGAGGTCACTGTACGGGTCATGAATGGTCACTCAGTGGCACGGGTGGCCACAAAAAACAAAATATAATAATTTATTTATTAAAAAAAAAGAGCAGGTGCCCGTAAGAAAATGGTTCGTCAGGAAAGGGGGAAAGACGAGTAGATATTTATATTTATTTATTTTAATCATGGGGGAGCGCTAAACCCGTAGGATCATACAGCGCATGTGGGGGGGGGGAGGATGGAAGGTATTCAGGCTTCAGGGAACTGGAGACGAGTACATAGAAAATTAAAATCAAGGATGAGAAGTGACAACTGTGCAGGAAATGAGCAGGAAAAGTTGAAATGGAATGAGAGAAAAGATGAAGAACAGCTACTACAGAGCGACGTAGGGAGAAGTGTCACTGTGTAGGAAGGAACCTTTCAAAGATGATGTCTTAATGCTAGTGGATGGCTTTTGATTCGGGGAATTGGAGTTACTCTCCCCTTCCTCAGATGAAACTTGATTGTCTTGTATTCCCCAGGAGTTGTGTGACTCTGTGAACATAATATTAACAGGATAGGAAGGGGAAATGCCCCAAAATAAACAAGGGGACGGTACCAGAGGTGAAGGAGGAAAGCTGTTTGATAGTATCAACGGGGAAAAAAATTATTCACAATTTTTGGTAGGAATCAGGAGGCCTCACTCACCTAGGGTGGCCAGTAGGTTTTTGTAGGTGACCCACAGACCGTAATCGGAAGCCTGCCACAGCAGCACCTGGCGGGTGAACAAGTACATGTAGGCACCTGCGGAAAGAGTAAGAAGGGATCTAGTTAGCATCCACCTTGATAAGTATAAAAGGGGAGGAAAGACAGTACAAGGGAGATGTAGAAATAAGTACTTTATTTGTGAAGCGCCAAACCCGTGCTGGTCATTCAGCTCAAGTTGTGGTAGGTGTTCGATCCTCTGACATTACTTGCAGGGAGGACCCAGAAACGTAACGTGAAACGCACGCAGCAAGACGAATCGTTTTTGTAACTGACGTCTCATAAAAACAAAGTCATTGCCTGAACCTACTACTGAGCTACTACTGAGCTGCTACTGAGCTACTACTGAGCTACTACTGAGCTACTACTGAGCTACTACTGAGCTACTACTGAGCTACTACTGAGCTGCTACTGAGCTACTACTGAGCTGCTACTGAGCTACTACTGAGCTACTACTGAGCTACTACTGAGCTGCTACTGAGCTACTACTGAGCTACTACTGAGCTACTACTGAGCTACTACTGAGCTGCTACTGAGCTACTACTGAGCTACTACTGAGCTCCTACTGAGCTACTACTGAGCTACTACTGAGCTGCTACTGAGCTACTACTGAGCTACTACTGAGCTACTACTGAGCTACTACTGAGCTACTACTGAGCTACTACTGAGCTACTACTGAGCTACTACTGAGCTGCTACTGAGCTACTACTGAGCTACTACTGAGCTACTACTGAGCTACTACTGAGCTGCTACTGAGCTACTACTGAGCTGCTACTGAGCTACTACTGAGCTACTACTGAGCTACTACTGAGCTGCTACTGAGCTACTACTGAGCTACTACTGAGCTACTACTGAGCTACTACTGAGCTACTACTGAGCTGCTACTGAGCTACTACTGAGCTACTACTGAGCTGCTACTGAGCTACTACTGAGCTACTACTGAGCTACTACTGAGCTGCTACTGAGCTACTACTGAGCTACTACTGAGCTACTACTGAGCTACTACTGAGCTACTACTGAGCTGCTACTGACCTACTACTGAGCTACTACTGAGCTACTACTGAGCTACTACTGAGCTGCTACTGAGCTACTACTGAGCTACTACTGAGCTACTACTGAGCTACTACTGAGCTACTACTGAGCTACTACTGAGCTGCTACTGACCTACTACTGAGCTACTACTGAGCTACTACTGAGCTACTACTGAGCTACTACTGAGCTACTACTGAGCTACTACTGAGCTACTACTGAGCTACTACTGAGCTACTACTGAGCTACTACTGAGCTACTACTGGTAACTAACTAACAGAAGCAAGGCAGGGGAGAGTCTTTGATTATAATAAGACAAGGGAGAGAGAGGAGAGCAGGTAGACTACATTTTCTTGGTAAGAAAGCTGTCGTCACAGTACCACACAAGGGATTAGTACAAAAGCTACTTGAGCCGGCAGGAATAACAGGAAAGGAACTGCAATGGATCAGAGAATACCTGACAGGAAGAAAACATCGAGTGATAGTATGTGGCGAAGTGTCAAAGTGGGCGATTGTGGTGAGCGGGGCTCCACATGGGTCAGTCCTGGAACCGGTGCTGTTTCTGGTATATGTGAATGACATGGAGGAAGATATGGATTCTGACGTGTCTGTTTTCAGACGATGAGAATTCAAGTGGATGAGTATCAGGTAGAATTATAAAGGGATCTGGACAGGCTGCAAGCCTGGTCCAACAACTGGCTCCTGGAGTTAAACAGCACCAAGTGAAAAGTCATGAAGATTGGGGAAGATCAAAGAAGACCGCAGACGGAGTACAAATAGGGGGGCAAAGACTGCAAACCTCATTCAAGGAAAAGGATCTTGGAGTGAGTATAATACCGAGCACATCTCCAGAGGCACACAACATCCAATTAACTGCTGCACCATGTGGGTGCCTGGCACACCGTACACCGTGTATGTTAGGCCCATATTAGAGTATGCAGCACCAGTATGGAATCCACACCTCGTCAAGCACGCCAAGAAATTAGAGAAAGTGCAAAGGTTTGCCAATAAGACTAGTCCCGGAACTGAGGGGTATGTCGTACGAGGAGAGGTTAAGGGAAATCAACCTGACGACACTGGAGGACAGGAGACATAGGAGGGACATGATAACGATATACAAATTACTGAGAGGAACTGACAAGGTGGATAAAGATAGAATGTTTCAGAGATGGAACACAGCAACAAGGGGTTACACCTTTAAGTTGAAAACTCAGATGAGTCACTGGGATGTTAGGAAGTATTTCTTCAGTCATAGAGTCGTCAGGAAGTGGAATATTCTGGAGAGTGATGTAGTGGAGGCAGGATCCATACATAGTTTTAAGAAGAGACACGATAAAGCTAATGGAGAAGCGAGAGAGTGGACCTAGTGGCGAGCAGTGAAGAGGCGGGGCCAGGAGCTGAGACTCTACCCATGCAACCACAAATAAGTAAGAACTAATAGATAAGAACGAACACTCACACGAACGAACGAACATTCATTTTTGCTGAACAAGCAGAATGAAAATTTTTTTATGCAATAAGTCAGTAAAAATCAGTCTATATTATATATATAATATATATATATATATATATATATATATATATATATATATATATATATATATATATATATATGTATATACTGATCTCTGGCTGAAGGAGACACGAACCTTGGAACAAGGTACGCAGTGCTTTACCAATCTACCCACACTGGACACTGCGTACCTTGTTCCAAGGTTCGTAGATTCGAGTCTCCTTCAGCCAGAGATCAGTGTTTGTGTATATTTCGCCTGCTCTTGCGAATTCCTTGCATATATATATATATATATATATTATTTTATATATATATATATATATATATATATATATATATATATATATATTGATATATATATATATTGATATATATATATATTGATATATATATATATTGATATATATATATATTGATATATATATATATATATATATATATATATATATATATATATATATATATTGATATATATATATATATATATATATATATATATATATATATTGATATATATAATATATAATGTAATATTAACATACGGAGTATAGAGTCTCCGCCACTCCTTGCACTAAATAACGCAATCAAAATATAACATTAATCCGGAGTTTATTTGGGCACCTGGCCTTGGGTCTGGTTCTCCTCAGCCACACAGCTACACTGGTGGGTCCAGATGCCACACCGTACACACCCAAGTGCAAAAACTTGTCTTGCGCTCCAGGAAACCATTTCCTTTCTCACTCCCCCATTCCACCCCTGCGACCTTGGAAGCCATCTTGCCAACCACTGTGATCACCTACATCACCTAAGACAACCAGGTCCAATACAGTGAAAGCTCTTCCCGATGCTTTACGATGATTTTTACCGATAAGAGCATCTGGGGAAGTCATATCATGACCCCTCTGTTGCCTCGAGTTCGTCGTCTCTTCCACCATTGCCTCCACATCCGCTTTTCCCTTACCTGCGTCGTTACCTGTGTGGCCTCGAACTAGCGGCTTCATAAATTGTTTCCGGGACATGTGGACTTGTCAATGAATCTTCTGCCCTTTGTTCTTCAGAGAGATAAGAGGATGAGAGCCTCCAGTGGTAACAATATTGATCGGGGTAGACCTTTGTTGCGACGGATGGACGCAGAAATACTGACAGATTCAGGCTATATATAATTTGACTTCTTTCTTTTTTTATTTTAATTCACAAGACCCCAAAATAATCTCCGTGACATGTAAGGATGCAATAAACCTCTCAATATATTGCTTTACAATTTTGAGAAAAATTGTGGCCTTCGTGCATAGCACAGTTCTTCGAAGAGGAATTATAGTATGACACAGTCACTTTATTACAACTCCATGGTACAAGATGCCAGTTATATTCAACCTTAGTGGCAATAACATTGCACAACTCCCACAGTTGTTACCCTGGCAAGTGAGGCAGCAACATTATCACTGTGCTAGCTAGCCTCCACTACACACTCTCGAGGGTAAGGCAGTTTTTTTTATTCTAACGATATTCAGTTGACTAAATGTCATTGAAATCTGTCATCATAATGGAATTTTTGTTTTACAAATATTTCCATTCCTCTCTGCTTTGTGATAGACTTCACTGTTGCTCTAAGATTTGCGAAAGAAAGAGATTCAGTATACTTGGTCACGTGAATGATAAATTTGTTATTGAAAAAGTGATGAGAAAGGTAGAAAGCATGATTGCAGAGGAATAAGGTGGATTTATGAAGTAAAAGGAATGTGTGAAATAATCTCTTGTGACTTTCCACAAGAATAAGGCTAAAATTACTGTTTTTAAGAAACAAAAAGAATATTATCCTGACACACCACACCGACTTGCTCCCTCGCCTGACACACCACACCGACTTGCTCCCTCACCTGACACACCACACCGACTTGCTCCCTCACCTGACACACCACACCGACTTGCTCCCTCACCTGACACACCACACCGACTTGCTCCCTCACCTGACACACCACACCGACTTGCTCCCTCACCTGACACACCACACCGACTTGCTCCCTCACCTGACACACCACACCGACTTGCTCCCTCACCTGACACACCACACCGACTTGCTCCCTCACCTGACACACCACACCGACTTGCTCCCTCACCTGACACACCACACCGACTTGCTCCCTTACCTGACACACCACACCGACTTGCTCCCTCACCTGACACACCACACCGACTTGCTCCCTCACCTGACACACCACACCGACTTGCTCCCTCACCTGACACACCACACCGACTTGCTCCCTTACCTGACACACCACACCGACTTGCTCCCTCACCTGACACACCACACCGACTTGCTCCCTCACCTGACACACCACACCGACTTGCTCCCTCACCTCACTTCCCACTCGTTGACTAACGATCCGTACTCGCCGGCACTATTGAGGGGCTCGAAATATACAGACAAATTCACCTTCAAATTTGTCTACATGCGGGTCATTATTGAGCATAAGAAGGTATATATGATGCTGCCTTGCAACATTGCTCCTGATGAGTGTGAAAATACTTGAGCTTAAGATTTCCACCCCTCGTGGCTTGTCTTGCATACTTAAGATCGCGTGTCTGAGATTAGTTGCAATATATATATATATATATATATATATATATATATATATATATATATATATATATATATATATATATATATATATATATATATATATATATATATATATGCGCAAGGAATTCGCGAGAGCAGGCGAAATATACACAAACACTGATCTCTGGCTGAAGGAGACTCGAGCCTACGAACAAGGTTCGTAGGTTCGAGTCTCCTTCATCCAGAGATCAGTGTTTGTATATATGTATATATACATATATATATATATATATATATATTATATATATATATATATATATATATATATATATATATATATATATATATAATGTATGTGTGTGTGTGGTTAGCGAATAGGTAAAACTTACGATTATGGCTTTAATAGCAACGCTCTTCTTGCCATATAGGACAAGCGAAAATTTGTGTATGCAATAATTTCGCAAAAATCATTCTAAACCTAACGAAAAAATATATTTCATTGTGTTTGTTTAGTACTGAATTATTGTAAACTTGTCTAAAATGTATTTAGTTGGATTAGGTTAAATTAAATTGAGCTTGTTATAATAAGGTTAGGTAAGTTTTCTAAGGTTCTTTTGGTATAAAATTATTAATTTTTACATTAACATGAATGAAAAAATATATCTATAAACGTATAAGGAAAAATTTTAGAAAGGACTTAATTTTAAATGAGAGTTCTTGCTAATTGACCAGTTTTACTTATTCGGCACGACATTGGGTACAATGAAGTCTGGGACAGAAATTTGGTTGCACTGGTTTTCATGGGGACAGAGTTGTAGAAAAAACTCAACATTCAAACTCTCTCTCTCTCTCTCTCTCTCTCTCTCTCTCTCATATATATATATATATATATATATATATATATATATATATATATATATATATATATATAATGTGCACATCAACCACTAGAAGAAGAGCTATGTTGCTCAAGGCCTTTCGTTCTGTAGTTGTAAGCTCTTCTTCAGGAGCAATGCAATGAATAGAATGTGATATTTAGGAAATCCCAAGCAGATGTGTCCCAAGACAGTTGAGCTGGAAAAGACACATAGGAGAGCACATGGAGGCAAGTTGTCCAGTGGTTATGAGCTTCGTGAATTTTGACTTGCTTCCCACGAGGCGGGTTAACACGGGTTCTAACCCCGGTTAGCCGCAGTGTGTTATTACTTAAATACCACTTGTTCGTGGTTTATATAATATATATATATATATTAATTTTAAGTGTAAAGTTACCCAAAATGTAGTTGAATCATACACCTCACTTGAGACAAGAGAAAATCCAACAGTGGCTTCACTGGGCAAGAATGTCATTTATATGGAAATATAAAACCATCAGCTGGAAATGTTTTCTTCGCATTTCTTACCTCAGGTGAGAAGAGAGCGGGAAGAAATCCCCCTCAGGGGAAATTTTATTTTTTATTAAGCAAAACTGTATATATTAACAGTGTTGTGGTCCTATTCTGTACGATATGACATAGTGGGAAGAAAAGTTAGTGTCAGGGAGGTAGCGATGGAGAATGGTGGGAAGGAAGGAGAGGAAGAGAGAGCCTGCCTGTTGGCTGGCTACCTTGGAGCAAAATATCTAGCGTTACCTGGGTACCAAGGTATTGGACCAGTGTGGTACGCTGGTACAGCACTGAGTAATTTGTTCCAGGGTTCGTAGGTTCGAGTACCCTTCAACTTGATATATATATATATATATATATATATATATATATATATATATATATATATATATATATATATATATATATATATATATATAAATATATTTGTTTATTATAAAATTATTGTAAACTTATCTAAAATATATTTAGTTGGATTAGTCTAAATTAAATTGCGCTTGTTATAATAAGGTTAGGTAAGTTTCCTAAGGTTCTTTTGGTGCAAAATCATTAATTTTTATGTTAACATCAAAAATGCCTTTAAATCTACAAGAGAATTTTAGAAAGGACTTAATTTTAAATGAGTTCTTGCTAATTGACCAGTTTTACCTATTCGACACGACAGGGACAAATAGGGCGGTGGGAGGGGGTAAAGGAGGTTTTGTGTGCGAGGGGCTTGGACTTCTAGCATGCATGCATGAGCGTGTTTGATAGGAGTGAATGGAGACAAATGGTTTTTAATACTTGACGTGCTGTTGGAGTGTGAGCAAAGTAACATTTATGAAGGGGTTCAGGGAAACCGGCAGGCCGGACTTGAGTCCTGGAGATGGGAAGTACAGTGCCTGCACTCTGAAGGAGGGGTGTTAATGTTGCAGTTTAAAAACTGTAGTGTAAAGCACCCTTCTGGCAAGACAGTGATGGAGTGAATGATGGTGAAAGTTTTTCTTTTTCGGGCCACCCTGCCTTGGTGGGAATCGGCCAGTGTGATAATAAAAAAATAAAAAATAGCATATATATATATATATATATATATATATATATATATATATATATATATATATATATATATATATATATATATAACACACATCTTTAAGAAATGGAGAAGATTATCAAGAGAAGAGTGGTTGAACACTTGGAGCGGAACAAGGTTATAAACGACAGCCAGCACAGATTCTTGTAAGGCAAATCCTGTGTCACAAACCTATTAGAGTTTTATGACAAGATAACTGAAGTAAGAAATGAGAGGAGGGGGGGGTTGATTGCATTTTCTTGGACTGCAAGAAGGCCTTTGACACAGTTCCTCACAAAAGATTAGCACAGAAGCTAGAGGATCATGCACATATAACATGAAGGACACTGCAGTGGATCAGAGAATACCTAACAGGGAGGCAACAGCGAGTCATGGTCCGTAATGAGGTATCACAGTGGGCGCCTGTGGCGAGCGGGGTCCCACAAGGGTCAGTCCTGGGACCAGTGCTATTCTTGGTATATGTGAACGACATGACTGATGGGATAGACTCAGAAGTGTCCCTGTTTGCAGATGATGTGAAGTTAATGAGGAGAATTAAATCAGATGCCGACCAGACAGGTCTACAAAGAGACCTGGACAGGCTGGACGCGTGATGCAGCAACTGGTACCTAAAATTTAACCCCGCCAAATGCAAGTCATGAATATCGGAGAAGGGCAAAGAAGACCGCAGAGTATGGGATAGGCAGCCACAGACTGCAAACCTCACTCAAGGAGAGAGCTCTTGGTGTGACCATAACACCGAGTACGTCACCAGAAGCACACATTAACCAGATAACTGCTGCGGAATATGGGCGCCTGGCAGACCTGGGAATAGCGTTCCGGTACCTCAGTAAGGAATCATTCAAGACTTTATACACTGTGTACGTCAGGCCCATACTGGAGTACGCAGCACCAGTTTGGAGCCCACACCTGGTCAAACACGTCAAGAAATTAGAGAATGTACAAAGGTTTGCAACAAGACTGATTCCAGAGCTAAGGGGAATGTCCTACGAAGAGAGGTTAAGGAAAATCGTCCTGACGACACTGGAGGACAGGAGGGTCAGGGAAGACATGATAACGACATACAAAATATTGCGTGGAATAGACAAGGTGGACAGAGACAGGATGTTCCAGAGATGGGACACAGAAACAAGGGGTCACAATTAGAAACTGAAGACTCAGATGAGTCAAAGGAATGTTAGGAAGTATTTCTTCAGCCACAGAGTTGTTAGGAAGTGGAATAGTCTGGCAAGCAATGTAGTGGAGGCAGGAACTATACATACTTTTAAGACGAGGTATGATAAAGCTCATTGAGCAGGGAGAGAGAGGGCCCAGTAGCGGTTAGTGAAGAAGAGGCGCCAGGAGCTGAGTCTCGGCCCCTGCAACCACAATTATGTGAGGACACTTAGGTGAGTACACACACACACACACACACACACACACACACACACACACACACACACACACACACACACACACACACACACACACACACACACACATACACACTCACAATAATCGCACACGAGTGATAACAGATGCAAAACAACCACATGGGGAAGTTGAGTGATAGCTCTAGGCCTTTCATGTTGCAGCCAACACTTTTCAAGAGCTTGCAATATTGGCAAGAAATAAAGATCAGCTGAGGTAGGTGTGTTTATGAAGGCAACCCTCATAGGATGTGATACCGGTCATCTTCAACCGAGCTAGGGTGACCAAAATAAAAAAAAAAAGAGATATACCTTCACCATCATTCAGTCAATAGCAGGCTTGGTAGACGTGTGCTAACAACACAGCTCAGAGGGCAACATTCTAGCACTTCTTACTGTACCTTCCACCTCCAGGAAGCAAGTTCGGCTAATCGGTTTTCCTAAATCCCTTCATAAATATTTATCACCTTGTTCACATTTACCTCCACTCTACTGCGCTCTACTGCGCTCGCACTAGTTGAATGGTCAAGCCCCTAGCACTTAAAACCCCCTTTACCTGCTCCCTCCAACCCTTCCTGGGACAACCCCTACTCATCCTTCCTTCCATTCCAGAGTTACATATTCTCCTAGTTATTTTCTTTTGCTTCATCCTCTCTAGATGAGGAAACCTCTTCAATAACCCCTCCCCAACCCTCTGAGTTATGTTTTTGGCAACCAACCGTCTTCCAATCTCCACAATCCAAATTCTTTGCATAATACTCACATATGGCCCTCAAGCGCGACATATCCACTCCCTCCATCTTGACTGACGCAATATTAGAAACTCATATAATAATGTTAGTACCATTATGCTCTTGTATATCCCACTCCTCCCTCCCTTTTCTTTTTCCTTCCATGGATAAAGTTCTTAGCCTCCGCAGCTAACTCAATACACCATCCACCTTATTTCCATGTTCTATTCCGCGATTTACTTAGCCTCTCAAAAACCTGTCTGCAGGTAAGTATTCTCCGAAATACCGAAGCACATTTACCTCATACTGCTTTCTTTTTTTTTCTTAGCGAAAAGTTTGGATTGATTTTGACCCGTGTAGGTACCAATTTGCCCTTTTTATGGAAGAAATTGTACAAATTTAAATACTGTTTTTCATGTGATAATTTTGCAGTACCTCGTGAGATTAGCTTCACTCCGACAAAGCTGATAACCTGATTATGAAAATTCTGAGCGACTTTAAACTTAATATACTAACGATTTAAGGCTATTGATCCCTCTGAGATAACTATAGAATAACTCTTCAGTTTAGCTTCAACGCTTCTTAGTCTTCGTCCCTTCTTTTCGTTATTCATTAATAACATAATTTCACTCATTATGACTTATTTTGAGTTTATGAGCTATATGGCTTTGGGGGTATGAGAATAAAGGTACCATGAAAGCTCCCGAGACTGTGGTGTGAGACAGTATTTGGTGCCGCTGATACAAACTTACCACAGAAATGCTGTTTGAAAAATTATTATAACCTTCGTGGCTCAGTACCGTTGAACCTGCAAGGATATTTGTGTGTGTGTACTCACCTAATTGCACCCACCTAATTGTGGTAGCAGGGGTCGAGACTCAGCTCCTGGCCCCGCCTCTTCACCGAGTGCTACTAGGTCCTTTCTCTCCCTGCTCCATGAGCTTTATCATACCTCATCTTAAAGATATGTATGGTTCCTGCCTCCACTATCTCACTTGCTAGGCTATTCCACTTCCTGATTACTCTATGACTGAAGAAATACTTCCTAACATCCCTTTGACTTATCTGAGTCTTCAACTTCCAATTGTGACCCCTTGTTTCTGTGTCCTGTCTCTGTCCACCTTGTCTATTCCACGCAGTATTTTGTAAGTCGCTATCATGTCTCCCCTAACCCTCCTGTCCTCCAGTGTCGTCAGGCCGATTTCCCTTAAACTTTCTTCATAGGACAATCCCCTTAGCTCTGGAACTAACCTTGTTGCAAACCTTTGCACTTTCTCTAATTTCATGACGTGCTTGATCAAGTGCGGGTTCCAAACAGGAGCTGCATACTCCAGTATGGGCCTGACGTACACGGTGTACAATGTCTTGAACGATTCCTTACTAAGGTATCGGAACGATGTTCTCAGGTTTGCCAGGCGCCCATATGCTGCAGCAGTTATCTGGTTGATGTGTGCTTCTGGAGATGTGCTCGGTGTTGTACTCACCCCAAGATCTTTCTCCTTGAGCGAGGTTAGCAGTCGTTGGCCACCTAGCCTATGCTCTGTCTGCAGTCTTCTTTGCCCTTCTCCGATCTTCATGACTTTGCATTTGGCAGGGTGAAATTCGAGAAGCCAGTTGTTTGACCAGGTGTCCAGTCTGTCCAGGTCTCTTTGAAGTCCTACCTGATCCTCATCTGATTTAATTCTCCTCATTAACTTCACATCATCTGCGAACAGGGACACTTCTGAGTCTAACCCTTCCATCATGTCATTCACATATACCAAAAATAGCACTGGTCCTAGGACCGACCCCTGTGGGACCCCGCTCGTCACAGGGGCCCACTGTGAAATCTCATTACGTACCATGACTCCTTGTTGACACCCTGTCAGGTATTCCCTGATCCATTGCAGTGCCCTTCCTGTTACACACGCCTGATCCACTAGCTTCTGCACTAATCTCTTGTGAGGAACTGTGTCAAAGGCCTTCTTATAGTCCAAGAAGATGCAATCAACCCACTCCTCTCTCTCGTGTCTTACTTTTGTTACTTTATCATAAAACTCCTGAAGGTTTGTGATATAGGATTTGCCTTTCATAAATTCGTGTTGGTTGGTGTTTATACTCTTGTTCAATTCCAGGTGCTCCACCACTCTCCTCCTGATAATCTTCTCCGTGACTTTGCATACTATACACGTCAGTGACACTGGTCTATAGTTTAGTGCCTATTTTCTGTCTCCTTTTTTAAAAAGGTGTGTGTGTGTGTGTGTGTGTGTGTGTGTGTGTGTGTGTGTGTGTGTGTGTGTGTGTGTGTGTGTGTGTGTGTGCGTGCGTGCAAGCGCGCCTGCCTATTTTATTTTATTTTCTGCGATTAGGATTATATTCTCATAATTCCATTTCTGCTCTGTGTGAGACTGGTTATCCTGAGAAAGGTAATTCTCACATAACAGTAACAGCAACCCAGCTGGAGCTAAATCATTTAAAGTTTGCATATTTACCGAACCCATGGTAGAAGACTTGACGATATCGTCATCGCTCAGCCTGATGCATTTCATTAATTCTTGTTTGCAATACATCCTTTGTGATGGAATACGAGAAGGAAACATAGCTGTCTGTTGCTTTATGTAACTTATCAAGGAAGCAGCACACTCCTGATGTTCTAAAATTATGGGAGAAGGGTAGAGAGGGAGAAAATGAAAAGTGAGAGGGCGGGACAGAGAGTGAGAGCGTGAGGAAGAGGCGAGGTCGGGAGAATGAGGAACAGGGAGGACAAGTTTTGGTAACTGAGTTGCATGTACCCCACCTGAACCCTTGGTATAGCTGAGTTAAGCTCACGATCGGGTACTATCCCGTCTATCAGATAGGACTTCCCCTCCCTTCTTCCCCAGTACCTCCCCAAACCCTCCCCCCTTATTCTGCATGCACCCCCACTACCACTTTCTACTATCTGCACTCACTGAGGGAGGCTGGAGGGAGAAAATGGAAATGCGTGTATTAATGTAATGATGTCTGCGGGAGTTGAACTCCAGCTCCTATGACTCGTCTTTGCGCTTCAGTAAACAAGATTAGGTTACTCACTTCCCTTATGTGTCCCCCTTTTACCTACTTTTGAAATCACGAACTGAGTTGACCTTCACTACATCCATTCCAAATGTATTTCATTAAGGTCACTGCCCTCGCACTCAAGAAACTGATTGAATGCCACGTTAGCTCATTGGAACCACTTCTGGCTCCCTGTTGTTTTCTCATTCTGTCTCCTTTCGCAAATAGTCTATCTCGGGTGCTCGTGGCTCAGCTGATAATGACCTCAGCTTTCAACTGAGGGACTTGTGTTCGGTCCCCGGACGAGTGAAAACGTTGGTCTTGTACCCGTTGCTCTTGTTCACCTAACGGTGAGTAGGTACCTGGGTGTTACCCGACTGTTGTGAAGTCACATCCAGGGGACGAGGATTTTAAAAACTCCAGTGGAAATAAAGTAGACAGTCTGAAGACAGTGGCTTCGTTGGGTTAACCTAGTTTACTAATCCTCCGGTGTTTTAATCCAAATGAAATCTTCGTATCAGTCAATGTTGTCTTTAAGGATCTTGTAAATAATGATCATGCCTTCTAGATCTTTCTCTTTCTCTCTCTCTCAAGCATTCTTCCTATCTCAGCACTCGTAGGATCATCCCTGTTACAAACCTCAGAACTCTCTCAAGTTTGATGTTATGATGGGTTCCAAGCAGGTGCTGTGTACTTCAATACAGGTATTACGTATGCCACGTACAATGATCTGAATGTCTCCTTGTTTAGAATCTTGAAGGATTTTCTATAAGTAGTCTGCTTTGCAAATACAGCCAATTTTCTTCCGTTTATATGCTTCTCAGGTGCGAGGTGTGGTGTGATGTCCACTCCTAAGTTCTTTCATCTTACCGATTCTATGAGTTACCTCCTTCTCAGGTAGAATTCTTCCTCAGGCCTCCTTTCTTATTCCTGTAGCATGTTGCAGTCCTCTGCCGTTACTATCCTAATTGGTTTCTCTTCCACGACCATGAGGAGTTTGTAGCAAGAAGGCAAATGACTGCCAACAACTTTAAGAAAACGGACAAGAATGCATTCACCTGTGACATTGTTTTTTTAACACACCAATCGTCTTCCACCGAGGTACGGTGACCTGATAAAGAAGAAACACTTGCACAATCACTCTCTCCATTACTGTCTTGCCAGAGGCGCTCCGACAATACAATCCGGATGCCCCTCCAAACTGCAATATTTCCACTCCTTCAGAGTGCAGGCACTATACTTCCCATCTCCAGGACTTAACTTCAGCTGACGGGTTTCCCCTGAATCCCTTCATAAATGTTACATTGCTCACACTCCAACATCACGTCAAGGCATCAAACCACTTGCCTCCACTCTGTCTAAAACGCTTACACATGCTTGCTGGATGCCCAGAACTAAACCTGTAGTACTATTCCACTTGTCTCCTCTTTCCATCCTCTCTCTGTAACACACTGCTGTCTGTTAGGTATTCTGTTATTCTTGTCTCACACTCCCAGTTACTCAAGCCTTATTTTATACTGGTCCCCTGTAGGATAAAGGACAGGAAGACGTGAAAAATAGATTTTAGATACAGGGGAACCTGCTGATATCCATATTCTGATTAGGGTCTTTATAATTACTGATCTAACTGCATGTTATCTTATTGTACCGAATTTGTCGTGGGAAATGGTGATGACCTCCACGACAGCGATTGTTTACCAAGTCTGCTTCGTACCGCAGGAGGTTCTCCTGCTGGTGGCTGAGTAAGACCCATTGGCCTCACTTCACGATTCTGAGCGAGCGGCCTCTTGAGGTGAAGTATTTTAATTTTGTAAATGTTTCTGTAATTTTGTTTACCTAATACATCTACTCAGCAGGTGTACTTTAACTACCTTGAACGTCTGGCACGAAGTCCTGTTCCTTGGTTAAATGTTGCTGTTGTTGCGGCAGAATAGGATTTGGATGGCAGCTGCCTCACATAGCAGTTACAGAACCATCATAACAACCTCAAGAATGCTAAGTAAGTTTATTTAGGTACAGGTACACATTAATTCAATTACACAGATTATAATCCGTGTAACTGCGTGTGCGTGTTAGTTACCATTTTGTCCTAGGCACATGTCGATTAGACACTAGGCCTGTTGTACGTGTGCGTATCTCTGTGTGAGAGTGTGAGTGTGTGTGTATGGTGAGAGTGGCATATGTGTGTCTGTGTGTGTGTTTGTGTCTGCGTGTGTGTGTGTGTGTGTGTGTGTGCGTGTGTGTGTGTGTGTGTGTGTGTGTGTGTGTGTGTGTGTGTGTGTGTGTGTGTCTGTGTGTGTGTGTGTGTGTGTGTCTGTCTGTGTGTGTGTGTGTGTGTCTGTGTGTGTGTCTGTGTTTGTGTGTCTGTGTGTGTGTCTCTGTGTGTGTGTGTCTGTCTGTGTCTGTGTGTGTCTGTGTGTGTCTGTGTCTGTGTGTGTGTATGTCTGTGTGTGTGTCTGTGTGTGTGTCTGTGTTTTAGTTACCATTGTGTGTGGTGTGTGTGGTGTGTGTGGTGTGTGTGTGTGTGTGTGTGTGTGTGTGTGTGTGTGTGTGTGGTGTGTGTGTGGTGTGTGTGTGTGTGGTATGTGTGGTGTGTGTGTGGTGTGTGTGTGGTGTGTGTGTGTGGTGTGTTGGTGGTGTGTGGTGTGTGTGTGTGTGTGGTGTGTGGTGTGTGTGTGTGTGGTGTGTGTGTGTGGTGTGTGTGTGGTGTGTGTGTCTGTGTGGTGTGTGTGTGTGTGGTGTGTGTGTGTGGTGTGTGTGTGGTGTGTGTGGTGTGGTGTGTGTGTGTGTGGTGTGTGTGTGTGGTGTGTGTGGTGTGTGTGTGGTGTGTGTGTGGTGTGTGTGTGATGTGTGTTTGGTGTGTGTGTGTGTTGTGGTGTATGTGGTTGTGGTGTGTTGTGTCTTTGTCCACCTTGTCAATTCCTCTCAGTATTTTGTATGTCATTATCATGTCCCCCCTATCTCTCCTGTCCTCCAGTGTCGTTAGGTTGATTTCCCTTAACCTGTGTGTGTGTGTGTGTGTGTGTGTGTGTTTGTGTGTGTGTGTGTGTGTGTGTGTGTGTGTGTGTGTGTGTGTGTGTGTGTGTGTGCGTGTGTGTGTACTCACCTAATTGTACTCGCCTAATTGTGGTTGCAGGGGTCGAGACTCAGCTCCTGGCCCCGCCTCTTCACTGATCGCTACTAGGTCCTCTCCCTGTCTGCTTCCTGAGCTTTGCCATATCTGTTCTTAAAACTATGTATGGTTCTTGCCTGTGTGTGTGTGTGTGTGTATGTCTGTGTGTGTGTGTGTCTGCGTGTGTGCACACGCAGTATTTTGTATATCGGTATCATGTCACCCCTGACCCACCTGTCCTCCAGTGTCGTCAAACGGATTTCCCTTAACCTTTCTTCATAGGACATTCCCCTTAGCTCTGGAACCAGCCTTGTTGCAAACCTTTGCACTTTCACTAATTTCTTGATGTGTTTGACCTGGCGTGGGTTCCAAACTGGTGCTGCGTACTCCAGTATGGGTCCGATGTACACAGTGTATAGAGTCTTGAACGATTCCTTACTGAGGTACTGGAACGCTATTCTCAGGTTTGCCAGGCGGCCATATGCCTCAGCAGTTATCTGGTTAATGTGTACTTCTGGCGATGTACTTGGTATTATACTCACTCCTAGGTCTTTCTCCTTGAGTGAGGTTTGCAGTCTTTGGCATCCTAGCCTATACTCTGCAGTCTTCTTTGCCCTTCTCCAATCTTCATGGCTTTGCATTTGGCGGGGTTAAATTCTAGGAGCCAGTCCAGGTCTCTTTGTAGACTTGTCTGGTCCGCATCTGGTTTAATTCTCCTCATTAACTTCACATCTGCAAACAGGGACACTTCTGAGTCTATCCCTTCCGTCATGTCGTTCACATATACCAAGAATAGCACTGATCCCAGGACTGACCCCTGTGGGACCCCGCTTGTCACAGGCGCCCACTGTGATACCTCATCACAGACCATGACTCGCTGTTGCCTCCCTGTTAGGTATTCTCTGATCCATTGCAGTGCCCATCCTGTTATATGTGCCAGTTCCTCTAGCTTCTGTACTAATCTCTTGTGAGGAACTGTGTCGAAGGCCTTCTTGCAAATCAAGAAAATGCAATCAACCCACCCCTCCCTCTCATTTCTTACTTCAGTTACCTTGTCATAAAACTCTAGTAGGTTTGTGACACAGGATTTGCCTTCCATGAATCCGTGCTGGCTGTCGTTTATAATCTTGTTCCGCTCCAGGTGCTCCACCACTCTCCTCCTGATAATCTTCTCCATGACTTTGCATACTATACACGTCAGTGACACTGGTCTATAGTTTAGTGCTTTGTTTCTGTCTCCTTTCTTAAAGATGGGGACTACATTTGCCTTCTTCCATACATCTGGTAGTTGTTCGTGTGTGTACTCACCTAATTCAAATAACTGTACTCACCTAATTATGGTTGCAGGGGTCGAGACTCAGCTCCTGGCCCCGCCTCTTCATCGAGTGCTACTAGGTCCTCTCTCTCCCTGCTCCATGAGCTTTATCATACCTCATCTTAAAGCTATGTATGGTTCCTGCCTCCACTACCTCACTTGCTAGGCTATTCCACTTCCTGACTACTCTATGACTGAAGAAATACTTCCTGTGTGTGTGTGTGTGTGTGTGTGTGTGTGTACTCACCTAGTTGTATACTCACCTAGTTGAGGTTGCAGGGGTCGAGTCATAGCTCCTGGCCCCGCCTCTTCACTGGTCGCTACTAGGTCACTCTCCCTGAACCATGAGCTTTATCGTACCTCTGCTTAAAGCTATGTATGGATCCTGCCTCCACTACATCGCTTCCTAAACTATTCCACTTCCTGACTACTATGTGGCTGAAGAAATACTTCCTAACATCCCTGTGATTCATCTGTGTCTTCATCTTCCAACTGTGTCCCCATGTTGCTGTGTCCAGTCTCGGGAACATCCTGTCTTTGTCCACCTTGTCAATTCCTCTCAGTATTTTGTAAGTCGTTATCATGTCTCCCTATATCTCCTGTTCTTCAGTGTCGTCAGGTTGATTTCCCTTAACCTCTCCTTGTAGGACATACCTCTTAGCTCTGGGACTAGTCTTGTTGCAAACCTTTGCACTTTCTCTAGTTTCTTGACGTGATTGGCTAGGTGTGGGTTCCAAACTGGTGCCGCATACTCCAATATGGGCCTAACGTACACGGTGTACAGGGTCCTGAACGATTCCTTATTAAGATGTCGGAATGCTGTTCTGAGGTTTGCCAGGCGCCCATGTGCTGCAGCAGTTATTTGGTTGATGTGCGCTTCAGATGTGCCTGGTGTTATACTCACCCCAAGATCATTTTCCTTGAGTGAGGTTTTTAGTCTCTGGCCCCCTAGACTGTACTCCGTCTGCAGTCTTCTTTGCCCTTCCCCAATCTTCATGACTTTGCACTTGGTGGGATTGAACTCCAGGAGCCAATTGCTGGACCAGGTCTGCAGCCTGTCCAGATCCCTTTGTAGTTCTGCCTGGTCTTCGATCGAATGAATTCTTCTCATCAACTTCACGTCATCTGCAAACAGGGACACCTCGGAGTTTATTCCTTCCGTCATGTCGTTCACAAATACCAGAAACAGCACTGGTCCTAGGACTGACCCCTGTGGGACCCCGCTGGTCACAGGTGCCCACTCTGACACCTCGCCACGTACCATTACTCGCTGCTGTCTTCCTGACAAGTATTCCTTGATCCATTGTAGTGCCTTCCCTGTTATCCCTGCTTGGTCCTCCAATTTTTGCACTAATCTCTTGTGTGGTACTGTGTCAAACGCCTTCTTGCAGTCCAAGAAGATGCAATCCACCCATCCCTCTCTCTCTTGTCTTACTGCTGTCACCTTGTCAAAGAACTCCCGTAGGTTTGTGACACAGGATTTCCCGTCCCTGAAACCATGTTGGCTCCACCACTCTTCTCCTGACAATCTTCTCCATGACTTTGCGTACTATACATGTCAGTGACACTGGTCTGTAGTTTAGTGCTTCATGTCTGTCTCCTTTTTTAAAGATTGGGACTACATTTGCTGTCTTCCATGCCTCAGGCAATCTCCCTGCTTCGATAGATGCGTTGAATATTGTTGTTAGGGGTACACATAGCGCCTCTGCTACCTCTCTCAGGACCCATGGAGAGATGTTATCTGGCCCCATTGACTTTGAGGTATCAAGCTCACTCAGAAGCCTCTTCACTTCTTCCTCGGTTGTGTGTACTGTGTCCAGCACCTGGTGGTGTGCCCCACCTCTCCGTTTTTCTGGAGCCCCTTCTGTCTCCTCTGTAAACACTTCTTTGAATCTCTTGTTGAGTTCCTCACATACTTCACGGTCATTTTTTGCTGTCTCTCCTCCTTCCTTCCTTAGCCTGATTGTCTGGTCCTTGACTGTTGTTTTCCTCCTGATGTGGCTGTATAACAGCTTCGGGTCAGATTTGGCTGTCGCTGTTATGTCGTTTTCATATTGTCGTTGTGCCTCCCTTCTTGTGTGTGTGTGTGTGTGTGTGTGTGTGTGTGTGTGTGTGTGTGTGTGTGTGTGTGTGTGTGTGCGTGAGTGCATGTGAGAGAATGTTGACATTGGTTATATTTTCATTACTGATAGGAATTATAATAGACAGCACGTATTGTAAGTGTGGCAGAACGCTGAACACATTTTGGTGTTCAGAAGTGTGAATGAACGTGTTAACAGGGAAGTATTCTCCAGGTAGAAAATAACCTAACCTACGAAATTCCCCCATCCATTTTCAAGGCCAGAAATTATTATTATTATTATTATTATTATTATTATTATTATTATTATTATTATTATTATTATTATTATTATTTATTTATTTATTTATTTATTTATTTATTTATTTCACTTGAAAAAAGGAAATTCATGAAGGTCATGCTGTGCCTGGGGAATGGAAGGCAATGAGTTTTGAACCATGGAAAGAAGTGGGGGCTCTGAGTCCTTAGATCAAGAGCCCCATCATTAACATCTAGGCACAATCCTCGACGGCTCAAACATAGAAAATCATATAAAAAAAATTTTCATACAATGTTTTTCTCCCGCAAATTAAAGAGACAGAAGGCAGCCACACTTGCCTGGTGTACACAAACGACTCAGCCACATACTGCAGCCTACCTTAAGATAAGATAAGATAAGATAAGATTTCGTTCGGATTTTTAACCCCGGAGGGTTAACCACCCAGGATAACCCAAGAAAGTCAGTGCGTCATCGAGGACTGTCTAACTTATTTCCATTGGGGTCCTTAATCTTGTCCCCCAGGATGCGACCCACACCAGTCGACTAACACCCAGGTACCTATTTGCTGCTAGGTGAGCAGGACAACAGGTGTAAGGAAACGTGTCGAAATGTTTCCACCCGCCGGGAATCGAACCCGGGCCCTCCGTGTGTGAAGCGCGAGCTTTAGCCACCAGGCCACCGGGCCACCTTCATTTTAATACGTTCATTTTCTTACGAGATTAAGTTTGAGCTAGGTAAGTTAACGTTAGGTTCAGTAAGTTAGGCTAGATTACGTTGGGTTAGATTGAAATAAGTAGGGCTAGTATAATTTACATAACCCTATTAATGCGTATATCTATTCACAAATAAGCTAATTAGGAAAGAGGTACGGCATGTGTAGCAGCGTGGTGGCTGACCATAACCAGAAAACGTTCAAATATGCACGAATGAATTGGATATCGAGACATCATCGTTTACAATGGTCGGAGAAAATCGACGATGCTCTCACGCATTTAACCTCAGCTCTGAATGTTTGTCTGCTTCAGGTGCAGTGAGGAACGGGGCGGAAACACAGCTGGTGTGACCCGGCTCTAGAAACAGCTGGTGTGGCTCAGTTCTTGAAACACAGCTGGTGTGACTCAGCTCTTGAAACACAGCTGGTGTGACTCAGCTCTTGAAACACAGCTGGTGTGACTCAGCTCTTGAAACACAGCTGGTGTGACTCAGCTCTTGAAACACAGCTGGTGTGACCCGGCTCTACAAACAGCTGGTGTGACTCAGCTCTTGAAACATAGCTGGTGTGACTCAGCTCTTGAAACACAGCTAGTGTGACTCAGCGCTTGAAACACAGCTAGTGTGACCCAGCTCTTGAAACCACGCCTGACTGGTCTTTACCCACACCTGACCTTCCTTTACCAACTCTTGACTTGCCTTACCCACACCTGACCTACCTTCACGCACACCTACTTGCCAAGATTTTACCATCAAGTTATTAGCGATCGCAAAAAATTTCTTTTAAACACTGCAATAATATTGAGCATATTGAAAAAAATTAAAGCTGAAAATGAAGAACGATGCGAGAATCGCGATGATAAACACAACGACAATTTTGCGAGTGCAGTAAGCGCGATGTTTAAGGTCTGGTAAGATACCCAGAAAACAGGTCATGTGTTTCTGACGCGTCATATGGACGATCCACCACCACTCCAGGTTGTTTGGTTATTGACCGAGCCTTCCGTGGACTTACCTGTACACCCCTATTAATTATTAATACTGTTTTATGTATTGTTGATGGATCTGCTTGATAAGTTCCTAATGTCGTGGAAAGAGAGATGAATAAGACTCTCGGCTTACTTAAGAATCAGCTTTCTTCTTTTAAACAGAAAAGAAACTGTACTGGACATGTTCTGTTCCAAATCTTTTAATATGGCTTTCAATTTTCGAAGAGTGAAATACTCAAAATAAATTGAAAACATAAACTAGACCCAGATTAATATATATAGCTGAAATGTGGTTTTCGATCGGAAAGAAAAATTAGGATGGCGAGGCAAGAATTATGATTTACGGCGGAAGACTAAGAGGCACCAGAAATGGCCTCGTTAAGGAGGCAGGAAGAAAAGAGAATTTACGATGGCTATATTTACCCGTGCTAAAGAATATTGGAAAAATGTAAAAAGGAAAAAATTTCTTCCTACCATTAACGGGGAGAATAAACGGTAATATTTTCAAACTCAGAAGAGAGCGATAAACCGAGAAAAATAAAACAATTTTTCTCAAGAAGCAGCAATGAATAAACCAGGCGGATTTAGTGCTATTTTCTGAATATAATAATTACAACAATAATATAGTAGTATGCAGCTGGGATGGAATTAAAGAGAACGCAACCAATGGAAACTTGAAATATTTATGACAGACTAAATATTGAAAACGATAAACCAAGAATATTTGTGTGCTTCTGTAACTATAAATTTCCATTTTTTAAGGGGTGAGGGAAGCGGAACGATGCAGGAAAAATTCGAAACAGCTTTAAAAATACGTTGATTTTAATATATTTGAAATAATTTCACAACATACTTTAGAGCAAAACTGGAATACGTAGCAGCAGTAATATATCTGAAGCTAAAATGCCGCGTGGATAAAATAGGAAAAGAAAATCATTGACATGTACTCGTCCTCGATAGTTCCATTAAGTAATGTTGAAGGTAATACAATTTCAGTACGTGTAAGAACACCGTAAATGAAGGCAGTATGAGTGCAGTATGTGCACGAAACCCGGTTTCGAAAACTTGTCAGAGGTGCGAGAGGGTTAACAGGTTATTTTGAAGCACCTGGCCATGACTAGATTAGCATTGCATGGAGTGACACGTGAGTAAAAGGTAATACAAAAAAAATAAATTAAACAAAATGAAATAAAAAAATAATAATGTATATGTAAATTAAAAATAAATAAATGTACAGCACATACATCAGCAGTTGATTGGTTTTATATTCTGGTGGGGAACTGGAATCGTGTGTGGGAC
>NC_069400.1:31665831-31668331 GCF_026875155.1 Cherax quadricarinatus
GAAGGTTATAAAACTTAAAAGAGGAGGCAGTTTGGGTAAATATAAACAGATATTGGAGGATAGAGGGCTATGAGAGGCATAGGCAATGGGGTCTCGAAGGAGGTATGGGGGGGTAGTTTAAAAATGTAGTGTTAGAGTGTTTCAGCAGAAGTTTGGTTTACAGGAAAGTGGTGTGCCAGGAAGGGAAGAGGAGCGTTTGGGGATGGTGATGTAAAAGAGAGTAGTAAGGGAGGAAAAAGTTAGCTATGAGAAGTTTTTACAAAGTAGAAGTGAGCAAGAGGGGATGAGTATATGGAGAAAAAGAGAGAGGTTAAGGAGTGGTGAAGCATGTAAAAAGGAGCAATGATGAGAAATGTGGGTGAGATGTTATCAACAAATTTTGTTTTGAAAATAAGAAAAAGTTTTGGGTGAGTTAACAAGTTAAGAAAGCCTAGAGAAACAATTGATTTGTCAGTTAAAAAATGGAGGGAGGTTTATTAAATGGAGAGTTAGCGTTAGAGGTTTGGGAAGATGGAAGGAATTATTTTGAGGAAATTGTTAAAGTTGATGAAGATAGGGAAGCTGTGATTTCGTGGTATAGGGCAAGGAGGAATAACATTTGTAGGAAGTGAGGAAGTGAAGTTGTGAGTGTGGGGGAAGTCGTGAGGCAGTAGCGTAAATGAAAAGGGTGTTAAGGCAGCCGGGATTGATGGGATAAAGTTTGAAATGTTAAAAGCAGGTGGGGATATAGTTTTGGAGTTGGGTCGTGGTTGGTGCAAATATTAATAAATGTATGGAAGTGGGTAGGTACCTGGGATTGCAGAGAGCATGCATTGTTCCTTTGTATAAAGGCAAAGGGGAAATAAAAAGAGAGTGCAAAATTTATAAGGGGGATAAGTTCTGTTGAGTGTACCTGGTAAAGTGTATGGTTAGAGTTATAATTGAAAGAATTAAGGAGTAGACGGGAATTAGGATAGCAGATGAACAAGGAAGGCTTTAGGAAAGGTAGGGGGGTGTGTGGACCAGGTGTTTACAGTGAAACATATAAAGTGACAACAGTATTTAGATTAAGGCTAAAGAGGTCTTTGTTGGCCATTTATGGATTTGGAAAAGGCGTATGAAACCCCCAAGGGTGGATTTGGGGGCAATGTGGCAGATGTTGCAAGTGTATGGTGATAGGAGGTAGGTTATGAAAGAGTGTTGAGTTTTTACGAGGATAGTGAGGATCAAGTTAGTGTATGTAGGAAAGAGGGAAATTTTTTCCAGTTAAAAAGTAGGCCTTAGGACAAGGATTGTGTGATTTTTTTTTAGGTCAACCGTGGTTTGTTTAATTATTTATAGATGGGGTTGTAAGTGAAGTAAATGCGAGGGGTCTGGCAAGAGGCGTGGAGTAAAAGATCAAAGAATCACACACAAAGTGGGAGTTGTCACCGTGCTCTTTTGCTTGATGCACCCTGTGCTGTAACTTGGGAGATTTCTGAAGAGGAAGTTGCAGAGATTGGTGGATGAATTGGGTCGGGTGTGCAAAAGAAGAAATAAAGGTGAATAAGTAAAGAGTAGGTTATGAGGATAAACAAAAGATTAGGTTGATGAAGATGAATATCAGATTGAGGGAGAGAGTATGGGGGACGGTGAACGTATTCAGATATTTGGGAGTGGACGTTGTCAGCGGATGGGTCTATGAAAGATGAAGGTGAATCATAGAATTGATGAGGGGAAAGAAAAGAGTGAGTGGTGCACTAGGAGTTCTTGTGGAGACAAAGAACCTTGTCCTTGGTAGGCAAAGAGGGGAATGTATGAGAGTATCGTTTTACCCAACGCTCTTTTATGGGGGTGAAGCGGGGTGGATGTATGTTTGCAGCGAGGAGAAGGCCTGGAGGCAGTGGAGATGTCTTGAGAAGAGGGCAATGTTGTGGTGTGAATATAATGCAGAGAATTCGTAGTTGGAAGTTAGGAAGGAGGTGCGGGAGATTACCAAACTGTTGTCAGCGGCTGAGGAAGGGTTGTTGAGGTTGGTTCGGTCATGTAGTGAGAATGGAGCGAAAACAGAATGACTTCAGAGTGTATCAGTCTGTTGTTGGAAGGAAGGCGGGGTAGGGGTCGGCATAGGAAGGGTTGGAGGGAGGGGTTAAAGGAGGTTTTGTTGTGCGTGGGGTTGACTTCAGCAGGCATGCGTGAGAGTGTTTGAAGGAGTGAATGGAGACAAATGGTTTTTAATACTTGACGTGCGGTTGGAAGTGTGAGCAAAGTAACATTTATTGAAGGGATTCTGGAAACCGGCAGGCCGGACTTGAGTCCGGTGATGGGGAAGTACAGTGCCAGCACTCTGAAGGAGGGGGGGGCGTGTTAATGCTTGCAGTTTAAAAACTGTGTGTAAAGCACCCTTCTGCAAAGACAGTGATGGAACTCTTCAAGTGAAGATGGTGAAAGTTTGTCTTTTTCGGGCACCCTGCCTTGGTGGGAATCGTGCTCGGTGTGATAATAAAAAAAATAATAATTTATAATTATATATATATATATA
>NC_069400.1:31673331-31734221 GCF_026875155.1 Cherax quadricarinatus
ATATATTTATCTATTATATATAATATTATATATCTTATATATATTATATATATATATATATATATATGTATATATATTATTATAAAATCGCGATCAACTATACAGACTCAAAACAACCACAGGGGAGGGTAGTTGAATGGATTACCTCTAGGCCCTTTCGTGTTCCAAATCAACACATCAGGAGCTTGCAATATTGCAGAAATGAGTAGATCCCAGCAGATTCGATCGGTGAAACGTTCTTATCAAGAATGAGGTAAGGAAGCAGGAGATGCTTAGTGCCCAGTTCTTACCAGTATCAGGTGCCAGCAATATTGAGTATTATAGGACAAGAAGATAGCCAGCCCACAAGCACTAGTAATGAACTGACTACCTAGTGAACTTAAACATTAGTAACATAACAATTATAAAAATTTCGGTCAGATTTCAAGTCGATACGAAAAACTTTATATTCTGAATATAGATGTACATGGCAGACTCCCTTAAAACTAAAGGGAGACATCTGCAGTTTATCCAAGGGCAGACAGCCATAGTTTGTTTATCCTACCAGACTCTTTGGGCAGATACTGGTCTAACCCAAGATAACAGTGAAACAGATCATAATTCCCTGGAGTGGAACCATGACACTTAAGACAATCCAGGACATTCATTTGTGCATCAGGTTTTAGGTTAAGAACAATAGCCTCTATTATAAATGAACTGAGCTTGAATAATCCACTACCATTACATAATGTTTATCATGTTTTGTAATTGGCGATTCTATAACATTTCTTTCCAGCCATGAAGTACATGGAACTAGGATTTTGGTTTCTGACCAGTTGGCAGAATTGTTGCAGGTCCTGTGTAGTTGAATATCACATTTGATTCTTGAGTTTTCATACTGAATATTGATGTTGTACTATTCTAACATCTAGAGTTTGGCAGTCTGTGGTACATAATTAACAGCCTTGATACCCAATCCTGAAAACACCACCAACACGGTGTTTCGAGGAATTCCTGATCAACGTACCCTTAGTCTGTGAATTCTTAAGACCACAACTCTTGATCCAACACCTTTGAAAGGATCAGGAACTGTGATAATCAAAATCTTCCACTCAGTAACATACATGAGTGGAAAACTAGCGTTCCCATCCTTTTTTGTTCCTCTGTGCTCCTTGGGCATTCTGACAGGTTGCCATGTACCCCTCAAAAGTAAGGATCAAATATTGGTAAAACTGTGTTGGTTTTCTATTATTTCATTATGAGATCAGTACGTGTTGAGATGATATAAGGATTTTATACACACTAATCATGACTAATGAGTAAAAGTTAACAAAATTTGTCAAAATAATATAATAAAATCTAAATACTAATACTAATGAGATGGTTGATCCTGTTATTTGGCAACATATTCATTAAAAAAAAGCCGGAACTTTAGCAGCTGCACAACGAATATCATGTTCAGATGTTTTGAGATTTGATCTGTGTCTTGATTTAATCCCCAACAGCACTGAAAATGCCGACTCACAAAGCCTTGTTGATGGAAATAACAGCAGTACTGGAACAGCAGGTTCAACAACCCGTTTATATGAGTTTATCAAAGATATCAACAAGGTTTGCAAGATTAAGAAGGAAGAAATGATTCTGCAGTGTAATGACAAGATCTTCATGCTTATTAGAATGTTGAAAAAAAAAATCCAGCAATTCTCTTCGAAGTTCATATATATGTTTTGTGGCATTTCTACTGGAAAGCTAGTGGACATTAGTATGGAACAGCAGTACACTATGGGCAGCACGAAAATCTTCACACAGTAATTTAAATAATCGGCTGTAAAGAACACACCCTTTTACATGGTTAACCATCTTGACCACCATTGATACACTGGATAGCTCACCAGGTAGGACCTTGCATGCCAAAGCAAACCCATGGATCATGCAATGCATAAATCTCACATAAGCTACTTCGCTGACATTGCTGGTGCCCCGTCAGTTGTGCAGCCTTTCAGATTTTCCATTTTTAAACCATATTCGAGAAATGAATCTACCATTTCAAAGATATCTGCTTCAATTGTTGTTTCTACCTGGAGGTTACCTGGAGGTTATTCCGGGGATCAACGCCCCCGCGGCCCGGTCCACGACCAGGCCTCCCGATGGATCAGGGCCTGATCAACTAGGCTGTTACTGCTGGCCGTACGCAGTCCAACGTACGAGCCACAGCCCGGCTGATCCGGCACTGACTTTAGGTATCTGCCCAGCTCTCTCTTGAAGGCAGCCAGGGGTTTATTGGCAATTCCCCTAATGCTTGATGGGAGGCTGTTGAACAGTTTTAGTGCTGCAATCATCAATAACTCTTCTTTAATTCCTTCATTTCCTACATACCGAGCAAATACAAGCAACTGAGCACAATTTGTAAAATTTGTAGACTTGTCTAGTTGAACTGCAAACCCAATTTCACTTATAAATCTCTCCAGTCACTTGCAAAATATCTACTGACATTTCTTCTATTCGTCGTTGGACTGTATTATTAGGCAGTGAGACAGAATTAAGTTTTCATAAAAAAAAAATTCTCAGATCTTTATGTACCCTTTGAGAATTGCAAATATACCCCTGGGGTACATGATACCCAGGTTAGAAACCCCCGGGCATAGAAGGTTTGGTTTAGAAAGACACGTAAGCAAACACTATAACATATTTATTAGAAAACGTTTATACCATAAAAGGTTTAAAAACCGATCACTAGAGGCAGTGAAAAGTTATTGCGTGGAAATCAGTAGTACAAGTTCTTCATTAAGATTTACAAATTTTAATGAAGACCAGTTGGACTTTTCCTTTTAGTAAGATACAGCAATTTTGAAAGTTTGAAGCTGATCAGAAGAGGCATTCTTCAGTTATCACATGGAAGCCAATATCTCTGTGTTTGTCTAATAATGAATATGAAGTTGGTATATAATACCGACATTTTAATACGTAAGACACATGTGCAACAGTTAGATACCTAACTGCTGCATGTGTACGTGTCTAATAATATTGACGAATTAACACTTACACAACCTACTGGCACTGTGTACGTTCCTTGGAATAAAATACACCAGTATAATACGTTTAAAGCCGATCAGACGAGGCATTCACGATTTATAAAACAGACAAATAGCGCCTTAAACTCTGGCAAAATTGGCAAATTTTCACCTATGCACTCCAATGACAAGTCAGACTCTTGAAGGTGTACGATTCACGTATGCAGAAAGTCTGAAACTACTCAGAAGAGACGTTCTGACAAGAGAAACATGAAACAGAGTAGACACCAGGGGCAGATATAGCGGGAGGAGAGGTACGAAGTAAACCATACCCCGGCCGGGATTGAACCCGCGGTCATAGAGTCTCAAAACTCCAGCCCGTCGCGTTAGCCACTAGACCAGCTAGCCACAATAAGATTCGTCCAACTAGGTATATTTCTACACCATAGGAAGGTTAGCACAGGCACCACTGTGACCACAAATGCAAGTTTTTACAGACGAATCTCCAGCTAGCATGGCCGTGACGAACTCTAGCTCAATGGTTTGTTTGCAATCGTGTCATTACGATTTCGTGAGTCATGTTGACGGCAGTGAAGGGACTTGAGCTAGAGTTTGTCACGGCCACGCTAGCTGGAGATTCGTCTGTAAAAACTTGCATTTGTGGTCACAGTGGTGCCTGTGCTAACCTTCCTATGGTGTAGAAATATACCTAGTTGGACGAATCTTATTGTGGCCTAGCTGGTCTAGTGGCTAACGCGACGGGCTGGAGTTTTGAGACTCTCTGACCGCAGGTTCAATCCCGGCCGGGGTATGGTTTGTTTGCAATCGTGTCATTACGATTTCGCGAGTCGAGGTACGAAGTAGATTACTGCGAAGGGTGTTTGGCGAAAAGTAAATTTGATGTCGCCGTGATGTTGAATCATCTCTTATACACAACTTTCCTTGTATGAATCTTAGTCCTGGCTTTGTCTCTGTCGATGCCTTCTTTTCGCATTACATTGTCAAATGCTCCAAACTTCAGAACACTCGTGACTTAACCTGATCCTTTCTTTTCTTCCTCTTTCTACCTCTTTCTACCTTTCTTCCTCTTTCCTATTTTTTTCTAAGGGTGTTTTGTCCTTCAGTTTTACCCTCTGTACTTTTGGTCCTACCTTTTGTGGGCTCTTAGCTCTCCTGCCGTGCTCTTTTTCTTGTCCTTTGCCTGACCCCACCTTTCGTACTACTACTACTACTACTACTACTACTACTACTACTAGTACCATTCATACTTCTTTTGCCACTACCTACACTTTTTCCTCCCTTCACCCTTCACTTCCCTTTCTGTCGCTAGTCCCACTAAAACTACTCTTCCTACTTTCTACTAACGCTACTACTTTTACTACTACTACTTCAACTACCAGCCTTTCCCCTACTACTACTTCTTTTCCTTCCTCTCTTGGTCCCGTCCTTGTCCCGCCCACCTATATATATACTGGCTCCCTCTCCTGTGTTAGTGTGGCCTTGTAAATGGTCCAAGTTATACCGAAACGTCGTCGTAAGCTTCTCTCGCCTATGTGTGGGTTATTTGAGTATTATTCTAGTCACGGTATTGTGCCTTCTTGTTCTTTAGACGTTCTCTTGGTATCGCATGTAAACCTCTGTCATATTTGCAAGTACCAGAGTAGCAAGTTGACACCTACACAGCTCAGTAACAATCCATCCCTTCCTCTAAGTGAGATCGACCAATGCTGAAGTTAGAAACCAGTCATTAGAGGTGTTCTCGTGTATCACGAGAAAGAGCAGTTAGACAATTCACAAAGTATGCCAGAGCCCTATGTAAAAGTTTTTGGCTCTTGCAAAGGCCGTGAAAAACTTGGCATTTTCGAAACTCTGTTGACATGGCCCGACATAGAGATTTATTGAATTAGGTTTAATATTTAAAATTTATTTTAGGTTTCAGATAAAAATTAATGTCTCTTCAGCTGCTGAAGGGAATTGTCTAAATAAAAATATATAGAGTTTTATAAAGCATTATAAAAAATGCATAATTTTGCAGCTTCTATAAAAAAAAATTCAGATATATTGGGCAAATTGGAGCAAACAAAGATCTTCAAAAATTTAACCTCTTTAAAGGTCAAGCCAGCGTGAATCTGAGGTAATGTTGAATTCTCTGGAAAAAGCTCTGCAAGAAATGTCGCATTTTTTATATATTAAAATAAGCAACCGGATCTTACAAACTCCTGAAACCATCCAAACCTTCCACTGAGCAAGACACTCGAACGATGAGAGTTTAAAATCAATCAGAAAAAGCAGTCTTCTGTTTTTACACTGAAACCAATAATTGTAAATATTTAATAAATTTAAACCTATATTGCTTAAACCTGATCGAGTCGTTAAGGATTTAGGATTTAGACTGTTCAAGAGGCAATCTCAAGTTACTTAAAGCGAAATGTATCACACAGTGGGAGGGGGCAGGGTCAGGTTTGTCATTCCTTTTTTCAAAATAGGACATGTCTGTCCTTTTTACCCAGTGCCCAAGATTTCAAGTGGTTTACACTTCCCATCATTTATGGAATGTAAATCGTTCACCATGTCACCAGCGGAAAATGTTAGTGCCATGTTAACTCACCACGGGAGTGCCTCAGCAGGCAGGCTGAGGCACTCAAAACACTCGGAAAGATAAGCAAGAAACATGTGCAACACTTGGGTATCCTTGTTCCGAAACGTTCTGGAGTAAAGATGGTTGCATATGCGGCAACATATCGCCATTGCGTTCTGATTTGTGACTGTGCTCTCCTGTTCTTCTTGTGTGTTCTCCGTTCAGCTGTATGAATTAGGTGAATACAAATAGGAAGAACATCTGTCTCGCACTTAGCAGACGGAGGATCGAGCCTCCACCACGTCTCGCGCTGAATGACCCACATGGGTTGAACGCTTAATAATTATAAAAAATTATCAGCTGTATGAAATGTTTGAAATTTGACCTTGCCCTAAGATGTCGTGTTAAAAATGTGGAGAACAACTTATATTCTCATACGTTTCAGAATAAAGTTATCTAAGTGTTTCACATGTCTTATCTACTTGTCATTATATCGCTGCTAAACCGTCACTCTGAAAGTTGACTTCAAGTTGCTATGCTCAATAACAACCCACATGGAGACAGAAACTCGGAAGAGCGATTGAGCTGTACATTTCGACCCCTTTCTGCTGAAAGAGGATTCCAGAAGGGGGTCGAAATACACAAATCAATCAGTCTTCACAGTTTGTCTCCATGGTGGGTTATTATTGAGCATTGACAAGTGTTCATTACACTTTCGTGTCGTGTGTTTTCACGAAAGTATGCGGAGGGGATGGGGGCTTAAACTTGGTATAAACTCAAGGATAAATTACTTGGTAAACGTTCCCAGGCAAAAATATAACACCGAAGTGCATAGAAGTGCGTGTTTTGATTTACTAAGTCACGATGCAATATAAATCAGCCACGGACCGCCCTTCAACCTGGCATTCGCCCATGAAAAATGAAGGCACACACAAGCAGGGACCAATAATTTACGGCTTTTAGCACCAGTGATTATACTTCTTAAGATGACTAAGGCGAGTTAAATAGATAGTTACTCATAAAGATAATGAGTAATATCCAACGACCAAATTCTCCGAAGAGCAGCACAAGACAACCCCAGAATAACGCCGCCTCGCCGCCAGAAGACATGATGAATTTATCACATTTGCAACATCTAGGTATCTTCGTAGACGTTTCCCCATCCAGTGACTTTATCAATACAGTAAATAGATATAATATGAAGACTTCAGAAATATATACAGAAGACAGTGGAAGACGAGGCAATCAGTCCGCAGTCTTGTAGAATCTGTACCACAGACAGAAAGACTGGTGCTTTTATGCTGGAGTCAGATGAGGCGCAGCGGAAGATACTGTCACTGGTAGGCGGGATTACCCAGTGGAAGTAGGTCATTCCCAAGAGTTGGGCCAGGAGATAGCAAGTAGGTTGTGGAGATGTCTTCTGTACCAAGATCCCATAATGCTGCTGTGTCTGACAAGTCGTATATCAATAGAATTCATTACGAAAAGGCAACGTTGGGTCTCTCGTGCACGCATCAATATATGCCGTTATCCTGCGTTGCTTAAAGAGCTAGGTAACCCTCGTAAGTCATTTTCAGTCCTGCTAGAAATACTGCAACGTTGCGATAGGGCAGACTGTAGTTTATTAGAATAAATACCATACGACTGAAAGACGTATACACATAATCTGTATCCAAGTGAACTAAGGTACATCTCCAACCAAAAACGTGCATAAACACACTTGTACTTCTACTACTATTACCACTACTTTTGCTATTACTATTTCTACTTCTACTGTTTCTTCTTCTTCTTCTTCTTCTTCTTCTTCTTCTTATTATTATTATTATTATTATTATTATTATTATTATTATTATTATTATTATTATTATTATTATTATCCGTCATGTCAAAGGCAGATGGAATATAGTGTCCGTTGTCATCCGGAATGTGATACAGGTAAATTACGAATAACAGAACTGGTCGATAATATTATGTAAAATTCCTACAAAGTGCCACAATATACACACCATTTTTTTTCCTAAGTAAGATACACTTGTTTTACGAGTTTGAAGCCGACGAGAAAAGGTTTTTCCTCGAGAGGCACTTACTGTTCCTTAGTTTCAGGACAATAGCGTTAAAATGAGTAATGGTAGAATTACCGACAAAATGTCAGGTAAAAGGACACAGGTGTAACTAATGTGACATTTTATTGTGGCAACGTTTCGCTCTCCAGGAGTTTTGTCAAGCTGTTACAAACATTACAAGGACAGAGAGGATATGTGTGTGTGTGTGTGTGTGTGTGTGTGTGTGTGTGTGTGTGTGTATGTGTGTGTGTGTTATGAATGAAAAGAAGTTGGATGTCCTGGCCTTCAGTGGAACAAAGCTGAAGGGGGTAGGGGAGTTTCGGTGGGGAGAAATAAATGGGATTAAGTCAGGAGTGTCTGAGAGAGTTAGAGCTAAGGAAGGGGTAGCAATAATGTTGAAGGATCAGTTATGGAAAGAGAAGAGGAAATATAAATGTGTAAATTCAAGGATTATGTGGATTAAAATAAGGGTTGGATGCGAAAAGTAAGTCATAATGAGCGTGTATACACCTGGAGGAGAAAGAAGTGTAGAGGACACAGAGAGATTTTGGGAGATGTTAAGTGAATGTAGAGGAACCTATGAACCAAATGAGAGAGTAATTGTGGTAGGAGACCTAAATGCTAAAGTAGGAGAAACATTTAGAGAGGGTGTGGTAGGTAAGTTTGGGGTGCCAAGTGTAAATGATAATGGGAGCCCTTTGATTGATTTTTGTATAGAAAGAGGTTTAGTTATAGGTAATACATATTTTAAGAAAAGGAGAATAAATAAGTATACAAGTTATGATGAAGGGCGAAATGACAGTAGTTTGTTGGATTATGTATTGGTAGATAAAAGACTGTTGAGTAGACTTCAGGATGTACATGTTTATAGAGGGGCCACAGATATATCAGATCACTTTTAGTTGTAGCTACACTGAGAGTAAAAGGTAGATGGGATACAAGGAAAATAGAAGCATCAAATAAGAGAGAGAGGTGAAGGTTTACAAACTAAAAGAGGAGGCAGTTAGGGTAAGATATAAAAAAAACTGTTGGAGGATAGATGGGCTAATGAGAGCATAGGCAATGGGGTCGAAGATGTATGGGGCAGGTTTAAAAATGTAGTGTTAGAGTGTTCAGCAGAAGTTTGTGGTTACAGGAAAGTGGGTGTGGGAGGGAAGAAGAGCGATTGGTGGAATGATGTAAAGAGAGTAGTAAGTAGTAAGTTAGCATATGAGAGGTTTTTACAAAGTAGAAGTGATGCAAGGCGGGAAAAGTATATGGAAAGAAAAAGAGAGGTTAAGAGAGTGGTGAAGCAATGTAAAAAGAGAGCAAATGAGAGAGTGCGTGAGATGTTATCAACAAATTTTGTTGAAAATAAGAAAAAGTTTTGGAGTGAGATTAATAAGTTGAGGAAGCCAGGAGAACAAATGGATTTGTCAGTTAAAATTAGGAGAGGAGAGTTATTAAATGGAGAGTTAGAGGTATCGGGAAGATGGAGGGAATATTTTGAGGAATTGTTAAATGTTGGTGAAGATAGGAAAGCTGTGATTTCGTGTATAGGGTAAGGAGGAATAACATCTTGTAGGAGTGAGGAAGAGCCAGTTGTGAGTGTGGGGGGAAGTTCGTGAGGCAGTAGGTAAAATGAAAGGGGGTAAGGCAGCCGAGATTGATGGGGATAAAGATAGAAATGTTAAAAGCAGGTGGGGATATAGTTTTGGAGTGGTTGGTGCTATTATTTAATAAATATATGGAAGAGGGTAAGGTAGTTAGGGGCTGGCAGAAAGCATGTATAGTTCCTTTGTATAAAGGCAAAGGGGACAAAAGAGAGTGCAAAAATTATAGGGGGATAAGTCTGTTGAGTATACCTGGTAAAGTGTATGGTAGAGTTATTATTGAAAGAATTAAGAGTAAGACGGAGAATAGGATAGCAGATGAACAAGGAGGCTTTAGGAAAGGTAGGGGGGTGTGTGGACCATGTGTTTACAGTGAAATATATAAGTGAACAGTATTTAGATAAGGCTAAAGAGGTCTTTGTGGCATTTATGGATTTGGAAAAGGCGTTTGACAGGGTGGATAGGGGGGCAATGTGGTAGATGTTGCAAGTGTATGGTGTAGGAGGTAGGTTACTGAAAACAGTGAAGAGTTTTTACGAGGATAGTGAGGCTCAGGTTAGAGTATGTAGGAAAGAGGGAGATTATTTCCCAGTAAGTAGGCCTTAGACAAGGATGTATGATGTTACCATGGTTGTTCAAAATATTTATAGATGGGGCTGTAAGAGAAGTGAATGCGAGGGTCTTGGCAAGAGGCGTGGAGTTAAAAGATAAACAATCAGACACAAAGTGGCAGTTGACACAGTTGCTTTTTGCTGATGACACTGTGCTCTTGGGAGATTCTGAAGAGAAGTTGTAGAGGTTGGTGGATGAATCTGGTAGGGTATGTAAAAGAAGAAAATTAAAAGTAAATGTAGGAAAGAGTAAGGTTATGAGGATAACAAAAAGATTAGGTGACGAAAGCTTGGATATCAGATTGGAGTGAGAGAGTATGGAGGAGGTGAATGTATTCAGATATTTGGGAGTGGACGTGTCAGCAGATGGGTCTATGAAGGATGAGGTGAATCATAGAATTGATGAGGGAAAAAGGGTGAGCGGTGCACTTAGGAGTCTGTGGAGACAAAGAACTTTGTCCTTGGAAGCAAAAAGGGGAATTTATGAGAGTATAGTTTTACCAACGCTCTTATATGGGTGTGAAGTATGGGTGATGAATGTTGCAGCGAGGAGAAGTATGGAGGCAGTGGAGATGTCATGTCTGAGGGCAATGTGTGGTGTGAATATAATGCAGAGAATTCTTAGTTTGGAAGTTAGTGAGGAGGTGCGGGGATTGCCAAAACTGTTGTCCAGAGGGCTGAGGAAGGGTTGTTGAGGTGGTTCGGACATGTAGAGAGAATGGAACGAAACAGAATGACTTCGAGAGTGCATAAATCTGTAGTGGAGGGAAAGCGGGGCATAGGAAAGGTTGGAGGGAGGGGGTAAAGGAGGTTTTGTGTGCAAGGGGCTTAGACTTCCAGTAAGCATGTGTGAGCATGTTAGATAGGTGCGAATGGAGACAAATGGTTTTTAATACTTGACATGCTGTTGGAGTGTGAGCATAGTAACATTTATGAAGGGATTCAGGGAAACCGGCAGGCCGGACTTGAGTCCTGGAGATGGGAAGTACAGTGCCTGCACTCTGAAAGAGGGGTGTTAATGTTGCAGTTTAAAAACTGTAGTGTAAAGCACCCTTCTGGCAAGACAGTGATGGAGTGAATGATGATGAAAGTTTTTCTTTTTCGGGCCACCCTGCCTTGGTGGGAATCGGCCAGTGTGATAATTAAAAAAAATATAATCAATGAATTACACAAACCAGCGGGGGGAGGGTATACAGAGAAAGATCACAGCCAGCAGTACACTTGCTCATACATATTATCTCCGCTTGTTTCTGCTTGGTGCATTGATATAAAATCACTCGTGTGATCAGAACATACAGGGGGGAGAATGAAATAGCTGGAAACCATACCTGAGGCTCACTGTGCCCCAGGCATGGGCACTGGGCAAGGAAGAAACGTAGCTTGTAACCAGGCTACCTAGGTTCTTGAGGCATGTGTGGCTGAGTGGTCTCTAAGGCGTCACACTGGGGAACTTTGCCTCTCAGTCAACACATTTTAGTGAAAATAGTTTCCCTGATACTGGTCTCAGTCGTAAGATAATTTACTCAGCGGAGCTTTCGTCATTTGTCCTAGGCTTTCAGCTGGCATACCCGTTCTTCCCACAACCCATAGAGAAGAAACTAAAGATCACATCGTAATATGAGAAGGCAGGTTTTCCTCCCCATACAAAAGCAATGGATCATCACATAATAATTATAGCTTATGGAACAGTACGACAGTGTAAAGACTATGCAGGACTCACCTCTGCCCAGTTTACGAAGCAAGTTGCAAGTGATGAGTAGCAGGATGTAAACCCGCACATTACCCTCCCTCTTCTTGAGCGTGCACTTAAAGCTCTCGACGATTCTTTTGGGACTGACGAAGTCCTTTACCATCAAGCTGAAGGTAATGCTCTTCATTTTCTTAATAACACTTTTAGTATGCATAACGTTCTTCTTATTCACCTTTTCAATGCCATATATCCAGGCGATACTCTCCCGGAGGCGAAGAGATTGCTTCGGAGGCAAGATCTTTTCAAGTTTCTGAACGTTTGCGAAGGGTCCATGACTCTCTGGCAAGAAGAAGAAGATGTAAAAGAGAGACACCACATACATGCTTAAAGAAGTCCCAAACAGAACCTGGTACCCACCAACTTTATATATATAAGTACCAATTAGAGTACCTATAGGACCCCCGAGAAACCAGATGCTGTTGGCAAGGCCCACCCGAGAGGTCCTGCTTGCCTCCGAAGTCACATCGCTGATGTAGGAGTTAGAAGCTGTGAGGAAACATACTGTGCCACCGCCGAGAGAGTCGAGCAGTGCCACAAAGAGTAGGTACTCCACCGGCCACGTATCCACAGCTGAGGACACCAGATAGCCCAAACTGTAGAAGAGGTGACCTAAGGTGGACACTGCGAGGGGTACCTTTCTGCCATACTTGTCACTCCACGCACCCATGAACAGGATGAAGAAAAGCGGTATGACGGCAGTGATGATCCCGTTGTACATAGCGAAAACACTCACTTCTTTACTGATTGAATCTTTCACATCCGTGTGGTTAGAAAGATTCGAACACACTTCTTGTGTCTGATTGAGATTAACCAGGCATACTTTATCCATCTGAAGGTTTTCCACGAGCACCACCATGTTGGAGTATGCTAGGCCATCCAGGAGCATGATGGGCTCCACTGAGAGCGTGCTCAGCGCCGCCAGGAATTGCCGCCAGGGGCTCCTTGTTTCCGTCATCGTGGGAGTCCCAGTATGTATGCTTCCCAACGAACGTCAAGAGCACTGAGCTCCAGGTTTATGTAGTGCCTGCTGCCATCACTCGGCTAGTCATGTCACCTCATGCCGGATCTCCATCGACTTGTTTCCCCATTGTTTCCAAACAAAGCCTCTAATCCGGGATCGTAGTGTGGGGCTACCACCCGGCTAACCCGGGTTCGAAAGAATATGATGCCTTGTTTACGTAGCTAGAATCCTGGAGGTCATCTATCTCGGTGGGTGAATTAGAGCTGGCAGGTAAGTTCCCTAATGTCCGTGCTTCCCCTTTGGTGCGGGCAGCTTGGTGTAGATCCTGCCCGGAGCTGAGCTTGGGCCAGATTGTTGTGAGTGGAGACTTGCAGCCAGCCTGGCACGCTCCTTCCAGCCAGGTAGGAGGAGCCTCCACTCTGACGTCACGGGTGAGGGTCGTCCGCTATGCTCTCCTAAAGGTCACACAGTGTATGTTTTAACCTAGCCTGACGTAAACCAGCGTAACGTAATGTAAACTAGTCGAATCTATCGTAACTTAACCTAACTAGGATACCTCATCCCTATGCCACCTGTATAAGTTTTCTCGATTTTAGTTATTTTTATTGAAGCTTGACGTAAAGATGAAAGTGTGATAAAAGTAAGGAGAGAAAAGATGAGTGGGAAGAAAGGGAAAAGACGAGAGAGAGAGAGCGAGAGGGGGGGAAAGAAGAGGGGGGTGGGGAGGATAGGGAAAAGTGTGTGTATGAGGCTGAGGTAGAGATCCTGGTGGTTCCGCCCATCAGTGCTGGACTCAAAGGGACGCCAGGGAACCCATCAATGCTGGACTCGAAGGAACCCCAGGGAACCCATCAATGCTCTACTCAAAGGGACGCCAGGGAACCCATCAATGCTGGACTCAAAGCGACGCCAGAGAACCCATCAATGCTGGGTTCAAAGGAACGCCAGGGAACGCATCAATGATGGGATCAAAGGAACGCCAGGGAACCCATCAATGCTCTGCTCAAAGGGAAGCCAGTGAACCCATCAGTGCTCTGCTCAAAGGAACGCCAGGGAGCCCATCAGTGCTCTGCTCAAAGGAACGCCAGGGAACCCATCAATACTGGACTCAAAGGGACGCCAGGAAACCCATCAATGCCGGGCTCAAAGGAACGCCAGGGAACCCATCAATACTGGACTCAAAGGGACGCCAGGAAACCCATCAATGCCGGGCTCAAAGGGACGCCAGGGAGCCCGTCAATGCTAGACTCAAAAGAATGCCAATGAGGAGAATGTTCTGACTTACTGTCACCTTGGTGATCTACTTCATAAGACACGAGGTGACTGCAAGAATACAGTGGTCTCTTCTCAAGTGATCCGACATAAGTTACTCGACACATTTCGGACGACATGTGGTAATAGCAGTTATGAGAGATATCTTGTGTTTTCATGCTAGGCAGGGCTAACTACACCCATTCATGGGACTGCCCCACTTATTTTGAAAGCTATTCACAGTTCTCGCTTAAGTGACGCTGCTTGGGAGTTCTGCTCATCGATGAATGCCAAACCAGTGCTTTCCTACATCCTTTCTAAATCTAAATTTGTCCAACTTAAATTCATTGCTGCGAGTCCTGTTTTAGATGTTTTCAGCTCTATTTTTTTTATATCCCTTCCTTTATTCCTATTTTCCAATTGTGCACTTCATTAATCCTACAACTTTCCGGAGAGCGAAGCTTCAGTTCTCTCAGCCTTTCATCGTAAGAAAGGTTTCTGATACATAGGATCAACTTCGTCATTCTTCTCTGTGTGTTTTCCAGCGTATTTCTGGCCATTCACTAAAACGAGACCAGAACTGAGGAGCATGATTGAGATGAGACCTTAACAAGGATATATAAAGTTTGAAATATAACCAGAAGGTTTGTGTTATTTATATCTCTTAAATGAAGTGTGATCTCATAATAGTCTAGTGTGATCTCAGTCTTCAAGTGTGACCTGACACTTTTTGTTACGCCACAATCTTTAATCGCAACCATACAATCAAGACTCAAGAAGTCGTAATGACCAGATTGCAAACAAACCACGGTACGGGCGGGGACTGAACCCGCGGTGAGTGAGTCGTCAAACTCCAAACCGACGCGTTAGCCACTGGCTATCGTGGTTTATACAATCAAGTGTGACCTACACTATCTCCAAGTGTGGCATCAATCTTTCAAGTGTGACACAGAGACTCGAGTGTGTGAGTGGAGCGTGCAGCAGGCAGCAGTCAGACTGGTTACCGCGAACACGGAGGCAGTCAAGTGGGATAACCACCAGAAAGCAGGAATAGCAATGAGGGCGGCGCGCACGCTGGCGGCGTCTCAATGAGACGATTCGTCATGGCATTCCTGTGTGCGGGTTCGCTCTCTCTCACTCCCTCCACTTGTTTCTAATTAGAGAAAAAAGCTGTATTTTTAATCAAATTCAAGGTCTATATTAGGCAAGGATAAAGTGAATGGATCTGCCACCCAGGTGTTCTAACACAATGACCCGCACGATGCTTGTTTGACATTTACTCCCAGATATTTACAAAATTCAACCCCTTCCCCACCTCAGCTATAATTATTATTGTTGTTGTTACTATTATTATTATTATATTTAGGGGAAAGCCCTGAGACGAGAGGAAGACAACAACGATCCATGGAAAGGAAAAAAATACAACTCCTCTGATAACAGAAGACGGTAGCATATACATATATATATATATATATATATATATATATTATATATATGTGTGTGTGTGTGTGTGTGTGTGTGTGTGTGTGTGTGTGTGTGTTGTGTGTATAAATAAGTCGGCTGTCTCCCACCGAGGCAGGGTGACCCAAAAAGAAAATCCCCAAAAAGAAAATACTTTCATGATCATTCAACACTTTCGCCTCACTCACACATAATCACTGTTTTTGCAGAGGTGCTCAGAACACAACAGTTTAGAAGAATATACCTATAAAGATACACAACATATCCCTCCAAACTGCCAATATCCCAAACCCCTCCTTTAGAGTGCAGGCATTGTACTTCCCATTTCCAGGACTCAAGTCCGGCTATATAAAAATAACCGGTTTCCCTGAATCCCTTCACTAAATATTACCCTGCTCACACTCCAACAGATCGTCAGGTCCCAAATACCATTCGTCTCCATTCACTCCTATTTAACACGCTCACGCACGCTTGCTGGAAGTCCAAGCCCCTGGCCCACAAAACCTCCTTTACCCCTCCTTCCAACCTTTTTGAGGACGACCCCTACCCCGCCTTCCTTCCCCTACAGATTTATACGCTCTCCTTGTCATTCTACTTTGATCCATTCTCTCTAAATGACCACACCACCTCAACAACCCCTCTTCAGCCCTTTGACTAATACTTTTATTAACTCCACACCTTCTCCCAATTTCCACACTCCGAATTTTCTGCATAATATTTACACCACACATTGCCCTTAGACAGGACATCTCCACTGCCTCTAACCGTCTCCTCGCTGCTGCATTCACAACCCAAGCTTCACACCCATGTAAGAGTGTTGGTACTACTATACTTTCATACATTCCCTTCTGTGCCTCCATAGATAACGTTTTCGTCTCCACATATATCTCAATGCACCACTCACCTTTTTTCCTTCATCAATTCTATGATTAACCTCATCCTTCATAAATCCATCCGCTGACAGGTCAACTCAGAAATATCTGAAAACATTCATTTCTTCCATACTCTTCCTCCCCAATTTGATATCCAATTTTTCTTTATCTAAATCATTTGATACCCTCATCACCTTACTCCTTTCTATGTTCACTTTCAACTTTCTACCTTTACACACACTCCCAAACTCGTCCACTAACCTTTGCAATATTTCTTTAGAATCTCCCATAAGCACAGTATCATCAGCTTCTCGGAAGTGACAATTTACGATTACTTGCTGTAAAATGGACCCACAGTATCATATACAATAATACAGTCACCTTGGCGTAAATGTTAGAAATCAAGGCAAGCTTAGGATAAAATCTTATAAATATCAAACTGTTCTCTAAATTTTAGAACACGCTCAGTAACTTTGTAAACTTAAACACAAGAATTTCATGAGCACACGTTCATTATCATTATAATGTTAAACACAAGACTATCAGGGTCACGAAGATCTCGCCTACACATGACATGTAAATAGCACACATCAGCCAGTCAAGGTAGTGTGTCTTGATCTTAGTTTAGAGCTTTTGTTCAGAGAAACTGGAGCTAGAGTGTATACTGAATCTTTCCCTGAAGATGGACAGTGGTTACAAGCCCCACATCCAGTCAGGTTTGTGGGCCAGGGAGTATACAAATCCTTCCCGATTATCCTACCAGCTTTCTTATCCTCCTCCAGAGCATCAGAAGAGTTAATAAAACAAATTCTTCCAGACAACCTTGGTGACTAAGCAGGAACACGGGGTCCTAGCTACACCAGTGCCATTACAGAATGGGAGACTCTCGCTGTTCCATCACCAAACCCTAGTGCAGCACTGGCCTGCAAACAGTCAAGTTGGTATGGCCCCATTGCTGAAAGGAGCATACCAAGATTCTCAGGGCTACAACATCCAACAGGGACACTGCTAGTCTCAAAGCTGTGAGTGCACATCACTGTATGGACTTCCTCCAAACAGTTCCCATTTCGGCAATGGAAACAAACTTCGACCCACAGACCCTCCATATTGCAGTGGCTATCTACCTTACTGCCCCAATTCAGAGAATATACGTGTATTTGCTGCAATCAATATGGTCTACATGGCCTAAAATGCTCCAAAACTAAGAGCTGGCATGCAAGACACAATGAAGTCCATGATATCATAAAGAGAAACCTCGCTACAGCAATCTGTCCAGCCGGGAGGGAGAGTCCTGATCACTAGCTGCCAACAATACTCAATCCCACAAACTACCCTGATGGGATCACTATATATATCCTTTGAGGAATGGCTAGCTTTTAGCATGGGACTATACCTGCGTGTCGATGCTGGCTGACACCTACATCCGTCACAGTGCTTGGCAACAAGGAGATACTGCAGGTCACAGGGAGGAGTACAAGATCAGCAAGTACAGAGACATAGGCCATCAGTATCAATTTGTTCCAGTGGGATTGGAGACCCTGGGATCATGGGGGAAGAGTGTCACATATTCCCTCAAGGAACTGAGTTCCAGACTCACTGACACCACCAGCGACCCAAGCGCAGCCACCTTACTGTTCCAGCACCTCAGCATGGCCATCCAGAGGGGAAATGCTTGCTGTGTATTGGGCTTGCATCCAGCTTCAGAGAAGCTGGAGGATATCCATAATCTTCTATATATTGTGCTAATGTATTCATGTTTGTGATTTTTAAATAATCACTGACACACACACACACATGAGGAGGTCAACGGCATCACAAAGAGAAGCCTCACCACAGCCCGTTGCCCAGCCCAACGGGAACCCCAAGTGCAGAGGTCTGATGGGAGTCAACAGCGTACTGATGGGGCCACTATGCTTCCCTGGAAGGATAGAAAGATTGCCTGGGACTACACCTGTGCCGCCTCATTGGCAGACACCTACTTGATATACTCCTTAGCTGAAGGGATGGAGCTGCCAGCCACAGGGAGACCCAGAAGACCCACAAATATGAAGACCTTTCCCCCTTGCTATAATTTCATCCCAATAGGGTCGGAGACTCATGGAGAATAGGGCAAGGGTGCTTTAAAGTTCCTCAAAGAGCTGAGTGAAAAGCTTATTGTAGAAACTAAGGACCACAGGGCGGTCAGTTTCCTCTTTCAGAGACTCAGTGTTGCGATCCAGAGGGGAAATGCCTGCAGCATTCTGAGCACGCGGCCCACCCCCGGGGAGCTGGACAAAGTATTCGAGATGTAGTTCTGAGTTGTTATCTATGTCGTTTTACTTCCTATTGTATTTTTGTCAATGTATTTTGTCAAATACATTTCGTCTTTAAATAAAGTATTTATAAAATATAGGGGGCGGTAGGAGAAAACAATTTTCAAACAGCTTCAGGGAGAACCTTGAGTTTTCCCTGAAGCAAGTTTATTCTTTTCTCTGAGGATGAGGATCCCCAGGACAGTTCCCGAGGTGGTACCTCCTTATATTTCTCTCTCTCTCTCTCTCTCTCTCTCTCTCTATATATATTATATATATATATATATATATATATATATATATATATATATATATATATATAGTATATATATATATATATATATATATATATATATATTATATATATATATTATGTGTGTGTGTGTGTGTGTGTATGTCGTGCCGAATAGACAGAACTTGCCATCTTGGCTTAAATAGCAACGCTCATCTTGCCATATAGGACAAGTGAAAATTTGTGTATGCAATAATTTCGCCAAAATCATTCTGAACCTAACGAAAAAAATATATTTCACTGTGTTTGTTTAGTATTAAATTATTGTAAACAAATCTAAAATATATTTAGTTAGGTTAGGCTAAAATAAATTGTTCTTGTTATAATAAGGTTAGGTAAGTTTTCTAAGATTCTTTTGGTGCAAAATTATATTTTTTTACATTAACATTAATGAAAAAAATATATCTTTAAACGTATAAGAGAAATTTTAGAAAGAACTTAATTTTAAATGAGTTCTTGCTAATTGACCAGTTTTACATATTCGGCACGACATATATATATATATATATATATATATATATATATATATATATATATATATATTATATATATATATATATATATATATATATATATATATATGTATAGGGTGGTAGGGGAAGAGTAGTGCTCATGTGGCTGAGAGACTATACATTACACTAGAGGTAAACCCTATATATATGTCGTGCCGAATAGGTAAAATTGGTCAGTAAGCAAGAACCCATTTAAAATTAAGTCCTTTCTAAAATTTTGTCTTATACGCTTAAAGATATATATTTTTCTTTTATGTTAATGTAAAAATTAATAATTTTGTACCAAAGGAACCTTATAAAACTTACCAAACCTTATTATAACAAGGGCGATTTAATTTAGCCTAATCCAACTAAACGCATTTTAGATACGTTTACAATAATTTAATAATAAACGATCGCAATGAAATATTTTTTTTTTCGTTAGGTTAAGAATGATTTTTGAGAAATTATTGCATATATAAATTTTCGCTTGCCTAATTCGGCAAGAAGAGCATTGCTATTTAAGCCAAAATCGCAAGTTTTTCCTATTCGGCACGATATATATATATATATATATATATATATATATATATATATATATATATATATATATAATATATATATATATATATATATATATTACACGTAAATGTAAACAGTCGCAGACAGGCGATCTTTACTATTCAAGACAAGCCACGGGGGGGGGGGAGGAATCTTTAGCTCAAGTACTTTTACACTTCTCAGTGCGTCATCAGGAGCTATGCAACGTTGTAAGGTATCAACTGAAACAGGGGATGTTTTCTCAGAGTTGCACAGTGCATATCTGTCACCAGCTGTAGGTTCTCTCAGAATGTGAGCAATAGTCGGTTCCAACCTCACATCACCACCATCCCCCTCCTCCCCATATGGGGTAAGAAGATTTTTGAGATGTCAAGTATTATGAAATTAGAAGATATAATAGACAGCCCCAAGCTTTTTTAGCTGTTAAGAGCAGGTCATGTGACTTGAGAAAATACGTTTCTCATTGAATACTGTATATATATATATATATATATATATATATATATATATATAATATATATATATATATATATATATATATATATATATATATATATATATATATATGCTCTTTGTCCGTTTAAATGTCCTTGGGGGTATAATGTTCCGGGGGGTACTCTGAAGTATCTCTTCCTAAATATTGTCTACTATCCATCTCAGTGTCGGTTAATATTCCTTGGGAATCTTCTATACCATTCCAACAATATTTCTATGATCCAAATTTCTGCTTCTAATATCTTTTAACCCCACTACCTATGTCATCACGTCATCTTGTGTACCTGTCAATGTATGGTACAGTAACAGCTAAACGCGTTATATAACCATTCACAACTGACGTAGCACGAAGTTTTGGTGTGTAGACACAGGTCAAGCGTCACCAGTCCATCAAGAAACCAACCCACATAATGAGCAATCCTGTGACTTTGTATAGCGTTGTTGTTTAAGATTGTGTATGATAGACTCTACTAGCTATTGAGCTTATATAACCCATAATTTAAGTTATATACTGAGTTCCCGTCATGTTTCAAGAGAGGAGATTAAATTATGTTTCTTTCCATAGCAGAACTGTTTGGTACAATAATCAAGGCAGCTTCCCATTACGGTGGGTGATATTTTCTTCCGTGATGCAGGTCAGGGAAAATACGCTCACATACAGTTCATATTCTACCCAAGCTTTGTGATTTTAACTTGTTGAATATATCTTAAATTCTTCCCAAATTTTATTAATTATAAATGAATCCAGTTTGTATAATCCTAAAGCAATATTCATAATAATTTCAAAACTAATTTTTATGAAACTTAATTCTATTAAATTTCTCTCAGTCAGGGACCTACTTGATACAACTCTCTCGTTTTTTTTTTTTTTAATAAATTGAATGGTTAAAATCTCCCCCATGAATAAACAGAGCATAAAACTCTTGTCCACTTCTAATACTTTATTTATGTTGTTGTAATCTTAGTTCAAGACTCTACATAGTGTATGGTGTGCTAAGGTGATCTTGTTGTGTTATATTTATCGTAATGAAGAGGAAGTGCTAAACCTGTATGAGTTATGCAACGACGTCTTGGGTATAGAAGGTGCTCAGGTTTGACACGAGGAAGTCATGGGGTGACTAATTCCCTAGATCAAGATCTAGCCAGCATCAAGGCACTCCGCCGTCACAGTAGAGGGGTCAATGTAACTGTAATTACCTTGTTCTTATTTGTAGCTTTGAGAACATTGTTCTGGCAGTGGTGGTGGAGGTGGTGGTGACGGTGGTGGTGGAGGTGGTGGTGACGGTGGTGGTGGTGGTGACGGTGGTGGTGGTGGTGATGGTGGTGGCGGCGCTGGTAGTGGCGCCGGCGGCGGCGAGGGTGAGGGTGGCGTCCCGTTTCCCAGTAATCCAGCTAAGAATTGTAGGTAAAAAAAATCACTGGTTAATTAGCGCTTCCTCGTCTTGTATACATTTTTATTGTTCTAATACACTTTGTGTGTGTGTGTGTGTATGTTTGTGTGTGTGTGTGTGTGTGTGTGTGTGTGTGTGTGTACTCACCTAGTTGTACTCACCTAGTTGAGGTTGCGGGGGTCGAGTCCGAGCTCCTGGCCCCGCCCCTTCACTGATCGCTACTAAGTCACTCTCCCTGAGCCGTGAGCTTTATCATACCTCTGCTTAAAGCTATGTATGGATCCTGCCTCCACTACATCGCTTCCCAAACTATTCCACTTACTGACTACTCTGTGGCTGAAGAAATACTTCCTAACATCCCTGTGATTCATCTGTGTCTTCAGCTTCCAACTGTGTCCCCTTGTTACTGTGTCCAATCTCTGGAACATCCTGTCTTTGTCCACCTTGTCAATTCCTCTCAGTATTTTGTATGTCGTTATCATGTCCCCCCTATCTCTCCTGTCCTCCAGTGTCGTCAGGTTGATTCCCTTAACCTCTCCTCGTAGGACATACCTCTTAGCTCTGGGACTAGTCTTGTTGCAAACCTTTGCACTTTCTCTAGTTTCTTCACGTGCTTGGCTAGGTGTGGGTTCCAAACTGGTGCCGCATACTCCAATATGGGCCTAACATACACGGTGTACAGGGTCCTGAATGTTTCCTTATTAAGATGTCGGAATGCTGTTCTGAGGTTTGCTAGGCGCCCATATGCTGCAGCAGTTATTTGGTTGATGTGCGCTTCAGGAGATGTGCCTGGTGTTATACTCACCCCAAGATCTTTTTCCTTGAGTGAGGTTTGTAGTCTCTGACCCCCTAGACTGTACTCCGTCTGCGGCCTTCTTTGCCCTTCCCCAATCTTCATGACTTTGCACTTGGTGGGATTGAACTCCAGGAGCCAATTGCTGGACCAGGTCTGCAGCCTGTCCAGATCCCTTTGTAGTTCTGCCTGGTCTTCGATCGAGTGTATTCTTCTCATCAACTTCACGTCATCTGCAAACAGGGACACCTCAGAGTCTATTCCTTCCGTCATGTCGTTCACAAATACCAAAACAGCACTGGTCCTAGGACTGACCCCTGCGGACCCCGCTGGTCACAGGTGCCCACTCTGACACCTCGCCACGTACCATGACTCGCTGCTGTCTTACCTGACAAGTATTCCCTGATCCATTGTAGTGCCTTCCCTGTTATCCCTGCTTGGTCCTCCAGTTTTTGCACCAATCTCTTGTGTGGAACTGTGTCAAACGCCTTCTTGCAGTCCAAGAAAATGCAATCCACCCACCCCTCTCTCTCTTGTCTTACTGCTGTCACCATGTCATAGAACTCCTAGTAGTTTGTGACACAGGATTTCCCGTCCCTGAAACCATGTTGGCTGCTGTTGATGAGATCATTCCTTTCTAGGTGTTCCACCACTCTTCTCCTGATAATCTTCTCCATGATTTTGCATACTATACATGTCAGTGACACTGGTCTGTAGTTTAATGCTTCATGTCTGTCTCCTTTTTTAAAGATTGGGACTACATTTGCTGTCTTCCATGCCTCAGGCAATCTCCCTGTTTCGATAGATGTATTGAATATTGTTGTTAGGGGTACACACAGCGCCTCTGCTCCCTCTCTCAATACCCATGGGGAGATGTTGTTACTACAGGGAGTCGAGTCTTAACTCCTGGTCTCTCCTTTTTGCTGGCCACTAATAGGTTCACTCCTGGCTGCGTGAACCCTGGCGTACCTATTCTTCAATCTACTTATGGATTCTGCTGCTACTACTTACTGTTTGGGTCATTCTCCTTTCTGATCACTTCAAAGCTAAAGTGTTTCCCAACGTTACTGCGACTGGTCTGTACTTTACACTTACAGCTCTGCCCATGTGGACCTGAGATCCACCTCTCAAGCTCTCTCTACTCCCCATATTACTTTGTACGTCGTAATCTTATCACCTATGATTTTTCTCTCCTCTTATTTCGATAGGTTTAGCTCCTCTAGCCTCTCTCCTCAACTCTGGGACTAATTTCGTTGCAAACTTTTGCACTTTCTCCATCTTTTGTTTTTATACGTGCTTTATCAGGTACGGGTTCCATAAGGAGTTGTAGACTCGAGCAGATGCAAATTCTCGAACCTACCGACAGAGCTATGGTGGCTTCAATCAAGGGATCTGAGACCCGCTACAAAGTTGAATGAATATTGTTAACAGCAGCCACCAATTGCGACCCAAGACTGAAAGTCTTTGCAGGCGTTTCCTCCCGCCTCGATTATAATTTATAATTTGCAGTTATAATCATGGGGGAGCGCTAAACCCATAGGATAATATAGCGCACGTGGAGGGGGTGGATGGAAGGTATTCAGGCTCAATTCAGGGAACTGGAGCACAGATTCAATTCCCTAGATCAAGAGCCCCTCACCAGAGTTCTCCCTTCTCCCTTCTCTTCTCCCCTCTCCTTCCCTTTATCCTTCCCCTACTTTCTTTCTCCTTCGTTTCTCTTTTCCCCTCTTCCCTTGTTTCCCTCTCAATTTCATCCCTCCAAAGAAAAAAAAAAATGTTGGGACATGAACGTGTTCACAATCTTCACTGAATTCAAAAGTAAACTTACTTAGACCTGAATATCAAAATGGTATACAATGCCGACGGGTTGGTAGGTAAGATTTCTCATTCATCTGGGTATGAATAACGTATACTGCCATTCGCTGTATATTAGAGAATTAGTTAAGCCTCTCTTTACCTTAATGTAGGCTGGAGGCCACTGGCCTCAGACCGTACACAAATAACTCGCACATACAAGAGAGGAACTTACGACGACGTTTCGGTCCAACTTGGACCATTTACAAAGTGACTTACATCATTTACAAGTGACTTTGTAAATGGTCCAAGTAAAAGTCGTAAGCTCCTCTCTTCTATGTGCGGGTTATTTGTGTATCGTTCCAGTCACGGTATTGTGCCCTTTTTTTTTTTTTTTTTTTTTTTTTTTTTTTTGTTATTCTCAGATCGTACCTAGAATGTTATTATATCATTCTTTTAATGTTGACTCAGCTGAATTAACAGGCTAAGAGCAATTATCCTACCTCGGTTCATTTTCAAAATTAAACTGTCTCTTAGGTATGCTAACCTTCCCTGGGATGCGACCCACAACACTCCACTATCACCCAAGTCACCACAGGGAAGAAGAAACGTGCTCAACGTGTCCACCCTTGCATGGGATCGAACCGCTGTCCCTCATTATGTGAGCTGAGGGCTCCACCAAGAGTATGTTAAATGTAAAAATTACGGGTGAGCTTGTCATCAAACCTTGAGCTGCAGCTTTAATATGTCGTTGAAAGTGACATTTGGTGCCTCTGGGATGATAGACGATATTGTTCTCGTAACACATCGCAATACAACGAATGTAAAAACTTAACACTTATTCTGCAACGGGGGAATTTTCTAATAGCAGAGTTACCCATGACATCAATTTTTATTACGTGTTTACTTATATCATTATTACGTGTGTCACCGGTCATGGTCTTGACGGTATTGTATATGATGTCTTGCTCACCTGCTGAGGCTAACATAAGCTTCCTTCTTCTTCTTCTTCTTCTTCTTCTTCTTCTTCTTCTTCTTCTTCTTCTTCTTCTTCTTCTTTCTTCTTCTCTTCTTCTTCTTCTTCTTCTTCTTCTTCTTCTTCTTCTTCTTCTTCTTCTTCTTCTTCTTCTTCTTCTTCTTCTTCTTCTTCTTCTTCTTCTTCTTCTTCTTCTTCTTCTTCTTCTTCTTCTTCTTCTTCTTCTTGTACTTCTTCTTCTTCTACTTCTTCTTCTTCTTCTTCTTCTTCTTCTTCTTCTTCTTCTTCTTCTTCTTGTACTTCTTCTTCTTCTTCTTGTCTTCTTCTTCTTCTTCTTCTTGTTCTTCTTCTTCTTCTTCTTCTTCTTCTTCTTCTTCTTCTTCTTCTTCTTCTTGTACTTCTTCTTCTTCTTCTTCTTCTTCTTCTTCTTCTTCTTCTTCTTCTTCTTCTTCTTCTTCTTCTTCTTCTTCTTCTTCTTGTCTCTACTTCTTCTTCTTCTTCTTCTTTCTTCTTCTTTCTTCTTCTTTCTTCTCTTTCTCTCTTCTTCTTCTTCTTCTTTCTTCTTCTTTCTCTTCTTTATTTCTTCTTCTTCTTGTACTCTTCTTCTCTTCTTCTCTTCTTTCTCTTTCTTCTTCTTCTTCTTCTTCTTCTTCTTCTTCTCTTCTTCTTCTTTCTTCTTCTTCTTTCTTCTTCTTCTTCTTACTTCTTCTTCTTCTTCTTCTTCTTCTTCTTCTTCTTCTTCTCTTTACTTCTTCTTCTTCTTCTCTCTTCTTTCTTCTTTCTTCTTCTCTTCTTCTTCTTCTTCTGTACTTCTTTCTTGTACTTCTTCTTCTTTCTTCTTCTTCTTCTTGTACTTCTTCCTCTTCTTCTCTTCCTCTTCTTCTTCTTGTACTTCTTCTTCTTCTTCTTCTTCTTCTTTCTTTTCTTCTTCTCTTCTTCTTCTTCCTTTCTTCTTCTTCTTCTTCTCTTCTTCTTCTTACTTCTTCTTTCTTCTTCTTCTTCTTCTTCTTCTTCTTGTACTTCTCTTCTTCTTTCTTCTTCTTCTTCTCTTCTTCTTCTTCTTCTTCTTCTTCTTTACTTCTTCTTCTTCTTCTTCTTCTTCTTGTACTTTTCTTCTTCTTCTTTTACTTCTTCTTCTTCTCTTCTTCTTCTGTACTTCTTCTTTTCTTCTTCTTGTACTTCTTCTTCTCTTCTTCTTCTTCTTCTTCTTCTTCTTCTTCTTCTTCTTCTTCTTCTTCTTCTTTCTTCTTCTTCTTCTTCTTCTTCTCTTCTTCTTGTACTTCTCTTCTTCTTCTTCTTCTTCTTCTTCTTCTCTTCTTCTTCTTTTTACTTTCTTCTTTTTTTCTTCTTCTTCTTGTACTTCTTCTTCTTCTTCTTTCTTCTTCTTTCTTCTTCTTCTTTACTTTTCTTCTTCTTGTCTTCTTCTTCTTCTTCTCTTCTTCTTCTTACTTCTTTTCTTCTTCTTCTTCTTCCTTCTTCTTCTTTTTACTTCTTCTTCTCTCTTTTCTTCTTCTTCTTCTTCTTCTTCTTCTGTCTTCTCTCTTGTACTTCTTCTTCTTCTTGTACTTCTTCTTCTTCTTCTTCTTCTTCTTCTTCTTCTTCTTGTACTTCTTCTTCTTCTTCTTCTTCTTCTTACTTCTTCTTCTTTCTTTCTTCTTCTTCTTCTTCTCTTACTTCTTCTTCTTGTACTTCTTCTTCTTCTTCTTCTTCTTTTCTTCTTCTTCTTTACTCTTCTCTTCTGTACTTCTTCTTCTTCTTGTACTTCTTCTTCTTCTTCTTCTTCTTCTTCTTCTTACTTCTTCTTTCTTCTTTCTTCTTCTTGTACTTCTTCTTCTTTTTTCTTCTCTTCTTTCTGTCTCTTCTTCTTCTCTCTTGTACTTCCTTCTCTTCTTCTCTTCTTCTTCTTCTTCTCCTTCTTCTTTCTCTTGCTTCTTCTTCTTCTTGTACCTACTTCTTCTTCTTCTTCTTTCTTCTTCTTCTTCTCTTCTTCTTGTACTCTTCTTCTTCTTCTTGTCTTTCTTCTTCTTCTTTCTTCTTTTCTTCTTCTTTTCTTCTTCTTCTTCTTCTTCTTCTTCTTCTTCTTCTTCTCTTCTTGTACTTCTTCTTCTTCTTGTACTTCTTCTCTTCTTCTTCTTCTTCTTTTCTTCTTCTTCTTCTTCTTCTTCTTCTCTTCTTCTCTTCTTACTTTTCTTCTTCTTCTTCTTTCTTCTTCTTCTTCTTCTTCTTCTTCTTCTTTCTTCTTCTTTTGTACTTCTTCTTTCTTCTTGTACTTCTTCTTCTTCTTTCTTCTTCTTCTTCTTCTTCTTCTCTCTTCTTCTTCTTTTCTTGTACTTCTTCTTCTTCTTCTTCTTCTTCTTCTTCTTCTTCTGTACTTCTCTTCTTCTCTTCTTCTTTCTTCATCTTCTTCTTCTTCTTCTTTCTTCTTTCTTCTTCTTCTTACTTCTTCTTCTTGTACTTCTTCTTCTTCTTCTTCTTCTTCTTCTTCTTCTTCTTGTACTTCTTCTTCTTCTTGTACTTCTTCTTCTTCTTCTTCTTCTTCTTCTTTACTTCTTCTTCTTCTTCTTCTTCTTCTTCTTCTTTCTTTCTTTTCTTCTTCTTTTCTCTCTTTCTTCTTTCTTGTACTTCTTCTTCTTCTTCTTCTTCTTCTTCTTCTTCTTCTTCTTCTTCTTGTACTCTTCTTCTTCTCTTCTTCTTCTTGACTTTCTCTCTTCTTCTTTTCTTCTTCTTCTTCTTCTTCTTCTTCTTCTTCTTTCTTCTTCTTCTTTCTTGTACTCTTCTTTCTTCTTCTCTTCTTCTTTCTTCTTCTTCTTCTTTCTTCTCTTCTTGTACTTCTTCTTCTTCTTGTCTTCTTCTTCTTCTTTCTTTCTTCTTCTTCTTCTTCTTCTTCTTCTTCTTCTTTTCTTTTCTTCTTTCTTGTACTTCTTTCTTCTTCTTCTTCTTCTTCTTCTTCTTCTTCTTCTTGTACTTCTTCTTCTTCTTCTTCTTTCTTCTTCTTCTTCTTCTTTACTTCTTCTTCTTCTTTTTGTCTTCTTCTTTTCTTCTTTCTTCTTCTTCTTCTTCTTGCTTTACTTCTTCTTCTTCTTTCTTCTTTCTCCTTCTTGTCTTCTTCTTCTTCTTCTTGTACTTCTTCTTCTTTCTTCTTCTTCTTTCTTCTTGTACTTCTTTTCTTTCTTCTTCTTCTTTATTCTTCTTCTTCTTTCTTCTTCTTTTCTTCTTTTTTTCTTGTATCTTCTCTTCTTGTCTTCTTTCTCTCTTCTTCTTTTCTTCTTCTTCTTTCTTCTTTCTTCTTCTCTGTACTTCTTCTTCTTCTTTGTACTTTTCTTCTTCTTTCTTCTTTTCTTCTTCTTCTTCTTCTTCTTCTTCTTCTTCTGTACTTCTTCTTCTTCTTCTTCCTTGTACTTCTTCTTCTTCTTGTACTTTTTCTCTCTTCTTCTTCTTCTTCTTTCTTCTTCTTCCTTCTTCTTCTTCTTCTCTTTTACTTCTCTCTTCTTGTTACTTTCTTCCTTCTTCTTCTTCTTCTTCTTCTTCTTCTCTTCTTCTTCTTCTTCTTACTTCTTCTTCTTCTTCTTGTACTTCTCTTCTTCTTCTTCTCTTCTTCTTCTTCTTCTTCTTGTACTTCTTCTTCTTCTTGTACTTCTTCTTCTTCTTCTTCTTCTTCTTCTTCTTCTTCTTCTTCTTCTTCTTCTTGTACTTCTTCTTCTTCTTCTTCTTCTTCTTCTTGTACTTCTTCTTCTTCTTGTACTTCTTCTTCTTCTTCTTCTTCTTCTTCTTCTTCTTCTTCTTCTTCTTCTTCTTGTACTTCTTCTTTCTTACTTTCTTCTTCTTTCTTCTTGTTCTTCTTCTTCTGTCTTCTTTTTCTTACTTCTTCTTCTTTCTTCTTGTACTTCTTCTTTCTTTCTTGTACTTCTTCTTCTTCTTCTTCTTCTTCTTCTTCTTCCTTCTTCTTGTACTTCTCTTCTTCTTCTCTGTACTTCTTCTTCTCTGTACTTCTTCTTCTTCTTCTTCTTCTTCTTCTCTTTCTTCTTCTTCTCTCATTCTTTGTACTTCTTCTCTTCTTCTTCTTTTCTTCTTCTTCTTCTTCTTCTATCTTCTTCTTGTACTTCTTCTTCTTGTATCTTTCTTCTTCTTCTTCTTCTGTCTTTTTGTACTTCTTCTTCTTCTTGTACTTCTCTTCTTCTTTTCTTCTTGTACTTCTTCTTTTCTTCTTCTTCTGTACTTCTTTTTTACTTCTTCTTCTTCTTTCTTCCTTCTTCTTGTCTTCTTTACTTCTTCTTCTTCTTGTACTTTCTTCTTCTTCTTGCTTACTTCTTCTTCTTCTTCTGTCTTCTTGTACTCTTCTTCTTCTTCTTTGTACTTTTCTTCTTTCTTCTTCTTTTCTTCTGTACTTCTTCTTCTTCTTGTACTTTCTTCTTCTTCTTCTGTACTTCTTCTTCTTCTTGTACTTCTTCTTCTTCTCTTCTTCTTCTTCTTCTTGTACTTCTTCTTCTTCTTGTATCTTCTTCTTCTTCTTTCTTTCTTCTTCTTCTTCTTCTTCTGTACTTCTTCTTCTTCTTGTACTTCTTCTTCTTCTTGTACTTCTTCTTCTTCTTCTTTTCTTCTTCTTCTTGTACTTTTCTTCTTCTTGTACTTCATTCTTCTTGTACTTTTTCTCTCTTCTTCTTCTCTTCTTCTTCTACTTATTCTTCTTCTTCTTCTTCTTCTTCTTCTTCTTCTTGTACTTCTTCTTCTTCTGTCTTTTCTTCTTCTTCTTTTTCCTTCTTCTTCTTCTTGTACTTCTTCTTCTTCTGTACTTCTTCTTCTTCTTCTTCTTCTTCTCTTCTTCTCTTCTTCTTTTCTCTTGTACTTCTTCTTCTTCTTGTACTTCTTCTTCTTCTTCTTCTTCTTCTTCTTCTTCTTCTTCTTCTTCTTCTTCTTCTTCTTGTACTTCTTCTTCTTCTTCTTCTTCTGTACTCTTCTTCTTCTTCTCATCTCTTGTACTTCTTTTCTTGTTCTTCTTTTCTTGTACTGTCTTCTTCTTCTTGTACTTCTTCTTCTTTTTACTTCTTCTGTACTTCTCTCTTCTTGTACTTCTACTTTTCTGTACTTCTCTCTTCTTGTACTATACTTCTTTTACTTGTTCTTATCTTCTCTTATTTCTTGTACTTCTTCTTCTTCTTGTACTTCATCTTCTCTTCTTCTTCTTCATTTTATTACTTGTACTTATACTCTTTCTTGTACTTACTTCTTCTTCTGTTCTTTCTTCTTCTTCTTCTTCTTGTACTTCTTCTTCTTCTACTATTCTTCTCTATATCTTCTTCTTCTTCTTCCTTCTTCTTCTGTACTTACTTCTTCTTCGTTACTTCCTTCTTCTTGTATTCTCTTTCTTCTGCTCTTTGTACTTTACATCTCTGTATTCTTCTCTTTTGTACATCATTTTTTCTTCTACTGTTTGCTTTTGTCTAGCATACATGTATTCTTCTTTTTGTACTACTTCTTCTTCTCTTCTTCTTGTACATTCTTTCTTCTTCTGTACTTTTACTTCTTCTTCTTCTTTTGATCTTCTTCTTCTTCTCTCTGTATTTCTTCTTCTCTCTACTTCTTCTGTACTTCTTCTCTGTACTTCTTCTTCTTCTAGTACTTCTTTTCTTTGTACTTTCTTTCTTCTTTTGTACTTCTCTTGACTTTTACATACAAGTGTTAATTTTTACAATGGTTCTGAGGGTATGTATGTGTAGTAGGCATACATGTATGTGTAGTAGGCATACATGTATGTGTAGTAGGCATACATGTATGTGTAGTAGGCATACATGTATGTGTAGTAGGCATACATGTATGTGTAGTAGGCATACCTGTATGTGTAGTAGGCATACCTGTATGTGTAGTAGGCATACCTGTATGTGTAGTAGGCATACATGTATGTGTAGTAGGCATACATGTATGTGTAGTAGGCATACCTGTATGTGTAGTAGGCATACATGTATGTGTAGTAGGCATACATGTATGTGTAGTAGGCATACATGTATGTGTAGTAGGCATACATGTATGTGTAGTAGGCATACCTGTATGTGTAGTAGGCATACATGTATGTGTAGTAGACATACATGTATGTGTAGTAGGCATACATGTATGTGTAGTAGGCATACATGTATGTGTAGTAGGGATACATGTATGTGTAGTAGGCATACATGTATGTGTAGTAGGCATACCTGTATGTGTAGTAGGCATACATGTATGTGTAGTAGACATACATGTATGTGTAGTAGGCATACATGTATGTGTAGTAGGCATACATGTATGTGTAGTAGGCATACATGTATGTGTAGTAGGCATACATGTATGTGTAGTAGGCATACATGTATGTGTAGTAGGCATACATGTATGTGTAGTAGGGATACATGTATGTGTAGTAGGCATACATGTATGTGTAGTAGGCATACATGTATGTGTAGTAGGCATACATGTATGTGTAGTAGGCATACATGTATGTGTAGTAGGCATACATGTATTGTTAATTTTGTAGGCTTAATGGATTTATTGGATTTATTAGTTAGCTGCTATAAATATGAATGTTTAGTGTACGATAAAAATGAGATATTTACTGTAAGGATTTGTGACATTATTTTATTAGATTTGCATCAGCCAAGAGGGATGCCTTGATGCTGGCTCTTGATCCAAGTAGTTGAAGTTACTCTCCCTCTCCTTGGATCAGACCTGATTGCTTCTCTTTTCTGAGTCTCTGTAACACTTAAGAAGCTTCACCATTGCTTAAAAATATAATAGTATTAATAGTAATAATAATATAATAGAATTGGACACAGTGTTGAGGGCGGCGTGACGTAAGCTTAGATGATCTGTGAACCCATAAAGCAATTGTTACGGAGGATCCGACTCATTACCGGGGTAGCAGAGGATATTGTGGTGGACGAAGTCCCTGGTGGTGCCGGCACCTAGGAAGGATCGTTGTGGTGGTGGCCCTTTGACTGGGTGGTGTTGGTAGCACATAGGTTCCCAGTGGCCTTGTGGCTAAAGCTCTCGTTTCACACGGCGAGGGTCCGAGTTCGATTCTCGGCGAGGGGAGAACATTGGGCGTGTTTCTTTACACTGGTTGTCTAAGTTCACCCATCAGTAAAATGGGTACTTAGGAGTTAGTTGACTGGTGTGGGTCACATCCTGGGACAAAACTGACCTAATTTGTGGGAAATGTTTTGCATAACAACTGGCTTTCTATATAGTAGTATGTCACTGATGTCAGCTAGGTCTGTATGCCTTGTACATGTACTTGTAGAAATAAAGATAATAATGGTGGAAGTGGAGCCGATGTAGGTGGTGGTGGTGATCCCTTGGCTAGGCAATGGTAGTAGCCCCTATCCCAGGGGCCGGTGGTGGCCCCACGGCTAGGTAGTGGTGGTGGGCCATAGTCCAGGTGGCGGTGGAAGTGCTTTGTTATTACAGTGGTGGTGTGGCAGGCAGCAGTCGTAGGCTGGTGTGTCGAATCAGGAACGTGCTGTTACTGCCCAACGCTGCCGCACTCTGCTTCAACAACGGTATGGCTGCAAGCTTTCATTAGCTGCATGTGTTTCCCTGCATGCAAAAAAGGAATTGTACGGGGGTGTTGCTTAGATTTTCAATACGTTTAAATATCATCGTTAAAGATTTGAAGTCAGTCAGAAGAGGCATTCACAAGTTATTGCTTAGAACCAACTTACCCCCAATTTCGTCAACAAAAAATGACAAATTATACCTTAAAGAGGTCTTTACTGATTACTGCACAGACACATACATCTCAAAATACACCAGAACATTTAGTCCAAAGATGCTCAACAATTGCATTCTCAATTTATCGACAGTTAAGCTTTGCAGCAGACCAGATGTGGCATGAAAACCAGTGTTTGAGTTTTCCCAATTTTCCTCAATAAAATTGGTAAATTTGTATTTTTCCAGCCCCAAATCAAACCCTTCGTAATAAAATATATCGAAGTTTAATGTTAGAACCGATGGGAGAGGACATTCTCCAATTACTGTGTAAAAACGAAGTCTTCTAATAAAATTAGCAAATTAAAACCTACACAAGCCATTGCATAGCTTCCCTTGAGAGAAACACTCAGGAGCTAGAAGAATAAAGTCAGCCAGAAGAAGCATTATCTAACAAGGTGTTAGATAAAATGACACATGGAACATGCTTTCGGTAATTATACTGTTACTAGTAATTATCCAACAATTCCAATTTTTTCTTCGGTTAGTATACTGTCAAATTTATATCTAAACAGCCAAAACCTTATAAGATATATCAGGCATTACAGACTGGAGCCCCTCAGATGAGGCATACTCAAACTGCACGGAAAAAATGCTACACCTATTCTAACACTTATGAGTTAGATATATGAGCGTTGAAATTTTGAAATCCTTCAGAAAGTTGCATTCCCAAGTTATTAAACGGAAACTTGGAGGTAGAAAAAATTGGCATTGACATATGTATCCCTTTTATTTGTGATAACAAATCATTGGTTAAATTTTAACTGTTCGTCTTGGCATTTATAGACAATTATTGAAGATCATATACGAGTATGTTTAAGGCTTCAAGGATGACAAGACAAAGAACTAGTTATACTATAAGAATGAGGAAGAAGTGGGAAACGACAACACCAGACTAGTGAAGGACAATCGACGAAGAGCACTGAAGAAACAATTGGTCAATAAAATACAGAGAACAGTAAAATACATGGAATATTATAAGTAGTGAAAAACATTAATGGTGGACGAGCTTCTCCGTGTGTTCCCTCCCTCGTTTTCATCTCATCCCACTTGTACACAGCTAGTTTTGCTTCTCTTGTTTATTTTGCGTTTAATTTTAGACTCACTTGTGTTATTCATTTAAGAAGATCATTCACCAAACCCTTGTTGGTCATTCAGTACAGGGTGTGTTGGAGACTTGATACTCCGTTCACTAATCGCGAGACAGATACGCTACCTGACTGTACTTTTCCAGCATTTAAGCTCACGGATCCTCAAGTAACTGAAGACTGCCTTAGGTGATTGATCAGTTAGGTAAGTATACCTAGGGAGTGTCTGTCTCGTAATTAGCAAGAGGAGGATCGAGACTCCACTAGTTCTCAGTGACTCACTCGGGTTTAGAACTTTGCATAAATAACAGTCTGTTCTTCAGGTGATTATTTTATGGTGTTGTGTAATATGCTGATACACAACTCCAGCTATGATACCTGATTACGAGACTTCTTAATTAAGGGCAGCATCCTTCTTGCTGTGGTCCCACACATGTAACCTACTAAACCAACAGACATTACACAAAATGTCTTCTCTGGAAGAGGGGAAAAAATTCACATCATTAACAAGCGGGTCAGTAATTCAGAATAACCCCAAAAAAAAAAAACAGTCATTGTGGTTTATTTCCATTAGGATTCTTTGACCTCTTCCCCACAACAGTCAACTACCAATCAGATACCTACTTAATGCTATGTAAACAGTGGGGGGGGGGGGGTATTAAGTTTCCACTCGTCCAGGGTACGAACCCGGGTCCTTCAGTAGTGACCAGAAGACGCTGTCACTTTAGTCTTAAGGAAGAGTGTTGTACAGCCCCATTGAAAGTTCGCGAAATTCAATATCTGAAAAATATGGAGAAAAAATTCTCTGTCACATCCGTGAAATAAAACTGTTAAAAAAGCGTAAAATTCTTCATATTGTAACATATTTCTTGTAGCATTCTTGAGAAAAATACACCATTATATACGTCTTGAAAATACTGGAGGGGTGAGATTAAATCTCCCCTATGAAATGGGTGTTTACAAGAGGCTGCCACACTAACTCCCAGTTCATATGCGGCTGGAGGTAAATGGCTACAAATTTCATTTTTTTATACCTCAGTTTCCCCTATGTGTACTCACCTATTTGTGGTTGCTGGGGTCGATTCACAGCTCCTGGCCCCCCACTTTGCTGTATGTTTATGTGTGTGTGTACATCAAGATGTGTATATATCTAGACTCATACATCAAGAGATACATAATTTTTGTGTATATACATTGACTCTCGGTGTATATGCACTTAAAGTTTGCTCATATTTGAATCACCGTTTTAACTGTTTTCTTGATTATAGTGTCCAATTGAATTGCAGCCTTAATGACCCTAATGTAGTCGATAGGTTTTAAACTCAACAGTCACCAAGAAGTGTATCTGTATGTGTGTACACTGTGAGATTACTTTAATAATACCTAGTTAAGGGGTTAAAACATTGCTACGCTCGCACCGTGCACGTTTGTATGCAAGTGATGGAAGACTCCAGCAAAAACGCAATTATAAATGGCAATCTTTCATTACATCTAGGAAAACTTAATCACTATCAGCAGGTGTTCCCTTGGACTCGGGTTTAACGAGCTGTCGGTACTCTTCCTGTTCCTGTACACACTGCACGCAGATATATATATATATATATATATATATATATATATATATATATATATATATATATATATATATAATATATATATATACATATATATATATATACATATATATATATATATATATATATATATATATATATATATATATATTTTATATATATATTCCAAGAAACTAGGAACCAATTATGAAAGCAACTGAAGTTTAAGACGCGGGTACAGGAGCTAAGGTTCGACTGTCGCAAGCACAACTTAGTGACTGCAGCTCGGTAAGGACAAACACTCAGTCGTGTACCAAAAACTAGCTCAACTTTCTCATGTCGTTGGTATTAAGAGTGTGTGTGTGTGTGTATATAATTTATGGTCCTCCAAAGATTTAATATAGCACGCGACTGGAGAGTCTTGACCCGAGAACCGTGAAACATTCATTCGTGGCTCTTTGTATTCTGCAAGATTTCTTATCCAGGAATATCCGCTGGGAATTTTTATTGACCTAAGAAAAGCTTTTGACACAGTAGACCACGGCATCCTACTCCACAAACTTGACCATTATGGTATAAGAGGCCATGCGCTTGCATATTTCAAATCCTACCTTACTAATAGGTATCAGTATGTCACCATTAAAGACACAGCATCATCAACACGGCCACTTGATACTGGAGTTCCGCAGGGAAGTGTCCTTGGTCCCCTGCTCTTCCTCATATACATCAATGATCTTCCAAACGTATCCCAACACCTGAACTCCCTTCTCTTTGCTGACGACACGACTTATGTCATCTCTCACCCTAATCTTGCCACCCTCAACAACATTGTTAACGAGGAGCTACTCAAAATATCGACTTGGATGACAGCCAATAAACTTACCCTTAACACTGACAAAACCTACTACATTATGTTTGGTAGCAGAGCGGGAGTTGCGCAAATTAACATTAAGATCGACAACACTCTAATTGCCAGACATAATGAGGGCAAATTCCTAGGCCTATACCTCGACAACAACCTGAATTTCAGCACCCATATAAAACACATAACCAAAAAAGTATCCAAAACGGTTGGGATCCTCTCCAAGATTCGATACTACGTGCCGCAAAATGCCCTTCTCACACTATACCACTCACTTATTTATCCATACCTCACCTATGCTATTTGTGCTTGGGGATCAACTGCAGCAACTCACCTAAAGCCAATAATAACCCAACAAAAAGCTGCAGTAAGAATAATCACTAAATCCCATCCCTGGAACCCCTCCCCCCCACTCTTCATAGATCTAAACTTACTCCCTGTTCAGTACATCCACACTTACTACTGTGCAATCTACATCTACAGGACTTTAAATTCCAATATTAACCTTGACCTAAAACGCTTTCTTGATAGTTGTAACAGAACCTGCAGGCATAACACCAGACTTAAACATCTCTATGACATTCCCGATGTCCGACTAAACCTTTACAAAAATTCAATGTATGTCAAAGGCCCTAAAATCTGGAACACCCTCCCTGAATACTCTAGAACTGCAGACACATTCATCAAGTTCAAAAGTACCATTAGAAAACATCTTATCTCCCTGATACACCCCGTCAACTAATTACATGAATACCACCTGGTGGTTCACACTTTCACTCACCCACTTGACCATAAACACAGAAATATCAATCTTAATCTTAAAATAATGAATCCTAACTAGTCATAAGTTGGCCTGTGATACTCCAATACTGAAACTATGTATTGTGCGAAAACAAAAGCATTCACATTGCTAAACTCACAAACTAGTATTTAGTCACTTAGCCATAATACCAACTTACCTCATAATTTTGTAATATTTTAAAGTTAAGAATTAATCTAAGTCTGCCCGAAATGCCTAGCCATGCTAGGTGTTCTAGTGGCCCCCTCTGTAATTAGTATTTTAAAACATGTAAACCACACAATATCCAAATTCTGTAAACTCAGCATTGTAATCCTTATAGAGAATAAACTTGATTTGATTTGATTTGAATTGTATTTTACAGAGAGATGTAGTGAGTGTGTCAGTGTGATGCACTTGCAACTATACTCTGTACTCATTTTTTTCTTTTCTAGCTTCCTAATTAGTGTAACCTTACACTTATTGAAGTTGAGCTGTAGCTTGTCGAAGCTTTCTTGTAGCCTGTCTTTATTATCCGGCTTTCTTATTTTTTCCATACGCTTCTCCTCACCGCAAACACCACCACATAGAATTCAGTCAATTCTTGCGGGTCCTTTACATTTATTAAAGACAGTAACAGTCCTAGTACTGATCCTTGTCGGACCCAACTTTGTTACCCTATCCCTTGAAAATCTACTCTTACCATTGCCGTCTGTCTACTGTCTGTTAGATATTCGTTGATCGACTGTAGTACGTTACCTTATACATGTGCTTGCTTTGCTAATGTATGAATCAATCTCTGGTGGGGTGATATATCAAATGATTTCGTGCGATCGAAGAATATGCAGTCGTTTTACCTTCATTGTTTTCATTGATCTCCATTATTCAGTAATAAAATGCCAGCAAATTTATGAGCATGACTCAGCTTTTGCAAACTCGTGTTAGTTTTCTGTAACGAGGTCCGACCTATCTAGGTGCTCAATCATCCTTTTCCTGGTTAACTTTTCCAATACTCTGGGTAGTAAACATGTGCGATTCTGGGCGGCATTTCGATTCTTTCGTTTCCCCCTCCTTGTATTTTTGAATCACATTTACAGAATTCCAGCTGGCAGCCAGTTATCTCGTTTTTAGTCATTTGCACCTCATTAAAATTATGTCGCATTATGGTTGCACTTCTGTCAATAAATATAGTGATATATTATCAGGCCACATGTTCTTTATTGTATTCACCTCCATCAGTTCTTAACTCCTCCGTTGATGTGTAAATGTTATTGTCTAGTTTCAGCAGATAAGATCTTTCGTCTGTCCTTCGACACGATGCCTCCTTCTTCAGTAAATACCTCCTTAAATATTCTGTTCAGTTCCTGCATATTTCTCTAACTTCCTCTTTGAGTGTTTGCCTCTCCTTCAGGCTTGTTACTTGGTGTTTTATGATCACCTTCTTATGTGGCCGTGTAAGATTCTTTTCACACAGGGTTTCACAAGTTTTAGGTTTAAGGTTTTCGGTTTTGATTGAGCATTTAACCCTGTCATTTATAAATTGCTTCGCTGATTTCTTTCTTAACTTCGTACTCCTTCACAGTTCTTCTGCTTATTTTCCTACTCTTTATTATTTTTCAGGTTCTGTAATTTATCATGATCTCTTGCTCAATACATTGGCCTCCCTGCAGCTCTGTTCTCTATATATTTGGCGCTTCTTCTCCTCGCTTTTTTGTCTGGATGACCAGACAACCATTCAGTATTTCATGGTTGTCTGGTCATCCATTTCTCTCTTTCATTTGACTCCGTTTATAAAGTGTCTTTTCTCTCTTTAATCTCCTGTAATCTCTCTTATTATTTGTTCCTCCTTCCCTCTTCTCCTCTACCACTTATTCAAAGTATTCAAAATATAGATAAATAGTATAAAATACCAACACGATAGAAAAATAGACACAAATGCAATATAATGCAATCCTTGATAAATCCCACATTGTGGGCGAAAAGTGGCCAATAAAGAATGGTAATATAGTACATTCTTGTCTATTTTTCCATCCAAGTATTCAAAGTTTAAAACTATGGTCACTGGCTCCTAGCAATAATTTATAATATGTATTTCCTATGTCCAGTAACTTTAAAGTAAACACCAGACCCAGTCGTAGTGGTTCATTCTCTGCATTCTAGTGGTTTCTTTGATGTTAGATCATGGAAATTTCTAGTCTTGCTCGCCACATTTGTTTCCACATAAGAATTCCAGTTTTCCCCACGGGCTTTGACGTGGTCCCACATCCTCTCTATGCTCCAGTATTCAGACTGTTTACCAGGGCTCCGCTTTTGTTCTTTTACTCCTGCCTTTGTCTTATAGTGTTCATGCAGGGGTTGTAAATTACTTTCTTTTGATACCCTGGACATTATTTATCCTGCCATATAATGTAATAAGTTAACTTACCATATTTTGGTTTCTCAACTTAAAATTTCACTGGTTCCTTATCATTGGTATCACGCATCCTCTTGTTAATCTTTTTCATTTCTTCATAAGAAATTCCTCTTTTTAAATAATACATTGTTTATCTTTCCATGGAGCTTTGTGAGCACTATAATGCTGGGTTGTTCTTCCACTACCCTGTCCTAGAGTTCACTGATTTTGGTCATAATTCTTTCTGCATTTGCATATGACGCTCTAAGCATTCCATCATTAATTTCAGCCTCTGTCAGGTATTAGGAATCTTTTCTTATAGGATAAGTAGGTGTGGAAAGGGGATTGGTGTAGGTTCCTTGGAAAGGAAAGGCATATAGAAAGGAAATAAAAGTGGGATAATTAGAGTTGACGATTTTAGTTAGTGATTCACATTGCTCCTCAGTGTTTCAGAACCAATAATGCCTCATTGCTTTCAAGGTATCTAACTCAGTACTCTCTTCATCTTTCTTCCTGTTTTATGTATTGTGTCCAGTACTCGTTGAGGAGAATGAAAAAGAAAAAAAAACTCCGTGAGGGAGAGAAGAGCTCCCCTTCTAGAGAGCGAAGTCATCTTCCAACTGGAGAGACGCAGAAAATTTCCACTTCAAGAGACTCGGCTACTGCTGCTGTTAAGGTTAGGACGGCGCTTAAATTTTCTGTACACAAAGTGTCTTTTCCTTCTGCTGACGAGCCACATCTCCCTGTCACATCTTAGCAAGTCACACCCCTTCTGAAAATATCAAGGCAACAGCACCTTCCAGCTGTGTGGCAAGTTTACATATAAGGCTAGAATGCCAAGACCTTACGTGTGCTGCAACAACTTTTCGGTAATTCTTTAATTCAAACTAAATCTTGCATTACTGGTCAGGTCATCTTCAAACATTGTTTCTGTGTGTGTGTATATATATATATATATATATATTATATATATATATATATATATATATATATATATATATATATATATATATATTATATATATATTGTGTGTGTGTGTGTGTGTGTAAAGTGCACACAGGGGTTATTTACACTGACACGGAGGAATCCACCTTGATAATAGACTCAAATTTCAAACACATATACAACAAACTTCCAAAAAAAATTCCAAGACCGTAGGCATACTATCGAAGATACGGTACTATGTTCCACAGTCAGCCCTCCTGGCCCTATATCACTCACTTATTTACCCCTATCTCACCTATGGAATTTGTGCATGGGGCTCAACAACAATAAACCATCTCAGACCACTAATCACCCAACAAAAGGCTGCAGTCAGAATGATAACAAATTCCCACTACAGACAACACACTCCACCAATATTCAAAACTCTAAACCCTACTCACAATACAAAACATCCATACTTATTACTGCACCTACTACATACATAGAACACTTAACTGACATAAACCCTCCCCTCAAACATCTCCTTACCAACCTTAACAGAACACATGACCATAACACAAGGCACAGATCACTCTTTGATGTTCCTCGTGTCCATCGCACGCTATGCAAAAACTCAATGCACATAAAACGCCCTAAAATCTGGAATTCATTACCTGTGAATATAAAAGAAACACTGTCTGTTTATAAATTCAAGTCTCTGCTCAAAAATCACTTACTCACCCACAACTAAATAAATACTGAATAATTGTATCTCATAAATTGTATCTCATATATGTATCTCATTATTGCATCTCATAAATGTCAACCTGTGACCCAATCAAACTTTGTTACTATTTAACTTCATTACCTAACATAATACTCCATTCTACTGATTACACAGCAATACAGTGAATGACCATATGACCTGTCTTTGTAATACTCATTTGTACTAAATTGTTATCTGTTTTACAATAATTTTTGTACCACTGAATATATCATTGCTTAGTTAATCTTAAGTTAATTTTAAGCCTGCCCATAATGCTCTGCAAACAAGGAGCTTTGGTATGCTGCGCTTTAAAAATTGTATTCCTTGTACTTCTCTGTATCATGTTCAAATTAATAAATAAATAAATAAATAAATAAATTATTTATAATGCTTATGGACAATGACATCCAACTTTTCAAGCAAAGAATTTGCATCTTCTGTCACACACAAGTACTGGGAGTCATGTGGATTTCCTTAATAGTCCCGCTAGAACAGCTCTCACTTTAGCCTTGTTTCCTGGTAGCTTTCTGGAAACTCATTACCAACCAATGAGGTTTCCGGACCAATGAATTAACGGACCAGTTAATTTACGGACCAACTTAGGCATTTCAGGTAACTATTTATGTAACATTACAACCTAGTACTACCTTTAGTGGCATTAAAAAAATTTGTGAAGATAATAGGTGCCTTTTTGGGATTTCCCCGTTGTTTCCGAAAGACGAGGTGAGAGTTCTGGATCCTGTTCCCACTGAGCTTATCAACAATATAATTCAACTGCGGTAGACACATTTTTCATAGCAATACAGAGCTAAGTGTGGAGTATCTCTCATCATGCTGTTTACAGAGTCTAGTGTGCTTTGTTCATCGGGAATTGCGTCATTCCAAGTGCCATTGTTTAAGGTTTATCCTTCTTGGTGGTGAGTTAGATACTTGCTCAACACTTGGAAACTTTTCGCCAACCAGTTGCTTCATCGGTTCAATACAGAGAAGAAAAGGTTGAAGAACAGAAGAAGTTTGAGGTAATCAGTCCCTCAGACTGGAGTCGATGTGAACAGTCCATCAGCCTATATGTGGTTGCAGGGGTAGAGTCATATCCCCTGGTCTAGCCTCTCAGCTTGCCGTTCGCCAGATTCACTTCGTAGCCTCAGTCATGGACTTCATCGTAGCTGTTCTTCAAACAATGAATAGAGTTGCTTCCGCACGTTTCCGTCCAGGTCATTCAACTTACTAACCACCCTGAGACTGGAGAAATATTTCCAGACATCACTGCAGCTCTTTAATTAACTTCCAAATGCGCCCACGAGTACTTGTTTCCCGCCTCTTAAACAGCCTATTCCTGTTAACCCTGTCAATTTCTTTAAATATTTTGTATGTCATTAGCATGTCTTCCCTGGTTTTTCTAACTTCTAATATCATTAGATGTAGTTTTGTATGGCTCTTCTCGTTGCTCATATCCCACAGCTCAGGAACAAGCCTCACTGCACAAGTCCGCGCTTTCTCCAGTTTGTTAACATGCTATGTCATGTGTAAGGTGCGGATTCCATGCTGGTGTTGCATGCTCTAAGATGGGCATGACATATTTTGTATAAAGGGCCCAGAATGACTGGACGAGCATTGGCTACAGAAGTTCTTTACTAGATGTGAGTCTCTGATAATAAAGTAGGACTTTCTCAATGAGTGAAGTCTGCAACATTATTATCTCGATGCTATTCTCCATATTTGGTTTTCTCGCCCCTTCCACTAATATTCATAACCTTGCATTTTCTGGGGGTTGAATTCAAGCAATCATTTACTTTGCAAATCTTGCCGTTTTTCCATATCCATTTGAGGTCATACCTGGTCTTTTACTGTAGGTTTCCTTCTGATGTGGCTGTAAAGCAATTTTGGTTTTGATTTGGCCTTTGTTGCTATGTCATTCTCACTGTTGCTCAGCCTCTCTCTTCGCTCTTTCATATTCGTTTCTAGCTAATCTTCTCACTTCTCTGTTCTCATCTATCCTTTACTTTCTATAGTTTTTCCACGTTCTTATGCTTTTCTCGTTTTGCTTGTGTGTGTGTGTGTGTGTGTGTGTACTCATTTGTGGTTGCAGGGGTCGAGTCTTAGCTCCTGGCCCCGCCTCTTCGCTGGTTGCTACTAGGTCCTCTCTCTCCCTGCTCCATGAGCTTTATCAAACCTCGATTTAAAACTATGTATGGTTCCTGGCTCCACTACATCACTTTCTAGGCTATTCCACTGCCTGACTACTTTATGACTGAAGAAATACTTCCTAACATCCCTTTGACTAATCTGAGTCTTCAACTTCCAATTGTGACCTCTTGTTTCCGTGTCCCCTCCCTGGAACATCCTGTCTTTGTCCACCTTGTCTATTCCGTGCAATATTTTATATGTCATTATCATATCTCACCTGACCCTTCTGTCCTCCAGTGTCGTCAGGCCGATTTCCCTTAACCTTTCTTCATTGGACATTCTCCTTAGCTCTGGAACTAACCTTGTCGCAAACCTTTGCACTTTCTCTAATTTCTTGACGTGCTTGATCAAGTGCGGGTTCCAAACAGGTGCTGCATATTCCAGTATGGGCCTGACGTACACGGTATACAGTGTCTTGAACGATTCCTTACTAAGGTATCGGAACGCTGTTCTCAGGTTTGCCAGGCGCCCATATGCTGCAGCAGTTATCTGGTTGATGTGTGCTTACGGAGACATGCTCGGTGTTATACTCACCCCAAGATCTTTCTCCTTGAGCGAGGTTAGCAGTCTTTGACCACCTAGCCTATACTTCATCTGCGGTCCTCTGTGCCCTTCCCCTATCTTTATGACTTTGCATTTGGCGGGGTTAAATTCGAGAAGCCAGTTGCTGGACCAGGTGTCCAGTCTGTCCAGGTCTCTTTGAAGTCCTGCCTGATCCTCATCTGATTTAATTCTCCTCATTAACTTCACATCATCTGCGAACAGGGACACTTCTGAGTCTAACCCTTCCATCATGTCGTTCACATATACCAAAAATAGCACTAGTCCTAGGACCGATCCCTATGGGACCCCGTTCGTGATACCTCATCACGTACCATGACTCGTTGTTGCCTCCCTGTCAGGTATTCTCTGATCCACTGCAGTGCCCTTCCTGTTATATGCACCTGATCCTCTAGCTTCTGCACTAATCTCTTGTGAGGAACTGTGTCGAAGGCCTTCTTGCAGTCCAAGAAGATGCAATAAACCCACCCCTCTCTCTCGTGTCTTACTTCTGTTACTTTATCATAAAACTCCAGAAGGTTTGACACACAATATTTTCCTTCCATAAATCCGTGCTGGTTGGCATTTATACTCTTGTTCCGTTCCAGGTGCTCCACCACTCTCCTCCTGATAATCTTCTCCATAACTTTGCATACTATACACGTCAGTGACACAGGTCTATAATTTAGTGCCTCTTTTCTGTCTCTTTTTTTAAAAATGGGAACAACATTTGCCGTCTTCCATACCTCAGGTAGTTGCCCAGTTTCCAGAGACGTGTTGAAGATTGTGGTAAGTGACACACACAACATATCTTCTCCCTCTCTAAGGACCCACGGGGAGATGTTGTCCGGTCCCATTGCCTTTGAGGTATCGATGTCCCTTAGCAGCTTCTTCACCTCCTCCTCATTTGTATGTATGTCATCCAACACTTGTTGGTATATTCCTTGTTGGTGTCCCCCTGTGTTCTGTCCCCCTAGACGCCTTCCTGTCTCCACTGTAAATACTTCCTTAAATCTCATATCGAGCTCCTTACATACTTCTTGATCGTTTCTTGTGACCTCCCCATCTTCTTTCCTCAGCCTTATCACCTGGTCTTTGACTGTTGTCTTCCTCCTAATGTGGCTATACAACAGTTTCGGGTCAGACTTGACTTTCGATGCTATGTCGTTTTCGTACTGTCGCTGGGCCTCACTCCTTATCTGTGCAAACTCGTTTCTGGCTCTTCTACCAATCTCCTTATTTTCCTGGGTCCTTTGCCTCCTGTACCTTTTCCATTCTCTGGTGCACTTAGTTTTTGCCTCCCTACACCTTCGGGTAAACCAAGGACTCGCTTTGGTCTTCCTATTATTTCTATTTCCCTTGGGAACAAACCTTTCCTCTGCGTGTGCGCGTGTGTGTGTGTGTGTGTGCTAGTTACCATTTGGTCCTAGGCACATGTCGATTAGACACTAGGCCTGTTGTATGTGCATGCGTGTGTGTGTATGTCTGTCCGTTCGTGCTTGTGTGTGTGTGTGTGTGTGTGTGTGTTTGTGTCTGTTTTACAACCATTGACTGTAATACAAGCTTCAGGTACCATGTCATTACGGCCGCTGCTTCACTTTACGAATTGTGATTAGAAATTATGCTGATTGGAAGCCACAGTCGGAGATGCATTCAGAGCAGCGTCATGGTTATCTTCCGATCACATGTTTAAAGACCAGAAACTGCACTCTCATTAAGCAACCGCAATTGATACCCGAGACGCTACGGCATGTTTGGATGTCGTGCATGCCGCAGGTTTGAATCCTGGCAGGCGCGTTCGTAGTTATGGGCAACAGCAAGTAATGTCAGTAAACCGCTGGTGTTTACAGTGTGAATAATGTATTCCTCACTGGGTTCCAGCAGCCTCTCACAATACTCAAACAGTTGAAAAACTTATTTTTTATTCGCATGGGCAAGAAGCGATGGCAAGAAGTTGCCGGCGGAGAATAATGACTTAGTAGATGGTACATCGTACAAGAGGGATTATGCAGAGCAATTTAAATAATTTTCCATGCCTCTCACCTTATTTTTTAATTAAACCCGATTTCCTTCCATTCCTCAGGTGCTGTAAGACACTTTATTATGAACGGAACAATGAACACTAATTGGCATCTGCCATCTTAAGAAACTCTCTGATAATGCTGGCATTAAGATATCATTAACACTGATTAACCGAAAATTGACAGACAGGTAAGAAACGATGTATAAATTTGAGGTCTTCATCACCTGAAGACGGTCTTTAACTGAAATCGAGAAATACAGATATATCTCTTTTTATCTCTCTTTCAAATTTCTGTCCAAGTAATTTCTCACTTTTCTCTGTTATAATGGTCTTAGCTGCAGCAAATTTAGCCGACAGACCCTCGTTGTCATGTTTAATTCTCCTGTTTATGGGCGGATGACAAAGCTGCTGTCAGTGGGCCTTTGTTTTTATTTTACATTTGTATGGAAGGTGATTACATGAGTTGTGCCTCGACTTGCTAAGTCAGGCGAGCGTCTTCTCTGGACCCTCGTCTCTAAACAAGGGAAGGCTCTTCTTACTGTGGAAGGGCTCCAAATCCAAAGAACTGGAGCTGCCCTTCTCTTCTTTGCATTAAACCTAATTGTCTCTCATTCTCTAAGCGCTGAATTATCTATTATAGGTCGAGTACTTCTCTCCCTCCCCCATGAAAATATTAATAATCTGGATCTCTGAGTCTCGTGAGAGAGTCCAAGCTTGTGTCCTCAGATGCTGTGGTCAATAACATTAATAAGTCGTGTCATGTGCTTTGAAAAATGACCTTTCCTTCTTTTCCTATATGATGAAGACGGAGATACCATCACTGATAGCCTGTTTCTGTGCACGGTGATCGTGTGCATGGTAACAGTGTGAACGGTGAGATTAAGACACATGTGCAACATCTGGGTATCTTTATTGTAGACGTTTCGCCATCCAGTGGCTTTATCAATACAAATTCTAGGACATAACTTGAAGACAGTAGAACTATGTACAGAAGATGAGGTAATCAGTCCCTCAACCTAGGAGTAGGTGCGAAGAGCACCATAGTCGTGGAGATTCTGAAGCAGAAGAAAGGATCCTGGCGCTTATATAGTAACGTCAGGTGTAGCAGACGAGGGCATATTCGCACCTACTCCTAGGTTGAGGGACTGATTACCTCATCTTTTGTACATAGTTCTACTGTCTTCAAGTTATGTCCTAGAATTTGTATTGATAAAGCCACTGGATGGCGAAACGTCTACAATAAAGATACCCAGATGTTGCACATGTGTCTTAATCTCATCTTGTCGGTATTATATACCATTCGTACACAACTTGTCAGACACTGCAACATCATGGAATCTTAATTCTGAGGACATGTACATAACCTTCACGACTACGACAAATACTACTACAACTAACCCATCTCTTTGGGAAGGACCTACTCTCGTCTGCTACACCTGACGTTACTATATAAGCGCCAGGATCCTTTCTTCTGCTTCAGAATCTCCACGACTATGGTGCTCTTCGCACCTACTCCTAGGTTGAGGGACTGATTACCTCATCTTCTGTACATAGTTCTACTGTCTTCAAGTTATGTCCTAGAATTTGTATTGATAAAGCCACTGGATGGCGAAACGTCTACAATAAAGATACCCAGATGTTGCACATGTGTCTTAATCTCATCTTGTCGGTATTGTATACCATTCGTACACAGTGTGAACGGTGATCGTGGGAACGGGATTGTGTGAACGATGGTTGTGTGCAGTTTTCTTCTTGCTTTTAGTCAGTGCATCGTTCTCGACGATGCCTTCACCAGTACCCTCTGAAGCGTTCATCAGACTGTTTATGTTACCAGCTGTTGGTTCTTTGGAACATCGCCCCTGCGGCTCGATGCCAGATCAGACATCCTGAAATGGAAAACATATATATTAAGACAGGAAAGTAAAGTGTATACTGAATGTAAGTTGTAGTAAAGTTTACCTATCAACATACGTATTCATAAGATAGTGAAATGATCAGCAGTCATGCTAAAGTGAAAAAGAAAGACTATCGACAGACTCGTATGACAGGCCGGTAGTGTGACTTTCTAGGTGGTTGCTGTCAACCAACTTTGCTCATTCCCGAGAAAAGCGTAGAGGGTTTGCTTCCAGAAGAGCCCCTCAACATGAGCACAGCTGCTGCCTTCACCAGCAGCTGCATGAACCGTTGTCTGTAGCTGGTGCCTTTATTGGTACTTATATGATAAGTAATGACAAGACAATGGTGACCAGAAGTGTTAAGCCTGGTGGTCTGAGCAGTCAAGGGACACATTCCCTAAACACCAAAAGTGCGAAACAAGTAACCAAGTCTCAGCAAAATGGATGCATTCGACTACTTTGCAGGAAATGGCATAACACACTGTACTGAAATATATGCACTCCAGACTGTTACAGTTAGTCTTTCCTGACCATGATCAACGTATCCTTGAAGAAGATATTCTTCGATTATTAGCTTCTAATTATTATTAGTCTATGATTACCCAAGAAATCCAAGCATGGTGATTTATTTATGTTGGGATTCTTCGGTTTCCTTCCCCAGTATGCGAATCGCAACAGCCGAACAACACCCAGATATCTGTTTACAGGCAGGTGTCAGGGCCAAGAGGTGTAAGGAAATTTCTCTTATCCAAGAATCAAGCTCTAGTCCTTTTGACTGTGACCTGACTGCTCTGCCGTTAAGCTACTAGTCACGTCATACATAAATTTTACCGATTCAAAGTAGCTCATATTCGCAGTAATCAACTCCTAATATTAAAACTCCTGTGAGCACATGTCCTGTAAACATGGACATGTGCTCCTGAATTTCTAGCGATCCCACCTTAGACTAAATGTTTGTAATACCACCCATATCATGTGCATTCTCAGTATTTAAATATGTTATTACAAAGTTTATAATTATGATTTTTTTTCGATTCGAATTGCTAGTTGGATAAGGAAATCATTCGTGACTCTATACGCCTGCAGGAGAGGTACCAATTCTGCCGAGGCGATACGAATTTCTCAAAAATGGATTTTCATGAAGCATAATGTTTGCCCTTCCCATATTCTCAAATATTCTAACCGTCAGAACACACGCGATTTGACCTGACCTGACTTATTTTTCTCCTCACCTCTTTTTTCGATTTTTCTTCTAGCATTTTCTTTACCTACCCTGCCTCTTGCTTTTTTTTCTACCTCTTCGCCTGACCTGTCTTCCTCTTGGCCAGGCATAATTCACCATCTTTCGGGGCCCATTACACTGAAATTTTTTTATGAAGTTTCCTTTGAAATTTGCGAGTTACATTATAATCTACTTCTGGCATCACTGCTTCTCAGGCAAATGATATAATTATACCAAACATCATCGTTCTTGAAGAAGGGGTTCTAAAAAAAAAATTCGAGAATTTTTTTTTTTAAATCCAGATGGCATTTATAAAATCTTGAAAGCAAATAAAGACAAAAATCATCCCCACTCACATACGAAACGATTAAATTTACCCGGCAGTGTAGCTGTCTTGTACAAAAATTACAGACCAAGTTAAATGATTTGATTAATATTGAAGAGCTGTCTATTATTGTTATTATTATATTTATAAATGAACTACAGAGGTGTCAGTGTATGAACCTTAATGCTGCAGCGAAGCAATTATTTTATTATATACTGATACTTAACGGCATTAGCTCTCACATCTCTTTGGATATGCAAGTTAAAATTCCACTGAGCCTTCACGCGGCGCCTTTATGCCGGTGAAGAGCGGCTCCTTGACGCCGGTGAAGAGCTCTTGAACCATCAGGGTCATACAGCGCCTAGAGACTGGGAGGTACTCAAATCTGATTTATGGACGGGGAGGATACCTCCACTTCCTTGGATCAAGAGCCCTTCAGCAGCAAGGCACTCTCAAAGAGCCAAGACAGTGAAGACGAGGTTAGTCCTTCCATTGGGTGTTAGTCGAAAGATTACAAAGGCAAATTATAGGTCCAGGGACTGAGCCCTAAAGTTATGATAACTAAGCAAGTTAGAGGTAAGGAACTACTGTAGTTGCATCTTTATGACCTGGTTATAATCATAATGAGTTGTTTATGCAGACATGAATTCAGTCACAAAAAAATTACAGCGTAGCTAATATGTGCTTTTGAATTATTTATATTGCCTTATAGCTTGTGGTCGAATTTAAACAAGTATAAGTAATTAGCGAGGACTACGTGTGAATACTATGATTATTACAGCTGTTCTTCTGTATAGCAACTGACATTACTGCTGGGTGGATATTCACTGCTGCTATGTAAGTTCCATGGATACCCACTAATAAGCTTGCAGTAAATTTCTTGGAAGTTAATTGTTACATATATAAACTGACCAAAATAAATATTGGTAGCAGCCAATTCGGATGGATAATTAGTTACTTATCGTATAGATTATCATTTGTCATCTACTAAAGAAACTAAAGAAATGAATGTCCTTAGGAGCACCACTGGTAAGGAGAGAGAAAGGCAGTTATAACAATATAAGAAAGAAGGAACAGGCTTACTGGCCCATGCGAGGCAGGTCCAATTCTCCCACCGGCTTAAGCCAATGTCTTAACCAAGTCAGGTCAGTCACATTCAGTTAAGGGAGGAGCACGGCATCTGACCTAGTAGCACAAGCTTGTCAGGTCCAACTCACACCCACCCACGCCCACTAATGAATTTATCTAACCTATTTTGAAAACTAGACAACGTTTTAGCTTCTATGACGGTATTTGGGAGCTTGTTTCACTCATCCACAACTCTATTACCAAATCAGTGCTTTCCTATATCCTTCCTGAATCTATTTTTTTCCAATTTAGAACCATTGCTGCGAGTACTGTCTATGCTAGATATGTTTAGCACGCTATTTACATCCCCTTTATTAATTCCTGGTTTCCATTTATACACCTCGATCATATCCCCCCTAATTCTACGCCTTTCGAGAGAGTGTAGGTTCAGGGCCCTCAGTCTATCCTCATAGGGATTTCTGATACAAGGGATCAACTTTGTCATCCTCGTCCAGAGCATTTATATCCATTCTGTAATACGGTGACCAGAACTGTGCAGCATAGTCTAAATGAGGCCTAACCAAGGATATATAGAGTTGAAGAACAACCTGAGGACTTCTATTATTTATATATGGAACCTTTTTTTCTGAGGACTTTTTCACAGCAGAGGACTTTATCGAGGCTTCAGAGGAGGGCTTCAAAATGAGTTCCATATAAAAGTATTTGTGCCTCCTTACCATTGTATCGGTATCTCGTATCGAAGCATACCCAGGTACACCACTCTGAGATGTTCTTAGTTCTGTTCTACGTAATGCAATGATTAATGTTCTTTTATGCACTCTTCCCACTTCCACTACACACACAGCCATGAGCAATGCTGATTACATCACAATCTACATAACAGCAAGTAAGAAAATTAATGTTATCCTAAACAGCGTTCAGTAGGCAAGTGGGCCACTTAGACTTACCATATCTGTGAGGAACAAACAAATGGCTGTAACTGCAACCTAACCTAACATAAGAGTTCAGATTTCCGATTTCAGGTTTCAGATTCTTTATTTCAAATCACTTCATGTGCAAAATGTACAACAATAAGGAAGCCCATAGGATGCACAGCACATCTGAGCATAAACAATGTATGATAGATCGTTAATATGCTGCACTTATATTTAAATTAGCCAAAGAGGAAAAATCGACCCCTGAAGTTAATGCAAAGCAAAATTTTCAGAATTATTATTCGCTGTAGGAGAACTATCTGCAAGACAAGGAAAACGATCAGATTCCTTTAGACAAGGAAAGAGGTTGATATTCCCGACCTTAATGGAAAGAGAGGAAACGCCTTTTCACTGGTGACGGATAAACGAACTATGATCAGAGACCTTGTAAGGAGGGGGGTAGAGGGGAGGAAGAAGGATAGGGAAGGATGGGAGTGGCTGAAGGTGTAAGGGAGACAAGGAGGAGGATGAGCGAAGATAATTGGCCCTCAACCACTACTGATTTTTTATTGGAAATGGGTGTGCGCCGTTTGCACTTTTCCCAATACAAGAATCAGTCACAGAAGTAATAGGAAATTGGAGCTATCATTCCCTTCCTTGGATCAAACCTGATGACCTCCCCATGAATATAACAATGAACCCAATTGTTCTTGAATGATGCCAACACAGAGAATAACTAGAACCAACCCATGCCCCTGGTGAGTCAATCAGATTTGATTTGGAAAAAGAAAAGGCAGCTCTTATTTCTTGGATGAAGAACTCTTCACCGGCATCAAGGCATTCCACTGAAGGGATTTAAAGCTCACTTGCTTCAGCCGGGATGTTTCAACAAGTAACGGCAGCAGTGGGACGACTCCACCGGCACAGTGAGTTATCACTGAAAAGTTACCATTATTACAAGTGGTAATAATAAGTATCTGAAAATATAAATTCGAGAAGAGAACTACTAACGATGGATTTAGTTTTCAAAACTTTAGATTTAACAGAGACAGGTAAATATTGGTCGAGAAATAATTCTGAGCGTGCGCAGAACAAGATAACGGCGTAATTATATTGATATGATACAATGACGTGATTACACTGGAAAGTTTCATGCATATGTCCTTAAGTATATGAGTGATAATTATTTGGATATTTTATAGCATGCACCGGGAGGAGCAAGAAGCCTGTGGGTTATTATAGTTCTACTGATTTATCACGAGGCTTGTTCCCACGCAGCACCCATTAATTTATTTGCCAGATCCAGTCATATGTAAATCTATGTTCTTATTAAAATTTTTAGCGTTATGTTATGGTAAACTAATGGTTGCTTGTGATCTGCGTTCACCAGTAGCCTGAATGATCAGGCCGTTACCAGAGTAGCCCGGAGAGCAGTCACAGGTACATGGGGTGGTGCGTGCGTCCAGTACCGTGGAATCCTTGACGCCATCACAACTATGTTCCTGCCCACCCGTGGCGGCAGTTGCCACACCTCCCAACAACGTCTTTCCTCGAGTTATAACTAGTTACTCCTATCCAGTGAAAGTTTTCACTTTCTGTGCCTCTCTAGTGTTCTTGTAAGCCCAATGAAACCAAAATAACCATCTTGACTATTTATATATAGCGGATCATCCCCACGCTAAAAATTCCGAACCAGCGGCAAGCGTTCTTCGAGAAAAAAAGGGACACCCAGCAAAAAACTAGTCGATACAGAGGCGGGCGTAAATCTAATGGGATTGTACGCTGCATCCGACCCCACAGCATCAGTTGCTCTTTGTGATTACCATTCATGGGTGGTACAGCGATCGTTATTTATTTAAGCAAGAACGAGCTCCTGCAGGATTATATATTAACCATCCGGGGGATGTAATCACGCCTGGTACACAGAGACGAGGGTAATATTTCATGGTATAAAATTATAAAAGCAACAATGAAGCTTTATCAAGTGCGGTGAATGTTAAATAACAGGTGGGTTTGGGGGGCGTCGAGGGGGGTGAGAATCCCCCAAGGCAGGTACAAGAGGCTAATCTGTTATCAGAATCTTGAATACTGCATCCGGTTATTGCCACTCAATTCACACATCTTCACCTTTAGAATTCATTACTGTGCTACTCGCAGCTCATCCGGGGAGTTGCAGTTTGCTCTGCGACCCGCAACTCATCCTGTGAGTGGTAATTTGTTGCGCACCCACAGCCCATTCTGTGTGGGTTGTAGTTAACTATCACCCAGTAGCTCATCCTGTCACCCGTAGCTCATGTTAGTCGTATCAACAGAAGAATTACTGAGGCCTTAATGTGGTCTTTACCAAACCTCATTAAGTGTGATAAAAACCCGGCGCGGTTCACACACACAGACAGAGACAAGATGTTCCAGAGAGGGGACACAGAAACAAGGGGTCACTCTTGGAAGTTGAAGACCCAGATGAGCCACAGGGATGTTAGGAAGCATTTCTTCAGTCACAGAGTGGTCAGGAAGTGGAACAGTCTGGCGAGCGATGTAGTGGAGGCAGGAACCATACATAGCTTTAAGACGAGGTATAGTAAAGCTCATGGAGCAGGGAGAGAGAGGACCCAGTAGCGTTCAGTGAAGGGGCGGGGCCAGGAGCTGAATATCGACCCCTGCAACTACAATTAGGCGAGTACAATTAGGTGAGTACGCACACACACACACACACACTAGCTGAGGTGACCAGCTGAGCTCACAAGTGTAAAACAAAGCTACTAGTTACCGGTAATTTCAATCACAAGGAGATTGACTGGGAAATCCTGGAGCCACATGAGGGCCCCGAAATATGGAGAGCCAAATTGATGGATGTGGTACTGGAAAACCTTTTGCATCAACATGTTAAGGACACTACCAGAGAGAGAGAGAGAGAGAGAGAGAGAGAGAGAGAGGAGGATGAACCAACAAGACTTGTATTCACCTAGAGAAGCTCGAACATCGAGGCCATCACATATGAAAGGCCTCTCGGAGCTAGTGATCATGCGTTCTGAGATTTGAATATATAGTAGAGTCACAATTGGAGAGCACAACAGGAGTAGGATGGGAAAAGCCAAAGCACAAAAGGGGGGACTACACAGGCATGAAGAACTTTCTGGAAATGATTGACTATGTGACAACAAAATGCAAGGAGGCAGAGGAGAGGACTGTTCCCAAGAGCAACAGAAATGAAAGAAAGACCAGAACGAGCCCTTGGTTTACCCAAAGGTGCAGGGAGGCTAAAACTAAATGTGCTAGAGAATGGAAAAAGTATAGAAGACAAAGAACATAGGAAAATAAAAAGCCAGAAACGAGTATGCGGGTATGCGTAGGAAAGAAGGAAGGCCCAGCAGCAGTACAAAAACAACATTGCATCGAAAGTCAAGTCTGACCCAAAGCTGTTGTATAGCCACATCAGGAGGAAGAGAAAAGTCGAGGACCAGGTACTCAGGCTGCGGTAGGAAGGTGGGGAGCTCACATGAAACGACCAAGAAGTATGTGAGGAGCTCAACATGCGATTTAAGGAAGTATTTACAGTGGAGACAGAAAGGACTCTGGGAAGTCAGAACAGGGGGTACACCAACAAGGGATATACCAACAAGTTCTGGATGAAATACACACAACCGAGGAGGAGGTGAAGAAGCTACTAAGTGACCTTGATACCTCAGAGACAGTGGGACCGGACATCTCTCCGTGGGTCCTTAGAAAGGAAGCAGAGACACATACAATGTGCCACTAACAACAATTTTCAGCACATCCATTGAATCTGGGCAACTGCCTGAGGAATGGAAGACAACAAATGTAGTCCCCATTTATAAGAAAGTAGACAGACACGAGGCACTAAATTACAGACCAGTGTCACTGACGTGTATAGTGTGCAAAGTTATGGAGAAGATTATCAGGAGAGTGGTGGAGCACCTAGAACGGAACAAGCTTATAAACGACAACGAGCATGGATTCAGGGAAGGAAAGTCCTGTGTCACAAACCTGCTGGAGTTTTAGGACAAGGTAACGGAAGAAAGACACGATAAAGAGGGGTGGGTAGATTGCATTTTCTTGGACTGCAAGAAGGCCTTCAACACAATCCTTCACAAGAGATTAGTACAAAAGCTGGAGGACCAGGCATGCATAACAGGAAAGGCATTGCAATCGATCAAGGAGTAGCTGACAGAGAGGCAACGAGTCATGGTACGTGACGAGTTGTTAGAATGGGCGCCTGTGACGAGTGGGGTTCCACAGGGGTCAGTCCTAGGACCAGTGCTGTTTTTGGTATATGTGAATGACATGACGGAAAGAATAGACTCAGAAGTGTCCCTGTTTGCAGATGATGTGAAGTTGATGAGAAGAATTCAATCGGACGAAGTCCAGGCAGAACTACAAAGGGATCTGGACAGGCTGCAGGCTTGATCCAGCAACTGGGCCGTGGAGTTCAACTCCACCAAATGGAAAATCACGAAGATTGGGGAAGGGCAAAGAAGACCGCAGACGGAGTACAGTCTAGGAGGACAGAGACTACAAACCTCACTCAAAGGAAAAGGATCTTGGGGTGATTATAATACCGGTCACATATCCTGAGGGATACATCAACCAAATAACTGCTGCAGCATACGGGCGCCTGGCATACCTAAGAACAGCATTCCGACATCTCAAGGAGTCGTTCAAGACCTTATACACTGTGTACGTTGGGCCTATATTGGAGTATGTAGTACCAGTTTGGAACCCACACCTATCGAAGCAAGTAAGGAAACTACAGAAAGTGAAAAGGTTTCCAACAAGACTAGTCCCGGAGCTAAAGGGCATGTCCTACAATGAAAGGCTAGGAGAAATCGACCTGACGACACTGGAGGACAGGAGAGCTAAGGGTATATGATAACGACATATGAAATACTGAGAGGAATCGACAAGGTGGACAGACAGGCTGTTCCAGAGATGGGACACAGCAACTCAGATGAATCACAGGGATGCTAGGAAGTATTTCTTCAGTCACAGAGTTGACAGGAAGTGGAATAGTTTCGGAAGCGATGTAGTGGAGGCAGGATCCATTCATAGCTTTAAGAAGAGGTATGATAAAGCTTATGGAGCAGGAAGAGTGACTTAGTAGCGACCAGTGAAGAGGCGGGGCTAGGAGCTGTAACTCGACCTCTGCAACCATAACTAGGCGAGTACACACATACACACACATTCATACACATACATAGACACATATACAAAAACAAACAAACATATATAAATAATATATATATATACATATATATATATATATATATATATATATATTATTATATATATATATATATATATATATATATATATATATTATATATATATATATATATATATATATATATATATATATATATATATATATATATATATATATATATATATGCAAAACAACCACTGTGAAAGAGTAGTGAAATTCCAAGCGCATTCGTGACTACTCACATTGTCACATAGTTCCTTGACAATGTGAGTAGTCACGAGAGCGCTTGGAATTTCACTACTCTTTCACAGTGGTTGTTTTGCATATTTTAAAATCACCTGTTTACTGTGATCTTATATATATATATATATATATATATAATATTATATATATATATATGCAAGACATGCCACGGGGTTACCTGGAGGTTATTCCGGGGATCAACGCCCCCGCGGCCCGGTCCATGACCAGGCCTCCCGATGGATCAGGGCCTGATCAACTAGGCTGTTACTGCTGGCCGCACTCAGTCCAACGTACGAGCCACAGCCCGGCTGATCCGGCACTGACTTTAGGTATCTGTCCAGCTCTCTCTTGAAGGCAGCCAGGGGCTTATTGGCAATTCCCCTAATGCTTGATGGGAGGCTGTTGAACAGTTTTGGGCCCCGGACACTTATGGTGTTTTCCCTTAGTGAACCAATGGCGCCCCTACTTTTTATTGGGAGCATTTTGCATCGCCTGTCCAGTCTTTTACTTTCGTAGGGAGTGATTTCTGTGTGCAGATTTGGGACCATTCCTTCCAAGATTTTCCAAGTGTAGATTATGATATATCTCTCCTTCCTGCGTTCCAACGAGTACAAGTCAAGCGCTTCCAAGCGTTCCCAGTAGTTAAGGTGCTTGACAGAGCTTATACGTGCAGTAAAGGATCTCTGTACACTCTCTAGATCTGCGATTTCACCTGCTTTGAATGGAGATGTTAATGTACAGCAGTATTCCAGCCTAGAGAGAACAAGCGATTTGAAAAGGATCATCATTGGCTTGGCATCTCTCGTTTTGAAAGTTCTCATTATCCATCCTATCATTTTCTTTGCACGTGCGATCGTGGCACTGTTGTGATCCTTGAAAGTGAGATCCTCAGACATTACTACTCCCAGGTCCCTTGCATTATTTTTCCGCTCTATTGTATGGCCAGAGTCTGTAGTATACTCTGTTCTAGTTATTATCTCCTCCAGTTTTCCATAACGGAGTAGTTGGAATTTGTCCTCATTGAACTTCATGTTGTTTACCGTTGCCCACTGGAAAACTTTGTTTATATCTTCTTGGAGGTTAACCGCGTCCTCAGCAGATGACAGCCTCATGCAGATCCTAGTATCATCCGCAAAGGATGATACGGAGCTGTGGTGTATATCTCTGTCTATGTCTGGAATGAGGATAAGGAATAAGATGGGGGCGAGTACTGTGCCTTGTGGAACAGAGCTCTTCACTATGGCAGCCTCCGATTTAACTCTGTTGACCACTACTCTTTGTGTTCGATTTGTTAAGAAGTTGAAGATCCATCTCCCCACTTTCCCAGTTATTCCTTTAGCACGTATTTTATGGGCTATTACGCCATGATCGCATTTGTCAAATGCTTTTGCAAAGTCTGTGTATATTACATCTGCATTCTGATTTTCTTCCAGTGCATTCAAGGCCATGTCATAGTGATCCAGTAGTTGTGAGAGGAAGGCGCGACCTGCCCTGAACCCATGTTGCCCTGGATTGTGCAGATTTTGGGAATCCAGGTGATTTGCAATCCTGCTTCGTAGCACTCTTTCAAAGATTTTTATGATGTGGGACGTCAGAGCTATTGGTCTATAGTTCTTAGCTAATGCTTTGCTGCCACCTTTATGGAGTGGGGCTATATCCGTTGTTTTAAGTGACTGTGGAATTTCACCCATGTCCAAGCTCCTCCTCCATAGTGTACTTAGGGCACGCGAGAGGGGTTTCTTGCAGTTCTTAATGAAAACAGAGTTCCACGAGTCTGGGCCCGGGGCTGAGTGCATAGGCATGTTGTCAATGGCTTTTTCGAAATCTATCGGAGTTAGGGTAATGTCGGAAATCTGGCATACATTTATGGAGTTTTGAGGCTCATTCATGAAGAAATCATTTGGGTCGTCGATCCTCAGACCGATTAGTGGTTCACTAAACACAGAGTCGTCCTGGGATTTCAATATTTCACTCATTTCCTGGTTGTCATCTGTGTAAGTCCCATCCTGTCTGAGTAAGGGCCCGATACTAGATGTGGTATTTGCCTTGTTTTTGGCATATGAAAAGAAATATTTTGAATTTCTTTCAATTTCACTAATACCTTTAAGCTCCTCCTGCCTATCCTGGTTCCTGTAAGAGTCATTTAACTTAAGTTCGAAATCTTTAGCTCAAGTGTTTTCACACTTCTCAGAGCGTCATCAGGAGCTATGCAATGTTGCAAGAGAGCAACTAAAGCAGGGAGAGAATTCTCAGGGTAGCGTAGAGCGGATGTGTCACCAGCCACGGTTACCCTTAGAAAGGCCGGTGCCAACCCCACGCTACCGCCATCCCCCTACTCCCCATATGGAGTAGTAGGGTTTCTGAGATGTCAAGTATGAAATTATAAGGTATAATAGCCAGCCCCAAGCTTTTTCTAGTCGTTTATAACAGGTCATGTGGTTTGAGAAAATTCTTTTATTATTTGAAAAGGTTACACAAAATAATAATAGCATTCCATGCATACTGTATTCACTATTATATCTTCTAATTTCATAATTCTCGACTTCTCAAAACCCTCTTACCCCATATGGGAGGGATGGATATGGTGGTAGTGCCGGGTGTAACACTAACAGCTGGCCCACATTCTAAGAGAGCCAGCAGCAGGAAATACACCCACACTGCACTATTCTGAGAAAAACTTCCGTTCACTCCTTCAGTTGCAGCCTTGCAACATTGCACAGCTCCTGAAGACGCTCTGAGAAGTGCTAAAGTACGTGAGCAAAAAATTTCCACCCCCTCCCCCTCCCCTCCCCTCCCCTCCCCTCCCCTCGTGGCTTGTCTTGCATTATTAATATCGCGTCTGTGAGATAAGATAAGATTTCGTTCGGATTTTTAACCCCGGAGGGTTAGCCACCCAGGATAACCCAAGAAAGTCAGTGCGTCATCGAGGACTGTCTAACTTATTTCCATTGGGGTCCTTAATCTTGTCCCCCAGGATGCGACCCACACCAGTCGACTAACACCCAGGTACCTATTTGCTGCTAGGTGAACAGGACAACAGGTGTAAGGAAACGTGTAGAAATGTTTCCACCCGCCGGGAATCGAACCCGGGCCCTCCGTGTGTGAAGCGGGAGCTTTAGCCACCAGGCCACATTGCTTTCCAAATAATATATATATATATATATATATATATATATATATATATATATATATATATATATATATATATATATATATATATATATATATATATATATATATATATATATATATATATATATATATATATATATATATATATATATATATATATATATATTATATATATATATATATATATATATATATATATATATATAAGTAGTGAAGTTTTCTTCTGGGGGCCCCTTCAAAGGATGCCGCCTTTTCACACCTATGTGCTAATGACCTTGACCCTATGATAATGACCCTTCCGGACACGTGTCACCTTTTCACACCTAGGTGTTACTTCCGGTTTTGACCATGACCTCGCCCTCGAGACTACCTCACCCTTGACCCCCCCCCGCCCACGACCCCCCCCCCCCTTCGCGACCCCCCCCCCCCCCCCTTCGCGACCCCGCCCGCGCGCCGCGCGCCCGCCCGCGCCCTTCGCGACCCCCGCCCGCGCCTTCTGCTGCGCCTTCTGCAGCGTCATCCGGATCGCCCCCGCGCCTCGAATTTTTTTTCTTATGATCTCCTTGGATCAAGGTTTTTGGATTCTCCCCTATGGGGTTTCGAATTTTTTATGAATTTCATTTTCTTGTGCTCTCCATCTCCTCAGATCAAATTTTTGAGGTTCCCCCTCTCACTTTCACCCCCATCCCAAAATTTCTCAATATTACCAAGTTTTTGGATTCCCCCCCTATGGGGGTTTCGAAAGTCTCCATCTCCTCGGATCCCCCTCCCACTTTCACCCCCCAGCCCCAA
>NC_069400.1:31737221-31784721 GCF_026875155.1 Cherax quadricarinatus
ACCTAGCCTATACTCTGTCTGTGGTCTTCTGTGCCCTTCCCCTATCTTCATGACTTTGCATTTGGCAGGATTAAATTCGAGAAGCCATTTGCTGGACCAGGTGTCCAGTCTGTCCAGGTCTTTTTGAAGTCCTGCCTGGTCCTCATCTGATTTAATTCTCCTCATTAACTTCACATCATCTGCAAACAGGGACACTTCTGAGTCTAACCCTTCCATCATGTCGTTCACATATACCAAAAATAGCATTGGTCCTAGGACCGACCCCTGTGGGACCCCGCTCGTCACAGGTGCCCACTGTGATACATCATTACGTACCATGACTCTTTGTTGCCTCCCTGTCAGGTATTCTCTTATCCATTGCAGTGCCCTTCCTGTTATATGCGCCTAATGCTCTAGCTTCTGCACTAATCTCTTGTGAGGAACTGTGTCAAAGGCCTTCTTGCAGTCCAAGAAGATGCAATCAACCCACCCCTCTCTCTCGAGTCTTCTGTTATTTTATCATAAAACTCCAGAAGGTTTGTGACACAGGATTTGCCTTCCATGAATCCGTGCTGGTTGGCATTTATACTCTTGTTCCGTTCCAGGTGCTCCACCACTCTCCTCCTGATAATCTTCTCCATAACTTTGCATACTATACACGTCAATGACACAGGTCTATAGTTTAGTGCCTCTTTTCTGTCTCCTTTTTTAAAAATGGGAACTACATTTGCCGTCTTCCATACCTCAGGTAGTTGCCCAGTTTCCAGGGACGTGTTGAAGATTGTGGTAAGTGGCACGCACAACATATCTACTCCCTCTCTAAGGACCCACGGGGAGATGTTGTCCGGTCCCATTGCCTTTGAGGTATCGATGTCCCTTAGCAGTTTCTTCACCTCCTCCTCATCTGTATGTATGTCGTCCAACACTTGTTGGTGTATTCCTTGCTGGTGTTCCCATCTGGTCTGTCCCCCCCGAGTCCTTCCTGTCTCTACTGTAAATACTTCCTTAAATCTCGTGTTGAGCTCCTCACATACCTCTTGATCGTTTCTTGTGAGTTCTCCACCTTCTTTCCTCAGCCTTATCACCTGGTCCTTGACTGTTGTCTTCCTCCTAATGTGGCTATACAGCAGTTTCGGGTCAGATTTGACTTTCGATGCTATGTCGTTTTCATACTGTCGCTGGGCCTCCTCCTTATCTGTGCATACTCGTTTCTGGCTCTTCTTACTAATCTCCTTGTTTCCTGGGTCCTATGCCTCCTGTACCTTTTCCATTCTCTGTTGCACTTAGTTTTTGCCTCCCTACACCTTCGGGTAAACCAAGGACTCGTTTGGTCTTCCTATTATTTCTGTTTCCATGGGAACAAACCTTTCCTCTGCCTCCTTGCACTTTGTTGCCACATATTCCATCATCTCGTTTACTGATTTTCCTACCATTTCTCTGTCCCACTGAACCTCCTGCAGGAAGTTTCTCATACCTGTGTTAGTCCCCCCTTTTATAGTTTGGCCTGTCCCCTTCAGTTCCTGTTACCTTCTTCACTTGTAACTCTACTATATAATCAAAACTCAGAACCACGTGATCGCTAGCTCCAGGGGCCTCTCGTAAGTGATGTCCTCAATGTCTGAACTGCTCAGGGTGAACACAAGATCCAGTCTTGCTGGCTCATCCTCCCCCTCTCTCTGGTTGTGTCCCTGACATGTTGATGCATGAGGTTTTCTAGTACCACAACCATCATCTTGGCTCTCCATGTTTCGGGACCCCCATGTGGCTCCAGTTTTTTCCCAGTCGATCTCCTGTGGTTGAAATCGCCCATTACCAGTAACTTTGCTCTGCTCGAGTGAGCTCTTCTTGCCACCTCAGCCAGTGTGTCCACCATCACCCTGTTGTTTTCTTCGTACTCCTCTCTTGGCCTTCTACAGTTCTGTGGTGGGTTATACATCACTCCAATGACTACTTTATGTTCTCCGGACTGAATTGCGCCTACAATGTAGTCTCTTTCTCCAATCATGTCCATCCCCTCCATTTCCTCAAATCCCCATCCGTGTTTTATGAGCAGTGCAACCCCTCCTCCCCTCTACTCCTTCTATCTTTCCTCAGGATCTGATACCCCCATTGGAAGATTGTGTCTTTTTATTGCCTCAGCAAGTTTTGTTTCTGTGACTGCTATGATGTCTGGGGTTTTTTTCACTGATTCTTTCGTTCCACTCCTCATATTTATTCGTTATTCCATCCGCGTTTGTGTACCAAACTTTCAGTTTGTTTTCTATCATTGTGGTTCAGCAAGAATATTGGGGTTGGGGGAGCGAGAGCCTTGGTGGGGCCTATATGGGGCTGTGGTGTAGGTGGGGTTTGTGTGATGTGGGGGTGGGGTCGAATGCCCATAAGGGACAAGCTGTTGGGGTGAGGTTTGTGAAAGGGGGGTTTGGGTGGCAGAGGGAACAGTTGAGTGAGTTGAAAGTATGGGTTTTTGCTCAGTTGCTTTGGGGAATGTCGCGGTTGTAGTCTTTTGGTGGGAGATTCTGTGGGGTGTGTTTCCCCTTTCCCTCTGTGTCTGGGTCCTGCTCATCTTCATCATTGCCTCTCGTTCCCCCTTTGCATCTCTGTACCCTCTCTTTCAGTGTAGTCCTTTCTTCTTGTTTTTCTGCCCGCGGTCGAGGTATACTCTCTGGTACCCCTGTTTGCCCCTCAGTCTTGCTTTCTCTTGCAGAAATCCTGGTTCGAACTGATTCTTCCTTGAAAATTACTTTGACAGACTGTATCCTTCCACTCGCAAACCACCCAATTCTCTGAAAATTTGTCACCTGGGTCATATCGCCCTTACCTATTGTTTTCATGATGCCTTCAATCATTTTTTCTCCTCCTATTTTATTTCTTCGAAGTTGTCCCCCTTGGCTTCTTGGAGCCCGTACACAAAAACTGACCTCGCCCTTTCCCTCCTCCCACTGAGTCTCCATCTGCTTCCTCTGAGGCATTTTTTTTTCCTTCCATTGACATGTTCTTGCTTTCAGTCCCTGTCATATCTGAAACTTCTATTCTCAGTGAACTGTCTTTCATGACCAGCTGTCCTTTGTTACTGCAGTTGGCTGCTAGAATATCTGCATTATAGTTACCTTCATTGTCTTCGGAACTTTTCATTTGATCTTAGTGTGTCTCGTCTTTCCCTGGCCCCACGTGGGTCTGATAGGGCCTTCGCGTACGGCATGTCTCCTTTGATGCTTACCATCCCCTTGTCTGCACCTGACATTGAATTTCCTGATGTCACATCTGAATTGTCATTTGTCTCTCTAATCTATTTCAGGCTTTGGGCCAGTTTCTTTCTAAGCACTGTATCCTAGCTTCTGCTGCTAAGACCTGTACTTCCCACTTCCTGCACTCTTCAGCTATCCGCTCCTCCATTTTCTTCCCAAAGCTCTACTATTTTCCCTTCCCCACTCTTCCTCCCTTTTTTGGAGCTCTAACTCCCAGTCTTTTCCTCCCTGGTTCGTCCACCAGATCTCTGGTTTTCCGTCCTCTAGGGCCACCCATTTTTTTTTTTTTACCCCAGACAGAAGGTTAGAGGAGGGAGGGGTTGAGAGGGGGAGAGAGAAAGGTGTAGAAAGAGGGAGAGAGAGAGAGTATGGGGTGAGGGATAAGACCAAGGGGGGGGGAGAGAGAGAAATGTGAGGGAGGAGAGAAAGGGTAGAGAGAGGGAGAAAGAGAGAGAGAAAGAGGGGGGAGAGAGAGAGAGAGAGAGGGAGAAAGGGGGTGAGGGAAAAAGGCTATGAGAGAAAGAAATGGGAGGGAGGGGTAGAAATATAGAAAAAGGGAGATGAAGAGAGAGCTATAGAGAGAGAGGGGGTGAGAGATAGGGTTATGGGAGTGAGTGAGAGAGAGAGGAGAGAGAGTAGGGGGAGGGGGAGAGAGAAAGATAGGAGGGAGGAGGGAGTGAAGGCAAGAGCGGGGGAGGGGAAAGGTCTGTGGGGGAGGGAAAAGGTGTGGTGGGGGGGTGAGGGGATGCGGTCAAATTCCAAGGATCAGCTGTGTGAATGAGTGGGTGTGTGTACTCACCTAGTTGTGGTTTTCAGGGGTCGAGACTCAGCTCCTGGCCCGAGTGTGTATGTGTGTGCGCGCGTGTGTGTGTGAGAAAGTCAGTTGTTTAATGTCCCAGAAATACATTTCACCTCTGTGTATCCGTAATACTAAAAAAAACGATTAACACTGAGAGTAATTCTAATAATTATAATACTAGCGTGTGTTAACGAGTCTTTCTTTCGCCCAGTTTGTACTACCTTTTACTACATGTGTACCCCAAAACTTGCTTCTCAGATTGTGCTGTCTTTGTGTCCTAAAACATTTTTCTCTCGAAACTGTTGTCCCGGGCTGTTAGTCCCATTAGCCCCGACTTAATCCTCCATGCCCATTCCCCTTGCTCCTACAAATTTTTTCTTCCTACTACTGCTAGGTGTTGTGTGTATGATAATCGCTCTGGGGCAGGGTTTGTGATAGCCAGCTACCAGTGATCGTAGGGCCCGGGTCTACCACTCAAAACTTCCCGCCAACCACAAACAGGTGATTTGTTCGTTACTCTCAGAGGGGACGTCCATCCAGATGCCTGATGTACGATGCTCGCTGTACGATGCCGCTGTATGATGACTCGTGCACCTCGCCCTTCCGCCTCTGACTTCTTCAACTGTTCTTTTCTCGTTGCCCTTTTGAGTCCTCGTTTACCATACTTATCACTTGTATACTGCTACTTTTATAATTTACACTTCACTTTTGGTAAGTACACTTCTTATTTGTGATGACACCCAGCCTGTTATGGCGGCGCTACTCCCTCAGGCCTACTGCTACCACCTTCTCTGCTTATATATATTTATGTATATGTATGTATGTGTGTGTGTGTGTATGTGTGTGTGTGTGTGTGTGTGTGTGTGTGTGTGTGTGTGTGTGTGTGTGTGTGTGTAGTGTGTGTGTGTGCGCATGTGTGTGTGTGTGTGTATGTGTGTGTAGTGTGTGTGTACTCACCTAGTTGAGGTTGCAGGGGTCGAGTCCAAGCTCCTGGCCCCGCCTCTTCACTGGATGTGTGTGTGTGTGTGTGTGTGTGTAGTGTAGTGTGTGTGCGTGTGTGTGTGTGTGTGTGTAGTGTGTGTGTGTGTGTGTGTGGTGTGTGTGTGTGTGTGTGTGTGCATGTGTGTGTGTGTGTGTGTGTGTGTGTGTGTGTGTGTGTGTGTGTGTGTGTGTGTGTGTGTCTGTAGCATGTGTGTGTGTGTGTGTAGTGTGTGTGTGTGGCTGTGTGAGTGTGTGTGTGTGTGTGTGTGTGTGTGTGTGTGTGTGTGTGTGTGTGTGTGTGTGTGTGTGTGTGCATACGTGTGTGTGTGTGTGTGTGTGTGTGTGTGTGTGTGTGTGTGCATATGTGTGTCTGTGTGTGTGTACTCACCTAGTTGTACTCACCTAGTTGAGGCTGCGGGGGTCGAGTCCTAACTCCTGGCCCCTCCTCTTCACTGGTCGCCACTAGGTCACTCTCCCTGAACCGTGAGCTTTATCATACCTCTGCTTAAAGCTATGTATGGATCCTGCCTCCACTACATCGCTTCCCAAACTATTCCACTTCCTGAATACTCTGTGACTGAACAAATACTTCCTAACTTCCAACTGTGTCCCCTTGTTGCTGTGTCCCACCTCTGGAACATTCTGCCTTTGTCCACCTTATCAATTCCTCTCAGTATTTTGTATGTTGTTATCATGTCCCCCCTATCTCTCCTGTCCTCCAGTGTCAGGTCGATTTCCCTTAACTTCTCCTCGTAGGACATACCCCTTAGCTCTGGGACTAGTCTTGTTGCAAACCTTTGTACTTTCTCTAGTTTCTTTACGTGCTTGGCTAGGTGTGGGTTCCAAACTGGTGACGCATACTCCAATGTGGGCCTAACGTACACGGTGTACAGGGTCCTGAACGATTCCTTATTAAGATGTCGGAATGCTGTTCTGAGGTTTGCTAGGCGCCCATATGCTGCAGCAGTTATTTGGTTGATGTGCGCTTCAGATGTGCCTGGTGTTATACTCACCCCAAGATCTTTTTCCTCGAGTGAGGTTTGTAGTCTCTGGCCCTTAGACTGTACTCTGTCTGCGGTGTTCTTTGCCTTTCCCCAATCTTCATGATTCTGCATTTGGTAGGGTTGAACTCCAGGAGCCAATTGCTGGTCCAGGTCTGCAGCCTGTCCAGATCCCTTTGTAGTTCTGCCTGGTCATCGTCCAAATGAATTCTTCTCATCAACTTCACGTCATCTGCAAACAGGGACGCCTCGGAGTCTATTCCTTCCGTCATGTCGTTCACAAATACGTGTACTCACCTAACTGTACTCACCTAATTGTGGTTGCAGGGGTCGAGACTCAGCTCCTGGCCCCGCCTCTTCACTGATCGCTACTAGGTCCTCTCTCTCTCTGCTTCCTGAGCTGTATCATACTTCTTCTTAAAACTATGTATGGTTCCTGCCTCCACTACTTCACTTGCTAGGCTATTCCACTTCCTGACAACTCTATGACTGAAGAAATACTTCCTAACGTCCCTGTGACTCGTCTGAGTCTTCAGCTTCCAGTTGTGACCCCTTGTCCCTGTGTCCCCTCTCTGGAACATCCTATCTCTGTCCACCTTGTCTATTCCCCGCAGTATCTTGTATGTCGTTATCATGTCTCCCCTGACCCTTCTGTCCTCCAGTGTCGTCAGTCCGATTTCCCTTAACCTTTCCTCGTACGACATTCCCTTGAGCTCTGGGACTAGCCTTGTTGCAAACCTTTGTACTTTCTCTAACTTCTTGACGTGCTTGACCAGGTGTGGGTTCCAGACTGGTGCTGCATACTCCAGTATGGGCGTGTTTGTGCTTGCGTATGTGTATGTGTGTGAATGTGCCTGTGTGTGAGTGTGTGTGTGTGTTTGTGTGTGTGTGTATGTGCCTGTGTCTGTATACTCACCTGTTTGTGGCTGCAGGGGTCGATTCACAGCTCCTGGCCCCGCCTCTTCGCTGGTCGCTACTAGGTCCGCTTTCTCCCTGCACCATGAACTTTATCGTATTTCTTCTTAAAGCTATGTATGGATTCTGCCTCTACTACATCACTCTCCAGATTGTTCCACTTCCTGACAACTCTATGACTGACGAAATACTTCCTGACATCCCTGTGACTCATCTGGGACTTCAATTTCCAGTTGTGACCCCATGTTGCTGTGTCCAATCTCTTGAACATCCCGTCCACTCTGTCAATTCCTCCTAGTATTTTACATGTCGTTATCATGTCTCCCCCTATCCCTCCTGTCCTCCAGTGTCGTCAGGTAGATGTCCTTTAACCTCTCCTATTAGGACATACCCATTAACTCCGGGACTAGTCTTGTTGTAAACCTTTGCACTTTCTCTAATTACTTAACGTGCTTGAAGAAGTGTGGGTTTCACACTGATGCTACATATTGCAATATGTGTTTGACGTACACGGTGTACAGAGTCTTGAATGATTCGTTACCGAGGAGTCAAAACGCTGGTCTTAGGTTTGCCAGGCGCCAATATGCTGCAGCAATAATTTGGTTGATGTGCGCCTCAGGATATGTGTTCGGTATTATACTCATCCTAAAATCCTTTTCCTTGAGTGATATTAGCAGTTCTTGGCCTCCGAGCCCGTACTCCAATCTTCATGACTTTACACTTGGTGGGGTTAAACTCCAGGATCCAGTTGTTGGACCAGACTTGAAGTCTGTCCAGATCCCTTTGCGGTCCTGCCTGATCCTCATTCATTGTGTGTGTGTGTACTCACCTAGTTGTACTCACTTAGTTGTGGTTGCAGGGGTCGAGTCATAGCTCCTGACCCCGCCTCTTCACTGGTAGCTACTGGATCACTATTCCTGTTCCATGCGCTTTATCATACCTCTTCTTAAAGTTATGTATGGATCCTGCCTCCACTACATCACTTCCCAGACTATTCCACTTCCTGACAACTCTGTGACTGAAGAAATACTTCCTAGTGTTCCTGTGTTCCATCTGAGTCTTCAACTTCCAACTGTGACCCTTTGTTGCTGTGTCCCATCTCTGGAACATCCTGTCTCTGTACACCTTGTCGATTCCTCTCAGCATTTTATATGTCGTTATCATATCCCCTCTATCTCTCCTGTCTTCCAGAGTCATCAAGTCGATTTACCTTAACCTCTCCTCTTAGGACATACTCCTTATCTCTAGGACTAGTCTTGTCGCAAACCTTTGCACTTTCTCTATGTAAGGGTTCCAAACTGGTGCTGCATACTCCAATTTGTGCCTAAAATACACAGTGTACAGGGTCCTGAATGACTCCTTATTTGGATGTCGGAATGCTATTCTGAGGTTTGCCAGGCACCCGTATGCTGCAGCAGTTATTTGGTTGACGTGCGCCTCATGAGATATGCACGGTGTTAAACTCACCCTGGTGTTATACTCCTTGAGTGAAGTTTGTAGGCTCTGACCCCCTAGATTCTACTCTGTCTGTGGTCTTCTTTGCCCTTCCCCAATCTTCATGACTTTGCACTTGGTGGGGTTCAACTCCAAAAGCCATTTGCTGAACCAGGCCTGCAGCCTGTCTAGATCCCCCTGTAGTTCTGCCTGGTCCTCATCCGATTGAATTCTTCTCATCAACTTCACATCATCCTCAAACAGGGACACTTCTGAGTCTATTCCTTCCGTCATGTCGTTCAAAAATATCAGAAACAGCACCGGCTCATTACAGGCGCCCATTCTGACACCTCACCACGTACCATGACTTGATGTTGTCTTCCTGACAGGTATTCCCTCATCCAATGTAGTGCCTTTGTCATGTGTGGGAGGGTTCGATTACGTGGATTGGGTAATAACACTCACGTTGGATGTTCTAGTACGTATATTGGAGGGTAAATATGGGGAGCACCACGCCTAGTCTGCCTTTCTGTTAAACACTTCTTTCTTTGTATATATTTCTTCCTCAGAATCCATAGGTCACATGAATACAGATTGATCGATCAATTTTTTTTATCACTTCTATTGTGTAATCCCAATGTTGAGTCTCATTTGATGAGTTGTGCAATATCAAACCTTGTAATGCATTACAGTTTCAGTGCAGGAAGTTTCATTACAGTCAGTTTCATTACAGTAAATTACATTAGCTTCCATTCCAATATTCTCCTTATGTATGTTACAATGTTCAATTGTTGTGTACTTTGCCACTGTATAGAATCAGCCCAAGCCATACTCCTGCCGTCTCTAGTTTGTATTAGCTGTATGTCGGGACGACATACGTTAGCGTCGCCAAGCTCTCAGTAGTATCAGTTCCCAGTAGTACCAGTTACCAGTAACCAGTTACCAGTAGTATGACTCACTACCAACCGTCTGCGTGAATCACTGACTATTATTCATGTTGCTGTTGACCAGCATGATTTTGAACGCCGCTCACCCCTAGGACCCAATTCGTGATTCAGTCTTAAGATAGAGAGCAGAGAGGCAGGGTGGGCCTGGTGCTTCCCATATGTTCCGTTATAATTATACTCCATTATTGTCTATGTGACTTTCCTTTACCCAATCCACTTAATCGAACCCCCTACATGACACCTTCCCTGTTATCCCTATCTGGTACTCCAGCTTTTGCACAAATCTCTTTTGTGGAACTGTGTCAAACGCCTTCTTACAGTCGAAGAAAATGCAATCTACCCACCCCTTTTTCTCTTGTCTTACTGCCGTCACCCTATCATAGAACTCCAGTAGGTTTGTGACGCAGGATTTTCCATCCCTGAAACCATGCTGGCTGTCATTGATAAGCTCATTTCTTTCTAGGTGCTCCACCACTCTTTTCCTGATAATTTTCTCCGCGACCTTACATACCATACACGTCAGTGACACTAGTCTGTAGTTTAATGCTTCGTATCTATCTCCTTTTTTAAAAATTGGGACTACATTTGCTCTCTTCCATACTTCCGGTAGACGTACTATTTCAATAGATGTGTTGAAGATAGTTGTTAGTGGTGCACAAACTGCTTCTGCTCCCTCTCTCAAGACCCATGGAGAGACGTTATCCGGCCACATCGCCTATGAGGTAACTAGCTCGTTCAGCAGCCTCTTCACGTCTTTCGTGTGTGTGTGTGTGTGCGTGTGTGTTGTGTCGTATAAGCCGAACTGGCGAGTTTGGAATAAAAACCAAGGATGTTTTCTGCTGGATAAACAGCAAAGCAGAGATACACACCTCCAGGTATGAGCACCCTGAGAGATGCGCACTTAGTGTGAACACACCGAGAGATGCACATCTGGTGTGAGCACACCGAGAAATGCACACCTGGTGTGAGTACACAGAGATGCACACCTGGTGTGAGCACACAGAGAGATACACACCTGGTGTGGGCACACCGAGAGATGCACACCTGGTGTGAGCAAACAGAGATGTACACCTGGTGTGAGCACACCGAGAGATGCACACCTTATGTGACCACACCGAGAGATACACATCTGGTGTAAGCACCCTGAGAGATGCGCACCTAGTGTGAACACACCGAGAGATGCACACCTGGTGTGAGCAAACAGAGATGTACACCTGGTGTGAGCACACCGAGAGATGCACACCTTATGTGACCACACCGAGAGATACACATCTGGTGTAAGCACCCTGATAGATGCACACCTGGTGTGAGCACACCGAGAGATGCACACCTGGTGTGAGCACGCTGACAGACGCGCACCTCCTTGTGTGAGCACACTAACACACCTCTGAGTGTATACAACCTGTTATGAACCAGTTTCATGTAACATAAAATTCTGTAATACTCGATTAAAACATGAATGACACATGGAATTCCCTCGTTACAGTAATTATGTAACACAAGTTTTATGTTACAGTAATTATGTAACACAAGTTTTATATGTTACAGTAATTATGTAACACAAGTTTTATATGTTACAGTAATTATGTAACACAAGTTTTATATGTTACAGTAATTATGTAACACAAGTTTTATATGTTACAGTAATTATGTAACACAAGTTTTATATGTTACAGTAATTATGTAACCAAGTTTTATATGTTACAGTAATTATGTAACACAAGTTTTATATGTTACAGTAATTATGTAACACAAGTTTTATATGTTACAGTAATTAGTAACACAAGTTTTATATGTTACAGTACTTATGTAACACAAGTTTTATATGTTACAGTTAATTATGTAACACAAGTTTTATATGTTACAGTAATTATGTAACACAAGTTTTATATGTTACAGTAATTATGTAACACAAGTTTTATATGTTACAGTAATTATGTAACACAAGTTTTATGTTACAGTAATTATGTAACGCAAGTTTTATGTTACAGTAATTATGTAACGCAAGTTTTATATGTTACAGTAATTATGTAACACAAGTTTTATATGTTACAGTAATTATGTAACACAAGTTTTATATGTTACAGTAATTATGTAACACAAGTTTTAATATGTTACAGTAATTATGTAACACAAGTTTTATATGTTACAGTAATTATGTAACACAAGTTTTATATGTTACAGTAATTAATGTAACACAAGTTTTATATGTTACAGTAATTATGTAACACAAGTTTTATATGTTACAGTAATTATGTAACACAAGTTTTTATATGTTACAGAAATTTATGTAACACAAGTTTTATATGTTACAGTAATTATGTAACGCAAGTTTTATATGTTACAGTAATTATGTAACACAAGTTTTATATGTTACAGTAATTATGAACACGAGTTTTATATGTTACAGTAATTTTGTAACACAATTTTTAAACAGTAATTGTAAATTTTATATCAGTAATTATGTAACACAAGTTTTATATGTTACAGTAATATGTAACACAAGTTTTATATGTTACAGTAATTATGTAAACACAAGTTTTATATGTTACAGTAATTTATGTAACACAAGTTTTATATGTTACAGAAATTTAAATGTAACACAAGTTTTATATGTTACAGTAATTATGTAACACAAGTTTTATATATGTTACAGTAATTATGTAACACAAGTTTTATATGTTACAGTAATTATGTAACACAGGTTATTATATGTTACAGTAATTATGTAACACAAGTTTTTATATGTTACAGTAATTATGTAACACAAGTTTTATGTTACAGTAATTATGTAACACAAGTTTTATATGTTACAGTAATTATGTAACACAAGTTTATATGTTACAGTAATTATGTAACACAAGTTTTATATGTTACAGTAATTTTGTAACACAAGTTTATATGTTACAGTAATTATGTAACACAAGTTTTATATGTTACAGTAATTATGTAACACAAGTTTTTATGTTACAGTAATTATGTAACACAAGTTTTATATGTTACAGTAATTATGTAACACAGTTTTATATGTTACAGTAATTATGTAACACAAGTTTTATATGTTACAGTAATTATGTAACACAAGTTTTATATGTTACAGTAATTTTGTAACACAAGTTTAAACGTAAGTAAACAGTTTTATATGTTACAGTAATTATGTAACACAAGTTTATATGTTACAGTAATTATGTAACACAAGTCTTTATGTTACAGTAATTATGTAACACAAGTTTTATATGTTACAGTAATTATGTAACACAAGTTTTATATGTTACAGTAATTATGTAACACAAGTTTTATATGTTACAGTAATTATGTAACACAAGCTTCACACATTCCAATGATCATGTGACACAACTTTTGTGTTACACTGGTCATGTAACGTAAGTTGTATACGTCACAGTAACCATGTAATCGTTTAACGCAAATTTTATACATTACAGCAGTCATGTAACGCAAGTAACAACCACTACAGTGCTCATGTAACGCAAGTAACAACCACTACAGTGCTCATGTAACGCAAGTAACAACCACTACAGTGCTCATGTAACAGACGTGTAACATATATTTTATACATTACAGCAATCATGTGAGGTAAAATTTAAGTAACATAAGAGTGTTAGCTGGACGGAAAGTTACCATGGTTACAGTGACGCACAGTTGCCATGGTTACAGCAACGCACAGTTGCCATGTTTACAGTGACGCACAGTTGTCATGGTTACAGCGGCGCACAGTTGCCATGGTTACAGCGACGCACAGTTGCCATGGTTACAACGACGCACAGTTGCCATGGTTACAGCGACGCACAGTTGCCATGGTTACAGCAACGCACAGTTGCCATGGTTACAGCGACGCACAGTTGCCATGGTTACAGTGACGCACAGTTGCCATGGTTACAGCGAGGCTCAGTTGCCATGGTTACAGCGAGGCTCTGTTGCCAGGGTTTTACAGCGAGGCTCAGTTGCCATGGTTACAGCGAGGCTCAGTTGCCATGGTTACAGCGAGGCTCAGTTGCCATGGTTACAGCGAGGCTCAGTTGCCATGGTTACAGCACTGCCAATTACGTAATTACAAATTTTTGTAATGATACGTAACTGATAATGATAAGTATTGTGAAATACTTGAGTGTGTCATTAATAATGACAACAATAGATGTTTTAATTTTATAATAATAATAATAATAATAATTGTATTATTATTATTATTATTATTATTATTATTATTATTATTATTATTATTATTTTGGTTGCTGTTGTTATTATAAGTATTATAATTATTATTGTTAATTTTATTATAATTATTACATTTTCATTGTTTTTTTATTTTTATTCTTAAATTTAGAATTATATTTTTATTTCTCTTTCATTTTTATAATAATAATAATAATAATAATAAAAATTTATTATTTTTATTATTATTTTATTATTATTATAAATTATGATTTTTATTATTATTATATTAATTATTATTATTATTATTATTATTATTATTATTATTATTATGATTATGATTTTTATTATTATTATTATTATTATTATTATTATTATTATTATTATTATTAATTATTATTATTATTATTATTATTATCATCATTAAAGTACCACTGATGGTAAGACAGCACATTAAAAGACTATTTACAGTTACATTCTCATGCACTGACATGCACTTGCTCATGATTTTCCTGAGAATAGGTTAATTAACGTGCAATTATCGGCCTTGTGACGAGGATGTTTAAGGGTGATGGTGGGGTGAAGGATATTTCTCTTCTGTGGTTAAACATATTAAACAAATTACATTTATTTTGTAACTTGTTAAATGCTATTTTTAAAATAAATACAATGGACGTTATTTTAAAGTTTATAGAAATTGTTAAGATTAACAAATGTAAAAGTTGTGTATGGTTGTACTGGCAAGATGTGGAATAAAAGGCACTTATGGGCAGGTCAGGACATTTATAAGATGAAATGTTTCGCCACTAGTGGTGAAAAGTCGGTCTGGAGTTTTACGACTTACTAACCACGAGTTCAAATCCCACCTGTTTATAGTTAGGTTAGGTTAGGTTAGGTTAGAATACGTTAGTTTAGGTTAGGTTAGGTTAGTTAGGTTAGGATACGTTAGGTTAGGTTAGGTTAGGTTAGGTTAGGTTAGGTTAGGTTAGGATACGTTAGGTTAGGTTAGGTTAGGTTAGGTTAGGTAAGGTTAGGTTAGGATACGTTGGGTTAGGTTAGGTTAGGTTAGGTTAGGTTAGGATACGTTAGGTAGGTTAGGTTAGGTTAGGTTAGGTAAGGTTAGGTTAGGGTACGTTTTGGGTTAGGTTAGGTTAGGTTAGGTTAGGTTAGGTTAGGTTAGGTTAGGTTAGGTTAGGTTAGTTAGGTTAGGTAAGGTTAGGTTAGGATACGTTGGTTTAAGTTAAGGTTAGGTTAGGTTAGGTTAAGTTAGGTTAGGCTAGGGTTAGGTTAGATAGGTTAGGTTAAGTTAGGTCAGGTTAAGTTAGGTTAGAAATTTGATTAGGTTAGGTTAGGATACGTTAGGATAGGTTAGGTTAGGTTAGGTTAGGATACGTTAGGTTAGGTTAGGTTAGGTTAGGTTAGATTAGGTTAGGTTAGGTTAGGATACGTTAGCAAGGGGTTTGGTTAGGTTAGGTTAGGATCGTTAGGTTAGCTAGGTTAGGTTAGGTTAGGTTAGGTTACGTTAGGTTAGGTTAGGATACGTTAGGTTAGGTTAGGTTAGGTTAGGTTAGGTTAGGATACCTTAGGTTAGGCTAGGTTATGTTAGATTAGGTTAGGTTAGGATACGTTAGGTTAGGTTAGGTTAGGTTAGGTCAGGTTAGGTTAGGTTAGGTTAGGATACGTTAGGTTAGGCTAGGTTAGGTTAGGATACGTTAGGTTAGGTTAGGTTAGGTTAAGATACGTTAGGTTAGGTTAGGATACGTTAGGTTATGTTAGGTTAGGTTAGGTTAGGTTAGGATACGTTAGCATAGGTTAGGTTAGGTTAGGTTAGGATACGTTAAGTTAGGTTAGGTTAGGTTATGTTAGGTTAGGTTAAGTTTGGTTAGGTTAGGTTAGGTTAGATTAGGATACGTTAGGTTAGGTGAGGTTAGGTTAGGTTAGGTTAGGTTAGGATACGTTAGGTTAAGTTTGGTTAGGTTAGGTTAGGTTAGATTAGGATACGTTAGGTTAGGTGAGGTTAGGTTAGGTTAGGTTAGATTAGGATACGTTAGGTTAGGTGAGGTTAGGATAGGTTAGGTTAGGATACGTTAGGTTAGGTTAGGTTAGGTTAGGTTAGGTTAGGTTAGGTTAGGTTAGGTAAGGTTAGGATACGTTAGGATAGGTTAGGTTAGGATACGTTAGGTTAGGTTAGATTAGTATATGTTAGGTTAGGTTAGGTTAGGTTAGGTTAGGTTAGGTTAGGTTAGGTTAAGATACGTTAGGATAGGTTAGTTAGGTTAAGTATGATCCGTCACTGAAAAAAGGACAAGTCTTTCCTGACGCAGGTGTTATTCGTATGACTCACCACTCGAGCTTTAGGTCATCTGACCGACGCCTTCCGCTGGCTTATCGGTCCACCGCTTTTAAATTTAAAATTAACATTTCCATGCACTGTAGAACTTACCACCAAACTGGTGTACCTAAGTCCTGTGAGGTAAACTTAAGTTCCAGTGTATTTATATCTAGAACTTCAAGTTAGGAAAGTGTTTACAAGTTAGGAATTATTTTGTATAAGTTTAGAGTTGGTATATAATCTCTTGGATTATATAACAATAATTACTTTTAAATAATGTGATGATTAGTTACCTTAAAAACTAATTATTTTTAAAACTAATATTTTTTAGAGGTGGACCTTTGTGTTAATTCTTTAGTTTTCTTTCGAGATAAGCATTGTTAATATTATTAACATTGTTAAAACTGTGATGTTGATGGTGGTGTTAGTAGTGGTGATGGTGGTGGTGATGGTGGAGGTGATGGTGGTGGTTATGATGGTGGTGATGATGGAAAAGATGGTAGTGATGGTGGAGGTGATGGTAGTGGTGATGGTGGTGGTGATGGTGGTGGTTATGATGGTGGTGATGATGGAAATGATGGTAGTGATGGCGGAGGTGATGTAGTGGGGGATGATGGTGGTAATGGTGGTGGTTATGGTGGTGGTGATGGGTGGAAATGATGGTAGTGATGGTGGAGGTGATGGGAGTGTGATATTGGTGGTGATGGTGGTGGTTATGGTGGTGGTGATGATGGAAATGATGGTAGTGATGGAGGTGATGGTAGTGGTGATGATGGTGGTGATGGTGGTGGTTATGGTGGTGGTGATGATGGAAATGATGGTAGTGATGGTGGAGGTGATGGTAGTGGTGATGGTGGTGGTGATGGTGGTGGTGATGGGTAGCGGTGATGATGGAAGTGATGGTAGTGGTGATGGTGGTGGTAATGGTGGAGGTGATGATAGTGGGGATATGGAGTTGATGGTAGTGATGGTGGAAGTGATGGTAGTGGTGATGGTGGAGGTGATGATAGTGGTGATGATGAAGGTGATGGTAGTGATGGTGGCGGTGATGGTAGTGATGATGATGAAGTGATGATAGTGGTGATGATGGAGGTGATGGTAGTGATGGTAGGAGGTGATGGTAGTGGTGATGATGGAGGTGATGGTAGTGATGGTGGAGGTGATGGTAGTGATGATGATGGAAGTGATGGTAGTGGTGATGATGGAGGTTATGGTAGTGGTGACGATGGAAGTGTGGTAGTGGTGATGTGAAGTGATGGTAGTGATGGTGGAGGTGATGGTAGTGGTGATGGTGGAGGTGATGGTGGTGGTGATGGTGGAGGTGATCGTAGTGGTGATGAGGGAGGTGATGGTAGTGATGGTGGAGGTGATGGTAGTGGTGATGATGGAAGTGGTGGTAGTGATGGTGGAGGTGATGGTAGTGATGATGGTGGACGTGATGGTAGTGATGGTGGAGATGAGGGTAGTGGTGATGATGGAAGTGATGGTAGAGGTGAATGGTAGTGGTGATGGTGGACGTGATGGGAGTGGTGATGGTGGAGGTGATGGTAGTTGTGATGATGGAAGTGATGGTAGTGGTGGTGGAGGTGATGGTAGTGGTTTATGGTGGTGGTGATGGTGGAGGTGATCGTAGTGGTGATGAGGGAGGTGATGGTAGTGATGGTAGAGGTGATGGTAGTGATGGTGGAGGTGATGGTAGTGATGGTGGAGGTGATGGTAGTGATGGTGGTGATAACAAAGAAAGGCACAATACCTTGACTGGAACGATACACAAATAACCCGCACATAAAAGAGAGAAGCTTACTACTACTACTACTACTACTACTACTACTACTACTACTACTACTACTACTACTACTACTACTACTACTACTACTACTACTACTACTACTACCACCACCACCTCTTCCTGCCTATATATAGCCGTCCTGCTCCACTTCCGGTTAGTGTGACTTTGTCAATGGTCCAAGTCGGACCGAAACGTCGTCGTAAGCTTCTCTCTTTTATGTGCGGGTTATTTGTGTATTGTGGTGATGGTAGTGGTGATGATGGAAGTGATGGTAGTGATGGTGGAGGTGATGATAGTGGTGATGGTGGACGTGATGGTAGTGGTGATGGTAGTAGTGATGATGGTAGTGATGGTGAAGGTGATGGTAGTGGTGATGGTGGAGGTGATGGTAGTGGTGATGGTGGAAGTGATGGTAGTGGTGATGGTGGAGGTAAATCTTAGAGGTATGGGGATGGTAGTGATGTGGTAATGGTGTATATATGTATGTATGTCCTATGTATGTATATATATATATATATATATATATATATATATATATACATATATATATATATATATATATATATATATATATATATATATATATATATATATATATATTTATCACACTGGCCGATTCCCACCAAGGCAGGGTGGCCCGAAAAAGAAAAACTTTCACCATCATTCACTCCATCACTGTCTTGCCAGAAGGGTGCTTTACCCTACAGTTTTTAAACTGCAACATTAACACCCCTCCTTCAGAGTGCAGGTACTGTACTTCCCATCTCCAGGACTCAAGTCCGGCCTGCCGGTTTCCCTGAACCCCTTCATAAATCTTACTTTGCTCACACTCCAACAGCACGTCAAGTATTAAAAACCATTTGTCTCCATTCACTCCTATCAAACACGCTCACGCATGCCCGCTGGAAGTCCAAGCCCCTCGCACACAAAACCTCCTTTACCCCTCCTCCAACCTTTCCTAGGCCGACCCTACCCCGCCTTCCTTCCACTACAGACTGATACACTCTTGAAGTCATTCTGTTTCGCTCCTATTCTCTCTACATGTCCGAACCACCTCAACAACCCTTCTCTCAGCCCTCTGGACAACAGTTTTGGTAATCCCGCACCTCCTCCTAACTTCCAAACTACGAATTCTCTGCATTCACACCACACATTGCCCTCAGACATGACATCTCCACTGCCTCCAGCCTTCTTCTCGCTGCAACATTCATCACCCATGCTTCACACCCATATAAGAGCGTTGGTAAAACTATACTCTCATACATTCCCCTCTTTGCCTCCAAGGACAAAGTTCTTTGTCTCCACAGACTCCTAAGTGCACCACTCACTCTTTTCCCCTCATCAATTCTATGATTCACCTCATCTTTCATAGACCCATCCGCTGACACGTCCACTCCCAAATATCTGAATACATTCACCTCCTCCATACTCTCTCTCTCCAATCTGATATTCAATCTTTCATCACCTAATCTTTTTGTTATCCTCATAACCTTACTCTTCCTGTATTCTCCTTTAATTTTCTTCTTTTGCACACGCTACCAAATTCATCCACCAATCTCTCCTGCAACTTCTCTTCAGAATCTCCCAAGAGCACAGTGTCATCAGCAAAGAGCAGCTGTGACAACTCCCACTTTGTGTGTGATTCTTTATCTTTTAACTCCACGCCTCTTGCCAAGACCCTCGCATTTACTTCTCTTACAACCCCATCTATAAATATATTAAACAACCATGTAATATATATATATATATATATATATATATATATATTATATATATATATATATATTATATATATTATATATATATATATTTTATATATATATATATATACATATGTTGTGTTGAGTGGGTAAAGCTGCTATTTTGGATGAAACAGCAACGCTCTTCTTGCCGAATAAGACAGGCGTGTGCAATAATTTCGCAAAAATCTTTCTGAACCTAACGAAAAAAAATACATTTTATTGTGTTTGTTTATTATTAAATTATTGTAAACTTATCTAAAATATATTTAGCAGAATTAGGCTTAATTTAATTGCGTTCGTTATAATAAGGCTACGTAGGTTCTCTAAGGATCTTTTGGTACAAAATTATTAATTTTTACATTAACATAAAGAAAAAAATATGTATCTTTAAACGTATAAGAGAAAATTTTAGAAAGGACTTAATTTTAAGTGAGTTCTTGCTAACTGACCAGTTTTACCTATTCAGCACACACACAAACACACACACACGGGGCCAGGAGCTAGGACTCGACCCCTGCAACCTCAACTAGGTGAGTACACACACACACACACACACACACACACACACACAACACACATATATATGTATGTGTGTATATATATATATATATATTATATATATATATATATATATATATATATATTTAATATATATATATATATATATATTATATATATATATATATGCAAGGAATTCGCAAGAGCAGGCGAAACATACACAAACACTAAACTCTGGCTGAAGGAGACTCGAACCTACGAGTCTGCTCTTGCGAATTCCTTGCATTGTTAATATCTCTAGTAAGGCTGATGCATGCAGGGGATGAGATGAAAAGCTGTAAGCCTTCTCCCTGAAAGCTGGCTGCCTTGGATCAAAGTCTAGCGCAAGCTGCACGCCAAGGTATTGGCCCAGTGTGGGTAGATTGGTAAAGCACTGCGTACCTTGTTCCAAGGTTCTTAGGTTCGAGTCTCCTTCAGCCAGAGATCAGTGTTATATATTATATATAATATATAATATATTATATTATATATTATATATATATAATATAATGTGTGTGTGTGGTGTGTGTGTGTGTGTGTGTGTGTAAACAGGAAACTCAGAAACAATCAGAAGCACTGTGTGTTGGCACACTGGAGTTTTTAATGTCCTCACAATCACACTATAGTATATTGAGTGATGCTAGCGAGCATCTCAAGTGACCAACACACAGTCGAGACGATGTCATTCTTAATAACTTCGATTGCAAGTTGGCATTGCAGTATTTTAATTGAAACAATACACAAATAATCCGCAGACAGAAGAGAGAAGCTTACGACGACTTTTCTGTCCGTCTTGGACCATTTACAGTCATACAGTGTGACTCTGCAAATGGTTCCAAGATGGACCGAGACGTCGTCGTAAGCTTCTTTCTTCTATGTGCGGGTTATTTGTGTATTATTTCAGTCACGGTATTGTGCCTTTTTATTATTTTCTAACTGAAAGACTTATTGGATATACGTGAAGGTATCTACATACTTCATTATGGATATCGCAGGCAACATTTTTCTTCTCCCTCCTTTTCCCTTCATTCCATTTCTCTCGTTCTCATTCCCTTTCCTTTCTCTTCCTTCTCCTCTCTTTTCCCTTTTTCTCCTTTCCCCTATCCTCCATTTCCTTCTCTTCCCTCGCTCTTCTCCTCGTTTCCCTCTCCCTCTCTCTACTCCGCTTAAGTCCCCTCGGCCCCACAAATCGATGGCGGATCGACCACAATGGACAGACAGGTGAGGGTGGGGAGATTGTGGATAGATATAGGGTATAGGGAGTAGATGGAGTGGAAGGGCGAGAAGTAACCCCCTCTGCGGCCACCCACATAGATGGAGGATGGAGTGATTGGAGGAACTGGAGAGTGTGGAGGAAATGGAGGGAGGGAAGAGTAGAAACACTTCACACGAAGGAATGTTAATATTGCTGAAGAGGTGAGGGACATACGCCGAAATGTTCATGCATGTTAGTGGCTTTCTTTGTGCTTAACAATATTTTATTACTTGTAAACTACACATTGTATACTACGTAAAGAAATAAAATGTTGACTTGATTTGATTTGATCAGCAAATCTACAATATGTTGTAGGAGAGTGGTGAAGCAAGTACACGAGCCAGGAGGCGGCCACCTGAAGCAGGCAGCCTGGGAGCCACGGCTCACATGTTAGGCAAAAGGCAATAGACAGATGAAACTAATGTAACGTTTTATTGGTCCTTTTCACCTAACATTTTGTCGGTAATTGTATTATTATTACTAAATGGTTTCCATGGTCTTTGTGGCCACGAACAGCTAACAGATACCACTACTGAGGGTATATTATTATTATTATTATTATTATTATTATTATTATTATTATTATTATTATATATTATTATTATATTATTTTTTTATTATTATTATTATTATTATTATTATTATTATTATTATTATTATTATTATTATTATTATTATTATTTTTATTAATTTTATTATTATTATTATTATTATTATTATTATTATTATTATTATTATTATTATTATTATTACAAACATGGGGGAGCGCTAAACCTGTAGGATTATACAGCACCTGTGGGGGGATGGAAGGTATTCAGACTCAATTCAGGGAACTGAAGAACAGATCCAATTCCCTAGATCAAGAGCTCCTCACCAGCTTCAAGGAACCTTGAGGGAACCAGGTTTTTAAATTAAACATCTGTGCAGCACTTGGTTTTATTAAAAGCGGAAACGTTTTGCCACACAGTGACTTCATCGGTCCAATACAAAGAAGAACAGTGAAGATCAGGAGATTAAGGTAACGAGTCACTCAGCCTGAAGTCGACTCCGTGTTTCATATATATATATATATATATATATATATTATATATATATTATAAATATATATATATATATATATATATATATATAATATATATATATATATAATTCAGACTTCATGGTCTCGTGTGTCACACATCAGAAGGGAAGTATGCCAGACATGCGGAGGTCAACGACATCATAAAGAGAAGCCTCGCCACAGCCCGTTGCTCAGCTCAACGGGAACCCCAAGTGCAGAGGTCTGATGGAAGTCAAAAGCGTCTTGATGGAGCCACTATGCTACCCTGGAAGGATGGAAAGCAGATTGCCTGGGACTACACCTGTGCCGCCACATTGGCAGACACCTACTTGCCATACTCCGTAGCTGAAGGGTTGCCAGCCACAGGGAGAACCAGAAGACCCAGAAATATGAAGGCCTTTCCCCTTGCTACAACTTCATCCCAAAAAGGTCGGAGACCCTTGGAGCATGGGGCAAGTGTGCTCTGGAGTTCCTCAAAGAGCTGGGTGAAAAACTCATAGAAACCAAGGGCCACAGGGCGGCCAGCTTCCTCTTTCAGAGACTCAGTGTTGCGATCCAGAGGGGAAATGACTGCAGCATTCTGGGGACGTGGCCCACCGCCGGGGAGCTGGACGAAGTATTCGAGATGTAGCTCTGAGTTGTTATCTATGTTGTTTTACTCCCCACTGTATTTTTACCAATGTATTATGTCTTTAAATAAAGAATATATAAAATATAGGGAGTGGTAGGAGAGTTGTAATTCTCTATAGAGTTTCAGGGCACTGACACCCAGCTCTGCTGTTGAACAACTTTCATACTCGGCTTGCGAGTCAAAAGTACCAGAAATAGTCTAACGTCAGTTGGTTATAATCATAACCACAATTTTTAAAGTGGTGGACCGGTAAGCCAGCGGAAGGCCTCGGTCAGATGACCGAAAGATTCAGCGGCGGGTCATCACGTGACTAAGACCCGTGTCATGAAACACTTGTCCTGTTTCCTGACAAACCTTACCTACCTACCGTCCAGCTCAAATACCTTTGGTCTAGAATGAAGATTATGAGGCAGTTAAACGAGCTGACGGGCGCCTGTCACGATACTAGAAGAGGAAGCAGAAAGTTTGTAGTCTGAACACTCAGTCTTAATACCCATTCCTCTAGTTTAATTCCTACTTGGTTATTGTTAACAAATTTCACATGGACCGAGTGGGCTTCCTTGATAGCCTCACTAGCGATAACTCTCGGTGCAACTTATTCCTCTATAACTCTCTGAGAACTCTATACAGACCATTGAAATTATGGACCAACTTGTGCATTCCATGTTTCTGCCTCTGATTCTGTAACATAATTTTGTAAAATGTATTTTCTTCTGAATAAAATTTAGCTTAGACTATAAAAATAAGAATCTGTAATTTTTTTTACTCTACCAATAACAGCAACATAAAATAGGAATTAACCTGATTCAGACTCATTTTAACCAATCAAATCACAGAATGGGTCGAGCTTCACCTAATAGCCAGCGAGTCCTTAATCCCACAGGCCATGCTAACCTCTCTATGGTGTTTACAAATTTATCTATTTGAACGAATCTAATTAGGCTGGGATGGTCCAGTGCATAACACACTGGTCTGTGAGTTTCATGACTCGCTTGCCATAGGTTCCACCTACATTCGTTCAGTGGTTTGTTTGCCATCGTGTTATTACGAACTCGTGAGTCATCTTGGTGGAAAAGCACAAGAGTGAGTTGACTCAATCAGATTCTAGATCGCTAAGTAAAGGGCCATCCCTCCGTTTTAGCCAAGCAGTGAAAGTGCATAAGTAAGTTTATATAGGTGAAATTACACATTTGTAGATGAATTACAATTGTTTTTCATGGTAACATATGTGTAAATTATCTAGGATAACCAAAAAAAAAAAAAGTTAAACAGAGCAGGTGAAACTGCAGATCTAGAGAATGTACAGAGAACCTTTACTGCACGTGTAAGTTCCATCAAACACCTTAACTACTGGGAACGCTTGGAAGCACTTGACTTGTATTCACTAGAGCGCAGGCGAGAGAGATATATCATAATCTACACCTGGAAGATTCTGGAGGGACTGGTCGCTAATATGTACACAGAAATCACCCCATACGATAGCAAAAGACTTGGCAGGCGATGCAACATACCCCCAGTGAAAAGTAGGGGCACCACTGGTACACTAAGAGAAAATGCAATAAGTGTCCGAGACCCAAGACTGTTCAACAGCCTCCTACCATCCATAAGGGGCATTACCAGTAGACCCCTGGCTGTCTTCAAGAGGGAGCTGGACAGATAGCTAAAGTAGGTGCCGGATCAGCCGGGCTGCGATTTGTACGTTAAACTGCGTGCGGCCATCAGTAACAGCCTCATTGATCAGGCCCTGATCCACTGGGAGGCCTGGTTGTGGACCGGGCCGAGGGGGCGTTGATCCCCGGAATACCCTCCAGTAGACTCCAGGTAGGTAATGACTTCTTTCCATTTGGGTCCTGTGTACCTTAAATCCATTGGAGGTCTATAGATCCACCTAAGAATGTGATCCACAGAAGACATTTAACATCCAGACATTTATTTGCTATTAGGAAAAAGGGAGAAGCGAAGTTATGAGTTTTACTCAGGTATTCCATCCCGTCCAGGATTAAACTCAAGTACAATTCAAAACTAACCCACAAATTCAAAATGGAAGCTAGTGGACGTCTAGCTCCGCCCTGGACCATCACGAAGCCAGCAGGGTGGTGATATTCCTAGCCGGCCGGATCCAGTGAAAGACCCCGAATAGAGTCCATCCAGACCTCTCTTTCCTTCCCACAACGCTAGCTGGCAGGTAGGTTGCTGTCACACCCCGCACCCTGAGCCCACTGCTCTCCTCTCCTCCACCACCAGTTCTCACACACTCCCCCCCCCCCCTCCATCCCTACCTGTACAGGTAGGGATTAGCTAGTTGTGTCACCGTTGTTGGTTGACATAGTGCGGGCAGCCCATTGAAGATGTGAATGTGTAATGTAAATACATATAAGAATTAAGCAATTTCTGTATTTTCCACTGCAGCGTTTTGCACATATGCAGAACAACTACTGTGAAAAAAATAGTGAAATTCCAAGCGGTTTCATGACTTTTCACATTATCAAGGAACTATAAAAAACAAAACATCAACAGGAAGGCATATAAAGGGGCAAGACTACACCTCACAATCACGTCACAGCAACAAGACTACACGTCTTGTTGTTGTCACGTCACAACAAGACTACACGTCTTGTTGTTGTCACGTCACAACAAGACTACACGTCTTGTTGTTGTCACGTCACAACAAGACTACACGTCTTGTTGTTGTCACGTCACAACAAGACTACACGTCTTGTTGTTGTCACGTCACAACAAGACTACACGTCTTGCATCTATTCACAATCATGTCACAACAAGACTACACGTCTTGTTGTTGTGACGTGATTGTGAATAGATACAAGGTGAGTGTTACATTCTGAAATAATAATCTCCACATACAAGTAACGCCAGTGTTGATGGAAGGAACATTTAAAGCTGCCGCAGCTACTGAACCCAGCATAGCAAAATGCTTGATGATTTCCTAATCGCCTTACTAAAGTCTCCCAGCTCCAGCTGACGGACTTCATTATCTTATTAGAAAACTCATCCTGTGTGATGCAGTATGACAGGAAACCATTGTGTGTGATGCAGTAGTTGTGCCACCTGAGTGGCTAGTTAATTATGTACCTGATGCTCCTCATCCTGTGAGCGGTGGCGCAAAAAAACCAGCATTACACAAGTCACAATGGGTTTTGCCCCTCTAGGCGTTGTTGCATCATTTGAAAGAAGTATAAATAATTTCATATATTATATTTTCTTCTTATACTTAATGTACGCAATACAGTAACGAATACAATCTCAAAAAAATGTATCTTATTACAACTAAAAAACATTGGTCCATAACTGTGTTGCAATCTTCTCTATTAAAGAGTTTATTCATCTAGTCGATGTAAATTGCTGATACATCCTCAAGACTTCAGATGTCATATTGAGAATGAGTGCCATATATCCCGTAAGGTTTGCATGGAGATGTCTCTGAAAGAAAAGATGTTTGTACACTGATCTATAATGCGAAGACATGCAAGAGGCCTTCATTGTAATTAATATTTTACAATATATAAACCATACATTGTAAGCTTTGCAAGGAAATAAAAATTTATTATTATTATTATTATCACAGTGTATGGGCGTGTCTCTCTCCACAGACTTTGCAGATGTGCCGTCTGAGAGGCTAATTTACTGTGTACGCAGCGCTCATCCTGCGAGCGGTTTACCTGGAGTTTACCTGGAGAGAGTTCCGGGGGTCAACGCCCCCGCGGCCCGGTCTGTAACCAGGCCTCCGGTAGCGCTAAAGAAAAAATCTTCCTTTGTGATGCAGCATGACAGAAAAACTATCGTGCATGATTTGTGTGTTAGATCAACGTTGTTATCTCATACTCTAACCTCGTAAAATGTCACAGAGATCAGTCACACAATGTTCCCTAACCAATTTTGATCAACAAAATTATATATATTTTATACAAAGGTATCAGTCATGTAATGTTATTATATTAATTTGGTTTTCATTTTTCAGTGCTACCAAAACATGTAGTGCACTTATAGTGCACCACCACCTGCCCACTTACGCAGTGCACCTCTGGTATCAACGTCAGATATAGTTATCGATTAATGGAATTATCTTCTAAAGCTGACGGAGTGATGGATGTTGTGTGGAGGTTATTGTCCCGTGTGTGTGCTGGGGCTGGCACTGTGCTTCCTTTCTATGTTGAGTTATGGGACTGGCACTGTGCTTCCTTCCTATGTTGAGTTATGGGACTGGCACTGTGCTTCCTTCCTATGTTGAGTTGTGGGTCTGGCACTGTGCTTCTTTCCTATGTTAAGTTGTGGGGTTGGCACTGTGTTTCCTTCCTATGTTGAGTTGTGGGGATGGCACTGCGCTTCCTTCCTAAGTTGAGTTGTGGAGCTGGCACTGTGCTTCCTTCCTATGTTAAGTTGTGGGACTGGTACTATGCTTCCTTCCTATGTTGAGTTGTGGGGCTGGCACTGTGCTTCCTTCCTATGTCGAGTTGTGGGGCTGGCACTGTGCTTCCTTTCCATGTTGAGTTGTGGGGCTGGCACTGTGCTTCCTTCTCATGTTGAGCTGTGAGGCTGGCACTGTGCTTCTTTCCCATGTTGAGTTGTAGGGCTGGCACCGTGCTTCCTTAGCTAAGAACTGTCACGCCGCAACTGAGTGACATAAGAACATAAAAAGGAAGGAGAATTGCAGCAGGCCTACTGGTCCATGTTAGGAAGGTCCAAGTCACACCCTCTTAAGGAGGGAGAAGCACTGCTGCAGGCCTTCTGGCCCAGATACGGATTTTAATTGATAATGGTATTATTCCTAGATGCCCGAAGAAATTTTGATCGTCTACTGTGAGCAAAGAAACGAGAATAAAGAACAAGTGTTCTTTTGCAGAACATTTCGCTCTAGAAGGAGCTTTTTATTGCCCTTATGAAGCTCTACAAAGAGCGAAACGTTGTGGGAATGGAAACTTGTTCTGTTTTTACGCAAAATTCGAAACGCAACTCGGCAGTAGCCAAGAACTGTGTTGAAGTTCCTGGAGGTTTTTCTAGGGAGAGTCCTTAATGCAGGGGAGGAAGGGCTCTTGATCCAAAGATTTTTTACCTGATTTCCCCTTCCATGGATCGAAAATGATTATTTCCCTTTTCCTCCCCCCTTCCTCCAGGCGCTGTTTGAAACCCTCCTGGTTCATCGCTCCCTTGCTCCCCACCCCTGCAAAAGTTATAACACAATGTTGGCTGTAGTGGGGAAGCTGCGGCTCCTCTTAGTCCTGTCAGCCCCCCTCCCCTTCCCTTCCAGCTCACCCCTGTCAGTCGTGTCAGTCCTTTTCAATCCCGTCAATTCCCTGTTAATCTTGTCAATACCTTTTACGTTAAACTAGTCAATACTTTTCAAGCCTGTCGTTTCAATCCCGTAAGCCCCTTTCAATCGTGTCAGAAAATCAGTGCATTTTAAATGTTTCCTGGATGGTTCCTTCTGTTGGATGGTTTGCTGGTATTAAGAACCAAGAAAAAAGCGTCACAAACAAAGCATAATGCGATCCTTCTTAGGCAACGTTTCGCCCACACATATGCGTCAGTCACTTGCCACTAGCGTTAGTCACCTACCTCACCCATGATTAAATCCGGGTACTTCGGTTGAGTGCCGAACTCTACTGATGGTTGGTTGGTAACTCCCAGGTAGCGTCAGTGAAGCGACTACTTTGAGTAGCTTTAAAAATACGTTGGAAGGATGAAAACTAGACCTGCCTAGCATAGGCCAATAGGCCTACTGCAGTGTGACTACACGAGGGTCGTTTAAGCTGCATGTACGCAACTTCTTCCCCACCTGTCAAGAATGATTTAATCAGTATTTATGTACTGAAAGACATACACCTCACTCACCTATTTGCTCACCTATTTGTGGTTGCAGGGGTCGAGTCTTAGCTCCTGGCCCCGCCTCTTCACCGGTTGCTACTGGGCCCTCTCTCTCCCCGCTCCATGAGCTTTATCAAACCTCGTCTTAAAACTGTGTATGGTTCCTGCCTCCACTACGTCATTTTCTAGGCTATTCCACTGCCTTACAACTCTATGACTGAAGAAATTCTTCCTACTATCTCTCTGACTCATTTGTGTCTTCAACTTCCAATTGTGGCCTCTTGTTTCTGTGTCCCCTCCCTGGAACATCCTGTCCTTGTCCACCTTGTCTATTCCACGCAGAATTTTATATGTCGTTATCATGTCTCCCCTGACCCTCCTGTCCTCCAGTGTCGTCAGGCCGATTTCCCTTAATCTTTCTTCATAGGACATTCCCCTTAGCTCTGGAACTAACCTTGTCGCAAACCTTTGTACTTTCTCTAGTTTCTTGACGTGCTTTATCAAGTGCGGGTTCCAAACAGGTGCTGCATACTCCAGTATGGGCCTGACATACACGGTGTACAGTGTCTTGAACGATTTCTTACTAAGGTATCGGAATGCTGTTCTCAGGTTTGCCAGGCGCCCATATGCTACAGCAGTTATCTGATTGATGTGTGCTTCCGGAGACATGCTCGGTGTTATACTCACCCCAAGATCTTTCTCTTTGAGTGAGGTTTGCAGTCTTTGGCCACCTAGCCTATACTCTGTCTGTAGTCTTCTGTGCCCTTCCCCTATCTTAATGACTTTGCATTTGGCAGGATTAAATTCGAGAAGCCATTTGCTGGACCAGGTGTCCAGTCTGTCCAGGTCTCTTTGAAGTCCTGCCTGGTCCTCATCTGATTTAATTCTCCTCACTGTGTATGTATCCTTGTATACGTCATTTAAACCCAAAGTGAATGTGTATTTTATAGGCTGTTCCAAAAGTTGAGCATCAGCAGTTAATTCTATGCGAACGACAAAAATAACGTAAGAGAATCCAAGAATTTGTATTGATGAAGCCACTGGATGGCGAAACGTCTACAATATAGATACCCAGATGTTGCACATGTGTCTAATTTTCATTTTGTCTGGGTATATTTACACATAGATTATTACAATTATCTTACTTTGTAACATGTGTAAATTAGCTTGGATGACGCCCCCCTTCCCCCTCCCCCCCAAAAAAATGAAGCTACTTTCTCTGGGTAACCTATATAATTTACATATACATATGTTGCTATGTATAACAATTGTACTTATGTGCAAGACAGGTATACAATACCGACAAGATGAAAGTTAAGACACTTGTGCAACATCTGGTTATATTTACTGTAGACAACCACGGCTGAAGGACTGATTACTTCATCTTTTGTTTATAGTTCTTCTGCTTTTCTTATTATGTCCAGGAATCTGTATTGGTAAAGCCACTGGATGGCGAAATGTCTACAGTAAAGTTAACCAGATGTTGCATAAGTGTCTTAACTTTCATCAACTGTACTTATGTTTACCTGTATCTAAATAAACTTAACAGTGAGTTATTTTCATTTGAGTCCTGGTGCTGCAAATTTTTCATCTGTGGAAATCTGGCTTGCCCTTGAAAGATGTGAACACGGATAAATATTCAAGACGTAGAAGAATGAGCACTGAGTAAATTTCCATCAGTAGTGTAGTCTCCCTTAGTATGAAAGCTATTATTGCCTGCCATTAAATAACAAAAAGGCACAATACCTTGACTGGAACAATACACAAATAACCCGCACATGGGAGAGAGGAACTTACGACGACGTTTCGGTCCAACTTGGACCGAAACGTCGTCGTGAGCTCCTCTCTCTCCCATGTGAGGGTTATTTGTGTATAGTCTGCCACTAATTTTCCAAGCGCAAGTTACGTTTTCTGTTGTTTGTGCTTTTATCAGTTAGTCATCTCTCCCTCCATTCATTTTTTTTTTGTACTCGCCTATACGAAGTTGCATCGGTCGATTCACAGCTCCTCTGCTTGTTAGTTATCATTTGGTCATAGGCACATGTCGATTAGACACTAGGCCTGTTGTATGTGCATGTGTGTGTATGTGTGTATGTGTGTGTGTGTGTGTGTGTATGTGTGTGTGTGTCTGTGTGTGTGTGTGTGTGTGTGTGTGTGTGTGTGTGTGTGTGTGTGTGTGTGTGTGTGTACTCACCTATTTGTACTCACCTATTTGTGGTTGCAGGGGTCGAGTCATAGCTCCTGGCCCCGCCTCTTCACTGATTGCTACTAGGTCCTCTCTCTTCCTGCCCCATGAGCTTTATCATACCTCGCCTTAAAACTATGTATGGTTCCCGCCTCCACTACTTCACTTTCTAGGCCATTCCACGGCCTGCCCACTCTGTGACTGAAGACATACTCTCTAACATCCCTTTGATTCATCTGAGTATTCAACTTCCAATTGTCACCTCTTGTGTCTGTGTCCCATCTCTGGAACATCCCGTCTTTGTCCACTTTGTCTATTCCGCACAGTATTTTATATGTCGTTATCATGTCTCCCCTGACCCTCCTGTCCTCCAGTGTCGTCAGGCCGATTTCCCTCAACCTTTCTTCGTAGGACAATCCCCGTAGCTCTGGGACTAGTCTTGTTGCAAACCTTTGCACCTTCTCTAATTTCTTGACGTGCTTGACTAGGTGTGGATTCCAAACTGGTGCTGCATACTCCAGTATGGGCCTGACGTAAATGGTATACAGAGTCTTGAACGAATCCTTGTTGAGGTATCGGAACGCTATCCGTAGGTTTGCCAGGCGCCCGTATGCTGCAGCAGTTATCTGATTGATGTGCGCCTCAGGAGATATGCTCGGTGTTATACTCACCCTCAGATCTTTTTCCTTGAGTGAAGTTTGCAGTCTTTGGCCATCTAAACTATATTGTGTCTGCGGTCTTCTTTGCCCTTCCCCAATCTTCATGACTTTGCATTTGGCAGGGTTAAACTCAAGGAGCCAGTTACTGGACCAGGCTTGTAGCCTGTCCAGGTCTCTTTGTAGTCCTGCCTGATCCTCATCCGATTTGATTCTTCTCATTAACTTCACATCATCTGCAAACAAGGACACTTCTGAGTCTATCCCTTCCGTTATGTCGTTCACATATACCAAGAACAGCACAGGTCCTAGGACTGACCCCTGTGGAACCCCGCTTGTCACAGGCGCCCACTCTGACACCTCATCACGTACCATGACTCGTTGTTGCCTCCCTGTCAGGTATTCTCTGATCCATTGCAGTGCCTTTCCTGTTATGTGTACCTGATCCTCTAGCTTTTGCAGTAACCTCTTGTGAGGAACTGTGTCGAATGCCTTCTTGCAGTCCAAAAAAATGCAGTCGATCCACCCCTCTCTCTCTTGTCTTACTTCTGTCACCTTATCATAAAACTCTAGTAGGTTTGTGACACAGGATTTTCCTTCCCTGAAACCGTGCTGGTTGTCAATTATACACTTGTTTCTTTCCAGGTGCTCCACCACTCTCCTCCTGATGATCTTCTCCATGACCTTGCATACTATACACGTTAGTGATACAGGTCTGTAGTTTAGTGCCTCATGTCTGTCTCCCTTTTTAAAAATTGGGACTACATTTGCCATCTTCCATACCTCGGGGAGTTGCCCAGTTTCAAATGATGTGTTGAAGATCTTTGTTAATGGTACACACAATATCTCTGCTCCCTCTTTAAGGACCCACAGAGAGATGTTGTCTGGTCCCACCGCCTTTGAGGTGTCAAGTTCGCATAGCAGCTTCTTCACCTCCTCCTTGGTTATATGTATTTCATCCAGCACTTGCTGGTGCCCCTCCCCTGTTCTGATTTCCTGGAGTCCTACTGGTTTCCACTGTAAATACTTCTTTAAATCTTGTGTTGAGCTCCTGACATACCTCCCGGTCGTTTCTTGTGAATTCCCCATCACCCTTCCTCAGTCTGATTACCTGGTCCTTGACTGCTGTTTTCCTCTTGATGTGGCTGTACAACAGCTTCGGGTCAGTCTTGAATTTTGATGCTATGTCATTTTCACATTGTCGCTGAGCCTCCCTTCTTATCTGTGCATATTCGTTTCTGGCTCTTCGGCTAATCTCTTTATTTTCCTGAGTTCCCTGTCTTCTGTACCTTTTCCATTCTCTAGTACACCTAGTTTTTGCCTCCCTGCACCTTTGGGTGAACCAAGGACTCGTTCTGTTCTTCCCATTATTTCTGTTTCCCTTGGGAACAAACCTCTCCTCTGCCTCCTTGCATTTTGTTGCCACATAGTCCATCATTTCTTGTACTAGGTTTTCCTGTCAGTTCCCTCTCCCACTGAATGTCTTGAAGGAAGTTCCTCATGCCAGGGTAGTTCCCCCTTTTGTAGTTTGGTTTTTCCCACCCTATTCCTGCTACTCTCTCCACTTGGAGCTCAACTATGTAGTCGAAGCACAGAACCACATGATCACTAGCTCCCAGGGGCCTTTCATACATGATATCCTCGATGTCCGAACAACTCAAGGTGAATACAAGGTCCAGTCTAGCTGGTTCATCCTCTCCTCTCTCTCTGGTAGTGTCTCTAACATGTTGATGCATGAGGTTTTCCAGTACCACATCCATCATCTTGGCTCTCCATGTTTCGGGACCCCCATGGGGCTCCAGATTTTCCCAGTCAATCTCCTTGTGATTGAAATCTCCCATAACTAGTAACTTTGCTCCCCCCATGTGCGCTCTTCTGGCCACCTCGGCTAGTGTGTCGACCATTGCTCTGTTGCTCTCATCGTATTCTTCTCTTGGCCTCCTGCAGTTCTGTGGTGGGTTGTACATTACTGCAATTATCACCTTATGTCCCTCAGATTGGATTGTTCCTACTAAGTAGTCCCTTTCGCCCATGCCATCCATTCCTTCCATTTTCTCAAAACCCCACTGGTTTTTAATGAGCAGTGCAACTCCTCCTCCCCCTCTCCTCCCTCTGTCTTTCCTGAGGATTTGATATCCGGATGGAAAGATTGAATCTGTTATTATTCTGGTGAGTTTTGTTTCTGTGAGTGCTATTATGTCTGGGGATGTCTCCTTGATTCTTTCGTGCCACTCCTCATACTTATTTGTTATTCCATCTGTATTTGTATACCACACTTTCAAATTCTTTTCTAAGACTGTGGTCTGGGAGGTGTATTGGGGTTGGGGAAGTGGGAGACCTGATAAGGGACTATGGGTGGTTGCTGTGGGGGTGGAGTTTGTAGTGTAGTTGGTGGGTTCATTGGATGTGGCATGTGTGTTTTGGTTTAGAGTGTTTAGTTGCACTGGGGTTGACCTGGTTAGGAGGCTTCTATAGGATGTGTGTGTGTGTGTGTGTGTGTGTGTACTCACCTAAATGTGGTTACAGGAGTGGAGCCATAGCTCCTGGCCCCGCCTCTTCACTGGTCGCTACTTGGCTCACTCTCTCCCTGCTCCATGAGTTTTATCGTATCTCTTCTTAAAGCTATGTATAGATCCTGCCTCCACTACATCGCTCTCCAGATTATTCCACTTCCTGACAACTCTATGACTGAAGAAATACCTTCTAACATCCCTGTGACTCATCTGAGTCTTCGGCTTAAAACTGCGACCCCTTTGTTGGTGTGTCTCATCTCTGAAACATCATGTCCCTATCCACATTGTAAATTCCTCTCAGTATTTTATGTCTTTATCATGTTCATCCCTATTCCTCTTGTTCTCCAGTGTTGTCAAGTCGATTTCCCTTAACCTCTCCTCTTAGGTCATGCCCCTTAGCTGCGGGACTAGTCTTGTTGTAAACTTTTGCACTTTCTCTAATTTCTTGACGTACTTGACCAGGTATGGATTCCAAACTGGTGGTGCATACTCCAATATGGGCTTGACGGACATGGTGTACAGAGTCCTGGATGATTCCTTACTGAGGTGTCGAGACTATATTCTTAGGTTTGTTAGGTGCCTATTTGCTGCAGCAGTTATTTGGTTGTTGTGCTACTCAGGAGATATGCTCGGTATTATACTCACCCTAAGATCCTTTTCCTTGAGTGAGGTTTACAATCTTTGGTCTCCTAGCTTGTACTCTGTCTGCGGTCTTGTTTGACCTACCCCAATCTTCATGACTTTACACTAGGTGGGGTTAAACTTAAGGAGCCAGTGGCTGGACGGGACTTGCAGCCTGTCCAGATCCCTTTGTAGTCCTGCCTGATTCTCATCCTGACTCACGAAATCGTAATGACAGTGGTGTCTATGCTAATCTTCCTATGGTGTATAAATATACCTAGTTGGATGAATCTTATTTTAGCCAGTAGGCCCAGTGACTAACGCTTTGGTCTGGAGTTTTACGATTCACTCATCGCGAGTTCCCTCCCTGCCCGTACCATGGTTTGATCCTCATCCTACTGAATTCTTCTCATTATCTTCACATCATCTGCAAACAGGGACACGTTTGAGTCTATCCTAGGGCTGACCCTTACATAAGAACATAAGAAAGAAGAAACACTGCAGCAGGTCTACTGACCCATGCGAAGCAGGTCCATGTCCCCCTCCCCAGATTAGCCCAATGACCCACCTAGTCAGGTCACTTCCACTTAAGGAAGGAGCACGGCATCAGACCTAGTAGCACAAGCTAGTCAGTTGTTAGGTAAGACACATATGCAACAGTTAGGTATCTTTATTTCGAAACGTTTCGCCTACACAGTAGGCTTCTTCAGTCGAGTACAGAAAAGTTGATAGAAGCAGAAGAGACTTTAAGACGATGTAATCAGTCCATCACCCTTGAAGTTTTGAGGTGGTCAGTCCCTCAGTTTGGAGAAGAGTATTGTTCCATATTCTGAAACAATATGGAGTTGAAGTGACAGGAAGGAGCCTTATATACCACCAAGAGGTGACATGTAGGCCACTAGTAGAGGTAAGAATGTATTCGTTGGGAGGTCAGGTCCCTCTCAAATCCTGCCATTCTCACTAGTAGAAGTTGTCCAAGTAGATTTCAGGTCTGTACCAAGATACCCTTGTGTTGCAGTGTCTAACAGAGTGAACATTAAAATGGTATAAAATACCGACAGGTATTTCATACCATTTTAATGTTCACAAGCTAGTCAGGTCCAACTCACACCCACCCACACCCACTCATGTATTTATCTAACCTATTTTTAAATCTACACAACGTTTTAGCCTCAGTAACTGTACTCGGGAGTTTGTTCCACTCATCACAACTCTATTACCAAACCAGTGCTTTCCTATATCCTTCCTGAATCTGAAATTTTCCAACTTGAAACCATTGTTGCGAGTCCTGTCTTGGCTGGAAATTTTCAGCACGCTATTTACGTCCCCTTTATTTATTCCTGTTTTCCATCTATACACCTCGATCATATCCCCCCTCATTCTACGCCTTTCTAAAGAGTGCAGATTCAGGGCCCTCAGTCTGTCCTCATAGGGAAGATTTCTGATACATGGGATCAACTTTGTCATCCTCCTCTGTACGTTTTCAAGTGCATTTATATCCATTCTGTAATACGGTGACCAAAACTGTGCAGCATATTCTAAACGAGGCCTAACCAAGGATATATAGAGTTGAAGAACAACCTGAGGACTTCTATTATTTATACTTCTAGATATGAAGCCAAGGATTCTGTTAGCTTTATTGCGAACACTAATGCACTGTTGTCTTGGTTTTGTGCAAGACAGGTATACAATACCGACAAGATGAAAGGTAAGACACTTGTGCAACATCTGGTTATCTTTATTGTAGACGTTTCGCCATCCAGTGGCTTTATCAATACAGATTCTTGGACATAACAAGAAAACAGAAGAACTATATACAAAAGATGAGGTAATCAGTCCCTCAGCCTTGGAGGTGGTGTTTAGAGCACCGTGGTTGTAGAGATTCTGAAGCAGAGGCAAGGAGACGGGCGCTTATATAGGCGTCAGTAAATAGGGACGTGTAGCAGACGAGGGCATAGTCACTGGTAGGCGGGATTCCCCAGTGGAACTAGGTCCTACCCAAATTGATGGGCTAGTTGTAGCCGTGAAGAAGGTCAAGTAGATGTCCTCTGAACCAAGATTCCATGATGTTGCAGTGCCTGACAAGTTGTGCAAGACAGGTATACAATACCTACTTCCACTGGGGAATCCCGCCTACCAGTGACTATGCCCTCGTCTGCTACACGTCCCTATTCACTGACGCCTATATAAGCGCCAGTCTCCTTGCCTCTGCTTCAGAATCTCTACAACCACGGTGCTCTAAACACCACCTCCAAGGCTGAGGGACTGATTACCTCAGCTTTTGTATATAGTTCTTCTGTTTTCTTGTTAGTCCAAGAATCTGTATTGATAAAGCCACTGGATGGCGAAACGTCTACAATAAAGATAACCAGATGTTGCACAAGTGTCTTAACTTTGTCTTGGTTTTATATTACTGCTCAAAGCTAGGGACGCCAAGCCCATGATGATTCTCTTCAAATTGTTTGTGCTCTCTAGGCTGGAATACTGCTGTACACTAACGGCCCCCTTCAAGGCTGGCGACATTGCAGACCTGGAGAGTGTACAATGAACTTTCACGCAACACATAAGTGCAATAAGGCATCTAAACTACTGGGAACGGTTGAAGGCCCTTGATCTGTATTCCCTCGAACGCAGGCGGTAGTGATACATGATAACATACACTTGAAAGGTCCTGGAGGGATTGGTACCAAACCTACACACGAAAATCTCTCCATATGAAATCAAAAGACTCGGCAGGAGATGCAACATTCTCCCGATGAAAAGCAGGGGCGCCACGAGTACATTGAGAGACAACACAATAAGTGTCCGGGGCCTAAAACTGCTCATTTGCCTCCCAGCATACATAAGGGGGATTACCAATAGACCCCTGACTGTCTTCAAGAAGGCACTGGACAGGCACCTAAAGTCAGTACCTGACCAACCGGGCTGTGGTTCGTATGTCAGCTTGCGTGCGGCTAGCAGTAACAACCTGGTTGATCAGACCCTGATCCACCATGAGGCCTGGTCTCAGACCGGCCACGGGGGCGTTGACCCCCGAAACCCTCTCCAGGTGGTAAACACCAGGTCATAGGCGTCCACTCTCACCTTGTCACGTACCATGACTCGTTGATGCATTCCTGTCAGGTATTCTCTGATCCACTGCAGTGCCTTTCCTGTTATGCGTGCCTGGTCCTCTAGCTTTTGCACTAACCTCTTGTGTAAAACTGCGTCAAAAACCTTCTTGCAGTCCAAGATAATGCAGTCTACCCATCCCTCTCTCTTTTGTCTTACTTCTGTCACTTTGTCGTAAAACTCCAGTAGCTTTGTGACACAGGATTTCCCTTCCTTGAAACCTTGCTGGTTGTCTTGTATAAACTCATTCCTTTCTAGGTGCTCTACAATTCTTCGCCTGATAATCTTCTCCATGACTTTGCATGCTGTGTGCATGTCAGTGACACTGTTCTGTAATTTAATGCTGCGTGTCTGTCTCCTTTCTTAAAAACTGGGACTGCATTTGCTGTCTTCTACACCTGTTTCGATAGATGTATTGAAGATTGTTGTTAGTGGCACACACAGCGCCTCTGCTCCCTCTCTCAGGACCCACGGACAGATGTTGTCTGGGCCCACCGCCTTTGAGGTATCTAGTTCACTTAACAGCCTCTTCACCTCCTCCTCGGTTGTGTGTATTATGTCCAGCATTTGTTGGTGTACCCCACCATTCTGGTTTCTCAGAGTCCTTCCTGTCTCCACAGAAAATTCTTCTTCAAATCTAATGTTAAGCTATTCACATACTCCTCGGTTGTTTCCTGTGAACTCCCCTTCTTCCTTCCTCAGTCTGATTACCTGGTCCTTGACTGTTGTTTTCCTTCTGATGTGGCTATACAACAGATCTGGGTCAGATTTGGCTTTCGATGCTATGTCATTTTCGTATTGCCGCTGTGCATTTTCGTTTCTGGCTCCTCGACTAATCTCCTTATTTCCCTGGGTCCTTTGTTTTTAATACTTTTTCCATTCTCTATTGCATATAGTTTTGGCCTCTCTGTACCTCTAGGTGAACCAAAGGCTCGTTCTGGTCTTCCCATTATTTCTGTTGCACTTGGGAATGAACCTCTCCTCTGCCCTTGCATTTCATCGTCAAGTATTCCATCATTACATTTACTGATTTTCCTACCAGTTCTCTTTCCCATTGAACCTCATGCAGGAAATTCCTCATGTCTGTGTAGTCCCTTTTGTAATTTGGCTTCTCCTGTCCTACTCTTCTCTTTTCTCTCTCCACTTGTAACTCTACTTTGTATTCGAAGCTCAGGAACACGTGATCACTCGTTCCAAGGGGCCTTTCATATGTAATGTCCTTAATGTCTGAACTTCTTAAGGTGAATATGAGGTTCTGCCTTGCTGGTTCGTCCTCTCCTCTCTCTCTCTGGTAGTGTCCCTAACATGATGAAGCATGAGGTTTTCCAGTACCACCTCCAACATTTCAGCTCTCCACGTTTCTGGACCATAGGTGGTTCCTTGTTTTCCCCAGTCATTTTCCTTTTTAATTGAAGTCACCCACAACTTTGTGTGTGGGGGGGGGGGGACTGCGTGCTTGTTGCCATACTTGCAATTGTGGCTGGCTGCATTAAAAGTTTCTCGTATGACTGCTGAATGCAGTGTACGTACGTAGTAAATATACGCACATACAGCGTACACATCCACTTGTGTGGGTGTAGGTGTGTACCTGGGAGTGTACAAGTCAGCGGTGGTTGAGCTGCAATATTTGTATTATTTATAACTAACATCATAAAACGCGTTGGGTCGCGCGAGCACCTTCCACCCCACACTTGTCTACCTCCAGAACACTGTAGTGCTCTCGCACATTGGCATTCTGCCGAGGCTATGACTTCCAGCAGGACTGGAGTTTCTAACACATTTGCATAGCAATTTTTCCTGGATGAGACCAGGAGTGGCTTTATTTTGTGCTGTGACCCAAGTGGTCTTACGGTTGTGTTGGTCGTCAACTACGACTCTACTGTGAGGTGTGGTGTTGCATGGGTGGGGATGGTGTGGCGTTGGTGGGGATGCTCTAGCATGGGTGAGGATGGGCAGACATACAGTTGTTATGGGCCAACTTAACATTATTGGCTTAAACTCTACTTAACACTAAGGAGTATTTCATAGTTGTACAGTAGGATAGTAATTATTTCCTAATTGTACAGTAGAATATTAATTATAAATGAATCAAAATTTGTATAATACAAAGATATATTTATATTCGAAAATGCTTTTTATGAAAAAAATGATTCAATTATATTCCCGTCAACAATGGACAAAAGGTTCAAAGTTATTGTTTCAGTTATGATGTGGGAGTACATAGGTGAGTAAGTGTGTACTGAGTATTTAGCATTTAGTCTAGGGTGATTAAGTGGCTTTTGAGAAGAGTCTTAAATTGATCTTCAGACTGGGTTACTTTAATATCTTCTGGTAATGAATTCCATATTTTGGGGCCCTTTATGTGCAAAGAGTTTTTACACAGTGTGATATGGACACGAGGTATATCAAAAAGAGATCTGTGTCTTGTGTTGTGGTCATGTGTCCTGTTTAGGTTGGTGAGGAGAAGTTTGAGTGGAGGGTTTATATTTGCGTGTATTGTTCTGTGTATGTAGTAGGCACATGAATAAGTGTGGATGTTCTTAATGGTGAGCAGATTCAGACTTTTGAAAATTGGTGGAGTATGCTGGCGGGAGTGGGAATTTGTTATCATTCTTACTGCTGCCTTTTGCTGGGTTATTAGGGGTTTTAGGTGACTGGATGTTGTTTATCCCCATGCACAAATTCCATATGTAAGATATGGGTATATGAGTGAATGGTACAGTGCCAGGAGAGCTGATTGTGGAACGTAGTACCTTATCTTTGATAGTATGTCTACAGTCTTGGAGATTTTCTTGGTGATTTGTTGTATATGTGTCTGTGGAACGTAGTACCTTATCTTTGATAGTATGCCTACAGTCTTGGAGATTTTCTTGGTGATTTGTTGTATATGTGTCTGGAACTTAAGGCTACTGTCAAGGTGGATACCTAGGAATTTTCCCTCTGTGAGTCTTGTGACTGATGATCCATTTAGCGTTATGTTAATTGGATCATTTGCAGCTTTGTTTCCAAACTGAATGAAATAGGTTTTATCAGTGTTCAGGGTAAGTTTGTTAGTCATCATCCAGGCAGATATTTTCTGTAATTCAGCATTGACTGTGTTTGCTAGTATGACTGTGTTGGGTGGGAAAAGACATATGTAGTGTCATCTGCAAATAATATGGGTTTGAGTAACTGTGATGCATTCGGTAGATCATTGATGTAGATGAGAAAGAGGAGTGGTCCAAGGACGTTTCCTTGTGGGACTCCTACTGTGATTGGTTGGGTAGAAGAGTTTGCATCATTTTCATACACATATTGAGTTCTGTTACTAAGGTATGATTTTAGGTAGTTGAGGGAGTGCCCTCTGATACCATGGCGCATTAATTTGGAGTACAGCAGTTCATGGTCGACTGTATCGAAAGCTTTACGTAAATCAATGAAAATACCCAGCGGGACTTCTTTATTTTCGAGTGCGGTATATATTAGTCCTAGCATGTGTATGATGGCATCATTTGTGCTTTTATTATTCCTGAATCCAAACTGACAAGGGTTTAATATGTTGTGTGAAACAAGGTAGGAATAGATCCGTCTATGAATTAATTTTTCGAAGATTTTAGAGAGCAGTGGTAAGTTAGATATTGGTCTATAGTTATTCAAGTCAACTTGGTCACCTCCTTTATGGCTCGGAGTGACCCTCGCTATTTTGAGGATTGTTGAGAAGGTAGATGATTCAATGGATTTGTTAAAGAGTGTTGCACATAAAAGCAGGCGAGTTGTTTATGTCTCCTGCCTTGTTTTAAAGGGTGTTTATGATGAGCGAGACTTCTAGTGGGTTGGTTGGAGCTAGGAATAGTGTATTTGGGTAGATTCCTATGAGGTAGTCTAGGTATTTTGTTTGCTAGATTTTTTCCTATGGTGGAGAAGAAAACATTGAGTCTGTTTGCTGTTTCAGTAGGTGTGAGTTGGGGTTCATCTGATTTTGTTAGTTTGATTGCTTTGTTTTTGGATAACTTTTTAGTTCCAAGAATTTCAGATAGAGTTTTCCAGGTTTTTTCATATCACCTTTGATGTTATGTAATCTATTTTCATAATACAATTTTTTTGACCTTCTTATCAGGCTGGTAAGAGCTGACGAGTAACTTTTCGACTGTTCTCTAGTTATTTGACCCAGTCTATACTGTTTTTCATATTAGTGCTTTGTGTTAATTGATTTGAGGATGCTTGGTGTTAGCCAGGGATTATTCAGTCTCTTTGCTGTGATCTGTTTAGTTTTTCTGGGGCAATGTCTGTTATAGAGGCATTGGGCTTTTTTAAGAAAATTATTTATACATTCATTCATATCTCTATATGTTTCGAGCTCATTTTGCCAATCGATGTTATTCATAGCTGCTATAAAGTTGTTAACTGCTGCCTCGTTATGTAGTCTGAAGGTTACTTTAGTAATGTCTTGTGGCAGTTTGCCCAGATTAGTTATGAGAAAGGTTGGGTAGTGGTCTGTAGTGTTGTCTGTGATTATGCCTGATTTTAAAGGAGATATGGTGTTTGTCCAGATGTGGTCTATTAAGGAGATGCTTGTCCCGGAGATTCTTGTAGGTTTAGATATTGCTGGTAGCAACAGGCAGTTACTCATTGTGTTTATGAATTCCGTTACTTGTGGGTCCTGGTCGTGTAGTATGTTTATGTTGAAATCTCTTGTTAGTAGCAGGTGGTCTTTATTCACGTGTGCATCAGTAATTATGTTTCCTAGTTCTTCAGTAACGTGATAAATGTTTGACTGTGGTACTCTGTAGATGTTTATAACTGTGAGGGGTTTTTGCAGGTCTTTTGATTTAAATTTGGCTGTGATATATTCTCCATGTTCGTCCCTTGTGCATGATTTATTGATACATTCGAGTTGATTTGAGTAATATATAGTTGTTCCTCTTCCTTGCTGGTCTGTTCTACAGTTGTGTATGGCCATGTAGCCAGGAATGGTATAGAAATCTGTAATATCAGGCTTAAGCCAGGTTTCTGTGAGTGTGATGATTGATATATTGGAATGAAGGGAACTGAGTAATGCTGTGAGGTCATCATAATGTTTGCTCAAGGATCTGACATTGTAGTTAAAGATGGTTATGTTATTGTTTGCACTGAGTAATGTCTTTGCTTGGTCTGCTGTGTAGTAATTACAGTTACTGGTTGATTCGTGTAATTCATTTTGTAAAAAGTTTACATCAGGATCTATGTCTGTAATCATAGGATAAGAGTAATTTTACAAATTAGATTTTCTGAGTAAAATGATATAAGATTTATATTGGATCTACAACTAGATTTATGACTAAGACACCGTGATTAATCTAAAACTTGTAAAAATTTGAAAGAAAAAGGGATTATTACAGAGTAGATAATTCAGTTATACACTGAAGCATCTAATAGCACCTTAATTATTTTAACAAGTCAGTTTATGAACTACAGTAGATATTTACAGCTAAAATAAAGGAGCTAATGAATATAATAATAAAATAATGTATTAAAAGCAAAATCAGTAGCACCTGAGGTAGTCAATAGCACCTGGAGTATTTTAATAAATGTGCTTGGGAATATAATGGCAAAATAGTGAACTTAATTACACTTTAGCACCTAAGAATAGCACCTTGATTATTTTAACAATTGTGAATATATGAACTAAGGTAGTTATATAAAGCTAAAATAAAGGAGAAAATATATAAGGGACTAAATTAAGTAATGGTAAACAAAGTTAAATGTACAGATAGTCACTATGATATAATATTGATTAGAGAGTAAGATCTGATTTGTAATGTATAATAAGTTGAGCAATTAATTGCACTATAAAAAGTAGAGAAATATGAGGTAGTTGGTACTAGCTAGCAAAAGATAGTTTTGGGACTCACACAATAATGTAATTGGAATATACTAATTGCTCACACAATATAAAAGGGACTAAAAAAAGTAGTGGTAAACAGAATTAAATGGACAGGTAGCAACCATGAATAACATTAATTTGGAGTAAGATTTGACTTGCAACACAAAAGTATGAGCAATTAAAAGCAATTAAAAAGTAAAAAGTATTTGAGGTAGCTGGTATTAGCTAGTAAAAGAAAAAATAATAATGCACAATAATGTAATAATAACGTACACTATATGCACCACACGTATATATGTATTAAGGACGCTTATCTAATCTGTTACAGAAATGTCAGCTTTTCTAAGGAAGGTAGAGAAATCATGTTCATTTGAGATGGTATATTGCTGTCCTGTTGATGTTTTCTTAACTAGTATTTTCCCATCTCGAGTGAAACACTGATGTATTTTGTTTTCCTGTTTAAGTTTTCTCAGCCTGAACAGAAGGTTTTGACGTTTTCTCGTTAGACACTCGTTGATGTACACTCCATTTTTCATTGTAATTACTGATTTAATTAAGTCCTTTCTTTTATCATATGACTGAAGTCTGATCATAATACTGTGTTTACTACCTTGTTTACTACCTTGTTTACTACCTTGTTTACTACCTTGTTTACTACCTTGTTTACTACCTTGTTTTCCTAGCAAACGTGTTTCTTTGATTTCATTGTTTTGGACGATAACTTTTACGTGGTCTTGTATTATCCTGATAACAGTTTCTTTGCACTGTTCTTGGGTTATGTCACTAGGAATGTGTGGACTGTTTATTATAACTGCATCAGACAACTTATCTTGTTCAGTTTTGTCGTCTTGGAAATCAAGGTATTCAGTCAGTCGAGTGTGCATGTTCTGATTCCAGTCCTTGATTGCTTCTTCAACCTTCATATTTAGGGTTGTTATTTGCTCAGTGTGACTGGTTATAGCTGTTTTCAGAGTATTTTCTGTGTCAGCACTTCCCGATGTAATCTTCTCTTCAAGGTTTTGGATCTTGTTCTCGAGGTTGGTGCCAACTTACTGTCTCATTCTATCAGCCTTCTGCTTCTACTAACCTACTACTTGCTCAGATGTAAATATGGGATTAAGAGAGGTGCATTCAAAGAGAAGAGCTAGTTGGTAGTGTCTCCTCTTACCCAGAGTTCCAAGTTGTACACATCAAAATTACTGCCCAACTTGTGAACATATATCCGTCTTGCGGTATGCACCTCACTTCTCATTTGACTCCATCATATATATATATATATATATATATATATATATATATATATATATATATATATATATATATATATATATATATATATATATATATATATATATATATATATATGTATATTATATATATATATATATAATATATATATATATATATATATTATATATATATATATATATATATATATATATATATATATATTTTATTATCACACTGGCCGATTCCCACCAAGGCAGGGTGGCCCGAAAAAGAAAAACTTTCACCATCATTCACTCCATCACTGTCTTGCCAGAAGGGTGCTTTACACTACAGTTTTTAAACTGCAACATTAACACCCCTCCTTCAGAGTGCAGGCACTGTACTTCCCATCTCCAGGACTCAAGTCCGGCCTGCCGGTTTCCCTGAATCCCTTCATAAATGTTACTTTGCTCACACTCCAACAGCACGTCAAGTATTAAAAACCATTTGTCTCCATTCACTCCTATCAAACACGCTCACGCATGCCTGCTGGAAGTCCAAGCCCCTCGCACACAAAACCTCCTTTACCCCCTCCCTCCAACCCTTCCTAGGCCGACCCCTACCCCGCCTTCCTTCCACTACAGACTGATACACTCTTGAAGTCATTCTGTTTCGCTCCATTCTCTCTACATGTCCGAACCACCTCAACAACCCTTCCTCAGCCCTCTGGACAACAGTTTTGGTAATCCCGCACCTCCTCCTAACTTCCAAACTACGAATTCTCTGCATTATATTCACACCACACATTGCCCTCAGACATGACATCTCCACTGCCTCCAGCCTTCTCCTCGCTGCAACATTCATCACCCACGCTTCACACCCATATAAGAGCGTTGGTAAAACTATACTCTCATACATTCCCCTCTTTGCCTCCAAGGACAAAGTTCTTTGTCTCCACAGACTCCTAAGTGCACCACTCACTCTTTTTCCCTCATCAATTCTATGATTCACCTCATCTTTCATAGACCCATCCGCTGACACGTCCACTCCCAAATATCTGAATACGTTCACCTCCTCCATACTCTCTCCCTCCAATCTGATATTCAATCTTTCATCACCTAATCTTTTTGTTATCCTCATAACCTTACTCTTTCCTGTATTCACCTTTAATTTTCTTCTTTTGCACACCCTACCAAATTCATCCACCAATCTCTGCAACTTCTCTTCAGAATCTCCCAAGAGCACAGTGTCATCAGCAAAGAGCAGCTGTGACAACTCCCATTTTGTGTGTGATTCTTTATCTTTTAACTCCACGCCTCTTGCCAAGACCCTCGCATTTACTTTTCTTACAACCCCATCTATAAATATATTAAACAACCACATCACACATCCTTGTCTAAGGCCTACCTTTACTGGGAAAAAATTTCCCTCTTTCCTACATACTCTAACTTGAGCCTCACTATCCTCGTAAAAACTCTTCACTGCTTTCAGTAACCTACCTCCTACACCATACACTTGCAACATCTGCCACATTGCCCCCCTATCCACCCTGTCATACGCCTTTTCCAAATCCATAAATGCCACAAAGACCTCTTTAGCCTTATCTAAATACTGTTCACTTATATGTTTCACTGTAAACACCTGGTCCACACACCCCCTACCTTTCCTAAAGCCTCCTTGTTCATCTGCTATCCTATTCTCCGTCTTACTCTTAATTCTTTCAATTATAACTCTACCATACACCTTACCAGGTACACTCAACAGACTTATCCCCCTATAATTTTTGCACTCTCTTTTATCCCCTTTGCCTTTATACAAAGGAACTATGCATGCTCTCTGCCAATCCCTAGGTACCTTACCCTCTTCCATACATTTATTAAATAATTGCACCAACCACTCCAAAACTATATCCCCACCTGCTTTTAACATTTCTATCTTTATCCCATCAATCCCGGCTGCCTTACCCCCTTTCATTTTACCTACTGCCTCACGAACTTCCCCCACACTCACAACTGGCTCTTCCTCACTCCTACAAGATGTTATTCCTCCTTGCCCTATACACGAAATCACAGCTTCCCTATCTTCATCAACATTTAACAATTCCTCAAAATATTCCCTCCATCTTCCCAATACCTCTAACTCTCCATTTAATAACTCTCCTCTCCTATTTTTAACTGACAAATCCATTTGTTCTCTAGGCTTTCTTAACTTGTTAATCTCACTCCAAAACTTTTTCTTATTTTCAACAAAATTTGTTGATAACATCTCACCCACTCTCTCATTTGCTCTCTTTTTACATTGCTTCACCACTCTCTTAACTTCTCTCTTTTTCTCCATATACTCTTCCCTCCTTGCTCACTTCTACTTTGTAAAAACTTCTCATATGCTAACTTTTTCTCCCTTACTACTCTCTTTACATCATCATTCCACCAATCGCTCCTCTTCCCTCCTGCACCCACTTTCCTGTAACCACAAACTTCTGCTGAACACTCTAACACTACATTTTTAAACCTAGCCCATACCTCTTCGACCTCATTGCCTATGCTCTCATTAGCCCATCTATCCTCCAATAGCTGTTTATATCTTACCCTAACTGCCTCCTCTTTTAGTTTATAAACCTTCACCTCTCTCTTCCCTGATGCTTCTATTCTCCTTGTATCCCATCTACCTTTTACTCTCAGTGTAGCTACAACTAGAAAGTGATCTGATATATCTGTGGCCCCTCT
>NC_069400.1:31789721-31807221 GCF_026875155.1 Cherax quadricarinatus
CTGGTCACTAAAAACTTCGGCAAGTCTGGACCAGTTTATGTTGTGCGACAAGGATGATATTTAAAGATGTCTTTACGTCAAGCTATGCCTTGATATGTGATCTTGTTTTGGTTTGGTGAGCAGGTAATAATCACACAAGAGGGCCAGACTAGAACATTCAGGACATGTGATAGTACTGATCAGCTAACAAAAGACTGCCACCCTAGACGACACCAAGAACCTAGAGCGAATCGAAACTACTCACTCAGACAAACCTGGAAATCGGCAGTCACTGGTGGACGAGCAGTTGCGTGAGGTGGCAGAGCTTGTGACAAACATGAAGAACAGATAGTGTCCTACCGACAGTAACTAGAATAAGACACGTATGGACAGTTCTAGACATTTATTGAGGAAACATTTCCTCGATAAATGTCTTGAACTATTCATATTTGTCTCCATCTACGTGACCGTAATTATTGATATCGAGGAGTTACGTGCTGATGAAGTTGTAGAGACTGACACTGTGAATGCACCCGCGGACAAATTGTTTAGACCTCTTTCCACTCACTGAGAGCAGAGGGTCGGTCCCTGGTGTGGTAAGTGTCGAGACGATGAGCGTGAAGCAGAAAATGTCTAATAAAGGGGAAACATGAGTCTGAGGGAGTGACGGGAAGGAGCAAAACCTGAGTGCCAGAGAAACCGGAGAGAGAGGCAGTGGAAAAGGAAGAGATAGTGTTGACAAAAATAAGGATCGTCAGTGGAACATTGCTTGGCACAATGGCCCTCAGACTGCTAGCTTTAAATGCTAATGGGATGTGCGTGTTAGCCGAGAGGAGTTAAGTGTCAACTATGTTCTGAAGGTTGAGGGTTACTGTAGTATTTGCACAAGAGAATATTATGAAGGAGGCCAGTGAATTGAAGATTTCAAGTTATGTTGAACGTTGTGCTGACTGCATTAAGACTCGAAGAGGGTGTACTCCTCTTATTGAAGTACACACAATAACCAAATTTCTGTAAACTCAGCATTGTAATCCTTATAGAGAATAAACTTTGAATTTGAATTTGAATTGAATTCATTTGTAATGCAAGCGGTAGCGATGGTCGTCTATTATGTGTGAATGGTGCCTGGCAAGGGAAACTGGTGACTTTTATATGTCATATGTGTGTCAAGAACGATTCTGTGCGAGATAATGTGCACATTTGTAACAAGTAAGTCGCTGGAATTTTGTGGTCTGCAGAAAATACGTCTCACAAACAAGGGTGGAACATTATTCAACAACATTAGCATAACTATGACATGACGTATGTTTGATGAATATATATATGGTTTTGCGAGGTCTCACCCGTCCAGACGTACGAGTAGACAATGGAGGATTATGGTGCTAGGCTGGTTAGGATAAGGATGACAGAAGCGATAAGAGTTAGTTGTACATACACTATGCAGTCAACATTTTCGGATCGTCAAAGTGGTCTTGACAGATGTGGAGTGAGCTAATTTAGCTCATCGTTCACACTGGAAGTTAAAACAAGAGTATTTTGTCGAGCGAGGAAGCCCAGGAGAGAATAACGGCGTGATGAGCGAACACTCAGTACAGAGGCGGGGAAACTGGTATAGTAAGGTAGCTGTTTTGAATTATTATTATATTATTATTATTATTATTATTATTATTATTATTATTATTATTATTATTATTATGTGAGCAAATTACCTGCAGGAGGCTTACAGGGGCTTACCTGATTTATTACCTGCAGGCAATTTTGGTAAAGTGGGACTTAAGTCACAGCAGGTCGCTGAACTGCAGCTCCCTTGATGCCCACTCCATACCATTCTCACAAAAAGCAAGACCTGACATTAAATTAATAATTACAATATTAAACATTAATACCAATAATGGTAAATTATACAATAATGTGGGCTGGGTACACAAAATAAATTCGTTTTAACTCTTACCATTTAATTACTGGATCATAAGTAGTTTATGGAAACACACCCTAATGCTACCTCTACCGCTATGATTTACGATGGCCAACGCAAAAACTACTGTACATTATGGGTAACCCTCATTTAGCTAAAGGTGTTGTTGGGAAGTCCTCTATTTTTACGTCCTGGGTGCCTAATTGTAAGGGCTTTCCACACTATCCCAATTCTTCAGCAGGAACGTGTCAGCAATTTCTAAATTACGGATTAGGGCCGATATACACCAACTGACCTTCGACAATGCCTGATTACATTGCACAATTCAGTCCAGTGTTCACTCATAAAATTCAAAATGGTGTCTTTCCCCGGCGTCACTCCGCAGCTCTTCTACACCACCCCACCCCCCCTAACTCGAAATTTCTTGATGGGTCCAAATAGCATTACATTTTAATACACAATTATTATATTATTCTTTTACATGTTCTACATTTAGGAAATTATTTAAAAAAAATTCCACAGTGGTGTGATGAAGTGGCAAACCCCACTATGAAAAAAAGAGGTTATACATTAGTAAAAGTCGCAGAATCAACCAGATGTTTAATGGATTATTAAACAATTGTGAAGCAAGACTGCAGCATTGTTAAAAGAGTGGAGCATCTAGTTGTGCGTATGATAATGACGCCATTAAGGAGTCGAGGAGGCTGATGCAAGATTACCATAACGGCAGTTATGATGCGGCACAAATTCAATCAGCGGTGAAGAAGGTGGTGTGGGGATAAACAGTCTGTGTATGTGTAATATGGAAGAAATGTCGCAGCTACGATGCGATGATCATTTCTAGGCTTAGGGTTTCAACAGAGGATACGAAAGGTGTATGCTGATAAGTGATTTAGGGACAGTAGACAACTGGTTCTGAGAACCGACAGGTTGATGAATTACACATTGGGTATCTTTATTGTGGAAACGTTTCGCCAACCAGTGGCTTCCCCAGTCCAATACAGAGAAGAATGGTTGAAGATCAGGAGTTTGAGGTAATCAGTCCCTCAGCCTGGAGTCGATGTGATCAGTCCATTAATCTTGAAAAAGAGTGCAGAATATTCACCTAACCTGTGTACAATATATAAGTTCCTTCTCCGTGCATATGCTACACTCTTTTCAAGATTGATAGACTGATCACATCGACTCTAGTCTGAGAGACTGATTCATTCAAACTCCTTCTGATCCTCAAACATTTTTCTCTGTATTGAACTGAGTAAGCCACTGGTTGGATTATTATTATTATTATAATCAAAAAAGAAGCGCTAAGCCACAAGGGCTATACAGCTCCACTGGTTGGAAAGATTTAGGAACTATTGGACGAGAAGGGAGGACCACCAACCAGGGCCTGTGGGAGATATCACAAATACGTGGCGATGCAAGCATGTACGAAGGTGAAGATACCGAGCATTGATGAATTAACTGTTGAATTTGGCATGGCGAATTGGGGGGTAAATGGGAGACATCTTGTGACGTTCAGTGAAAGCAGTGAAGATCACGGGCAAGTTGAGGCCCATCCAGTAGACGGCTGTGACGGCACTTGTGTCCTTTTACTTTACAAAGAAAAGAAGCAAGGTTAGGAGAGGGAATTTGTCACTCTTTTCTTTCATGTTCCAGCCACAGTATTGTGACTTTTTTGTTCTTTAAGGTTAAGTTATTATAGGACCATCTTATTATGCGCGGACTCGAAGATTTCTCACAAAGCCCCTGGAGAACATATTGAAGTGTGTTGCAAGGTGGCATTTCACCGGCAGTGTGTACTCCCCGTAGTGTTCCCACAAGGGAGGGTCCCAGACGTTGGTGAGGGGCTCTTGATCCAAGCAGGTAGACTCGTCCTAACTTTAAATGGAACAAACTTGTCTCCCATTCCTCGGGGGCACCTCACTCCTTTAACACTTTTCCCTAAATATAACAACAACAATAATAATAATAATAATAATAATAATAATAATAATAATAATAATAATAATAATACAATAATAATAATAATAATAATAATAATAATAATAATAATAATAATAATAATAATACAATAATAATAATAATAATAATAGAAATAATAATAATAATAATAATAATAATAATAATAATAATAATACAATAATAATAATAATAATAATTATAATAATAATAATAATAATAATAATAATAATAATAATAATTCTGCTTGTTTTTCCTATAACTATAGGTAAGTCCAGGTTCAGAGGATTTTACAAACTCGGTGGCCTAGTTGGTACGGTGGTATTTTTGGTTAAGTGAGATTGCATATTGCATAATTATACTTCACTGGAGGTAAAAATGACTTCAGCTTTTCTTAAAATATTTATATACACTGAATAATTATTAACGATTTGTGGAGGATTCAGTCACCACCATCAGAAAATTTATCAAAAAACAAACATGACAATGTCAGACCAAAAAAAAATAAATAAATAAAAAATGGAAAATGTAATCTACATTATCAAAACTTGATGAAAACAAACTTAAAACTAAAAAAAAAAAAACAACGTTCAGAGCAGCATGGGAACCAGACTAGTTTATGAAGCCTCATCCTCTTACGAGTGAGACTCCCGGGGTGAAGTAATGCCTTAACTTACGAGAACACGGGTAGTTGAGTTCCTCCCCAGGTTTAACGAGCGAGGCCCCACCCGGCGGCACAAATGGTAGTTTCTGATCCAAACTAACGCGAAAAGTTTCGTTGACATTCGTAAACACGCACTCGAGCATGTGCACGGGTTGGGTAGTTACCAACATCTGTACACTATTTTATGGCCGCTCTAATGAGGCTGTAAATTCGATTTTGCTATTATAAGAGAGCGGGCATCGTCCAAGAGAAGTTACAGACAGGCCATAAATTATGGCAACTGCCGCGAGCTGGTTCATGATGGGAGGGGAAAACATTACCTTGCAATAGGATAATTAACGACGCCCAGAGTAATGAGATGAGTGCCACTTGGGGGGTTTACCGTTTTCCGTCGATGCTGTTCAGTGCTGCCATTTGTGATATTAATGCTGTTTTAAAAAGAAGTAATGGTGTTTTAAAATAGATAAAAGTTTGACAAGGCAATAACTGTCATTTTCTAACATTTGTGTGATATACACTAACAGACGTTGGTGTATATGAGTAACAAATGTCATCAGTTGAGGATAAAACTGCCGTATTTTATGCGAGATTTCTTGCTGGACCAGGTGGTAATTAAATTTTATTTACAGTTACTGCCTAATTTTTAAAACACAGACACACACACGCAAAGGTTTGCGACAAGGTTAGTTCCAGAGCTTGTCTTATGAAGAAAGGTTAAGGGAAATCGGCCTGACGACACTAGAGGACAGGAGGGTCAGGGGAGACATGATAACAACATATAAAATACTGCGCGGAATAGACAAGGTGGACAAAGACAGGATGTTCCAGGGAGGGGACACAGAAACAAGAGGTCACAATTGGAAGTTGAAGACACAGATGAGTCAGAGAGATATTAGGAAGTATTTCTTCAGCCTTAGAGTTGTCAGGCAGTGGAATAGCCTAGAAAATGATGTAGTGGAGCCAGAAACCATACATAGTTTTAAGGCGAGGTTTGATAAAGCTCATGGAGCGGGGAGAGAGAGGACCCAGTAGCAACCGGTGAAGAGGCGGGACCAGGAGCTAAGACTCGACCCCTGCAACCACAAATAGGTGCGTACAAATAGGTGAATACACACACACACGCACACACACACACACACACACACACACACACACACACACACTACACACACACTACACACACACACACACACACACACACACACACACACACACACACACTACACACACACACACACACACACACTACACACACACACACACACACACACACACACACACACACATACACACACGCACACACACACACAGTAAGGAGTCGTTCAAGACCCTGTATACCATTTACGTCAGGCCCATACTGGAGTATGCAGCACCAGTTTGGAATCCACACCTAGTCAAGCACGTCAAGAAATTAGAGAAAGTGCAAAGGTTTGCAACAAGACTAGTCCCAGAGCTACGGGGATTGTCCTACGAAGAAAGGTTGAGGGAAATCGGCCTGACGACACTGGAGGCCAGGAGGGTCAGGGGAGACATGATAACGACATATAAAATACTGCGCGGAATAGACAAGGTGGACAAAGACAGGATGTTCCAGAGATGGGACACAGACACAAGAGGTCACAATTGGAAGTTGAAGACTCAGATGAATCGAAGGGATGTTAGGAAGTATTTCTTCAGTCATAGAGTAGTCAAGTCATGGAATAGTCTAGAAAGTGAAGTAGTGGAGGCGGGAACCATACATAGTTTTAAGGCGAGGTATGATAAAGCTCATGTAGCAGGGAGAGAGAGGACCTAGTAGCAATCAGTGAAGAGGCGGGGCCAGGAGCTATGACTCGACCCCTGCAACCACAAATAGGTGAGTACAAATAGGTGAGTACACACACACACACACACACTACACACACACACACATACATACACACACACACACACACATACACACACATACACACACATACACACACATACACACACACATACACACACACATACACACACATACACACACACATACACACACGTGAGTACATACACACACATACACATACACACACACATACACATACACATACACACACATACACACAGGTTGAGGGAAATCGGCTTGACGACACTGGAGGCCAGGAGGGTCAGGGGAGACATGATAACGACATATAAAATACTGCGCGGAATAGATGAGGTGGACAAAGACGGGAAGTTCCAGAGATGGGACACAGACACAAGAGGTCACACTTGGAAGTTGAAGACTCAGATGAATCAAAGGGATGTTAGGAAGAATTTCTTCAGTCATAGAGTTGTCAAGCCGTGGAATAGCCTAGAAAGTGAAGTAGTGGAGGCGGGAACCATACATAGTTTTAAGGCGAGGTATGATAGAGCTCATGGAGCAGGGAGAGAGAGGACCTAGTAGCAATCAGCGACGAGGTGGGGCCAGGAGCTATGACTCGACCCCTGCAACCACAAATAGGTGAGTACAAATAGGTGAGTACACACACACACACAACACACACACACACACACACACACACGGCCAGGAGCTATGACTCGACCCCTGCAACCACAAATAGGTGAGTACAAATAGGTGAGTACACACACAACACACACATACACACACACACACACACACACACACACACACACACACACACACACACACACACACACACACACACCTACACACAACAGGCCTAGTGTCTAATCGACATGTGCCTAGGACAAAATGGTAACTAACACACACACACACACACGCACACACACACACACACACACACACACGCACACACACACACACACACACACACACACACACACACACACACACACACACACACACACACACACACACGGATTGGACACATTTCTTGGAACTGACATTGATGAGGACAAGACAACACAAACTGGAGTTGTGGAACAAGCTGTGATAATAAAATTTACAGAAAATATTGCTTTAAAAATGTATCTGGTTAGTAGACTGGGCTCCAGGAGCTTGAGTGCAACAACTATTGAAAAGTTTAGAAACTACCATGCTAGACAAAGCTTAGCTCTGCCCCTGTAACCACAAAGAGATCATTATACATTATTTACAAATAACCCACGTACGTAACTCCATTCATATAACAACAGAAAACAACAAAAGAAATTTATGGAAATTCCACACTATGGTACACAGGTATATCACGAAAGATTTATTTTAGACACCACTCAAACTACAGTAGTGTTACGGCACAGTGGCTCTCCATCTGACCAGCAACTGCTTCACTTTCACGTGCCTTCACAGGCGCCAGTTTGGCCAAGCCGCTACCAAAGTACTGAAACAACGGAATGGGTCATCTTAGGACAAAGACTAGTTTCCTTGACGAATAAAGAAGTGATAATATTCAACATAAGAAGATAAATAGGAGGAATAAGCTGAACAGTGGAAACTGCTCTCATGCATGGGTTGAAGAGTATACATGACAGAAAAAATTTACCCCTTTCGGTTGAGAGTAAAGAGTTGGGATCAAGAGTTAAAACTTATCCCAGGAAACTCAGTTAGGCAGTTTCACACCCAACAAGGCAAGACCTGTGCAGAACCAAAGCAGAACCTGGACAGGGCCAAATATTTAAGAGTGGATACGACAAGCTACAAATAAGTAATATACCAGACTGGAGCCGACAATGCATAAGAAAGTTTGAGAATGCTCAAAGGTTCCACCACACTGGCGCCGGAGTTGAGAGTCAAGACCTCTGCAAGAGACTACACGAACTTGACCTTATAATTGCAGCAACTTGAATCAAAAGAGACAAAAGGAAGAAAATGAAAGCTGAAAAATCCATATAAGCTAGAGGGATGTTAGACAGCCTTTTAGAATATAAGGAATTTACAGATGTGAGTGGGTTTGGAAGTGATAGCAACGACGCTAACTTTATGCCACGTTCACAAATAGATATGGCAGATAGATCACGTCTTTTCATTCATGGTTCAGGTGCGGACTCTGAGCTGTAACTCTTGCAAACTTAGCTTGACAATTATAACTAGACAAATATAACTAACACACGCTCAAGCAAATAGGCACACGGACTCTAACACAGTCGTTGAAATTATTACCAGTGTAGAAGGGCTGTCATTCACGCAGAAGCGCCATCAGTTAAGAGCATCTGCCAGTTACGTAAGTGGACAGAGCCCCTCAAAGAGACAAATATAGATGAGAGTGCAAGAGAAATTAAGATAGCGGACCTTGCAGTCCACAACAAGGCTAGCTACCGAGAAGTAGCTACAATCGCTACTTTTTTTCTTGATATCTAGAGCAAGGATAGTATAGCAAGACTCAAAAGATATACTTGTAATGTACTTCCTGAGGAAGCATGTTAGCATGTAGCGAAAAGCATGTTTAGGACAATTTTTCACGAAATATTCTGACAGTAATCAAAGAGTTAGTACAAAAAAGAATAGCTGTTATACTGGTTAGCAGCGATCCTCGCCGACACAGAGTACCGAGCTAGAAATATTGGGATGTAACCCCGTCCTCAAATTTAGCAGATCCCTTTCATACAGAGGTGTATGTATCAGTTTTTAAACCATAAATTTACTGCTAATTACAAAATTAAATGTTAGTTATTTTAGGTCTGGTTACTTCAGTTTAGCGTAGCGTGAACTATCCCAAATATACGTACAGTTAAAACCAAATAATCAAATTGCTTAAGCAGGTTGGCTAACCTCTGGCATCAGATAATAAAAAAAAACGGAGTCGAATAATTCGTTGGTAATAATGCGCTTGTTATGCGCACTCTGAGGACTTGCTGTGTAATGAAAGGCATTAAAATTTACAAGAAGTGTTGAAGTTTTGAAGATGAAGTTTATGTAAAAGGTGCGTGCCTTAATACCGGCAAAGAACCTTGATTCAAGGCAATGAAGCTATCCTCTACCCCCCCCCGGGCCCTTCCACCAATCGATCCTGATTACTTCGCGTTTCTCAGGCTCTACATTACCCCTGAAGGTAATGCCTTGCGCATGTTTCCTTCGAAAATTAGTTTAGCTTCAAGACCACATCTTAGTATTATCGTCATCAAGAAGAGCTAAGTTTTCCGATGATGATAACACTAAAATATCGGGTTACACAGAGCAGGTGACTGGGAGAGGTGAGGGATAATCAGGGATGATCCGTGAAAAAGGCAGCTTCAATTCTTTAGAATAATCAAGGCAACCCCCTTAAAGGGATACATTTCCTTGAGTGAAACTCTATCCTGACTAACGACTTTTTGTGTGTGTGTGTGTGTAAGAATGCAAATTCAACACGTTGGCAATTTCCACGCGCTCGTGTCGTACCGTCGCCAACAGCTGCGCATTATGTAAAGTAAAAGGACACAAGTGCAACTAATGTGACATTTATTGTGGCAACGTTTCGCTCTCCAGGAGCTTTATCAAGCCATAACAAACAATACATGGACACAGAGGGTATATAAAGGCTCAGAGTGAGGTGTAATACTAGTGAGGTACCATTTCGATGTTCACTAGTGGTAGTAGTAGTAGTAGTAGTAGTAGTAGTAGTAGTAGTAGTAGTAGTAGTAGTGGTAGTGACAAAAGTAATACAATATGGTAGAGCAATTAATTCGTACATGAGTAAAAGGATATAAAAGCTATTACTTGGGTAACATAAAAATAGGTTGGACAAATATAGACTGGAATGAGGCAGCTTGTTTCAGTGTTCACTCTCTGTGCTTTGTGTAGTATAACAGGAGAGACTATGTGATGGCAGGGTTTACTGTTTTCAGGAGGATTCTTGCTAAGACTTCGGAGATGGTGAAGCTGCCGTTGTTTTGTTTAATTGTATTCGAAACAGCGATCAGTGCTGATTCGAGGCACTTGCGTCTGCGGAAATTAGTTTCTTTGATCACTAATTGGGAGTCTCTGAATTTCATGAGATGATTGGTGGAATTTCGGTGTTGTACACAGGCGTTGTTCAGGTTATCGTTCCTACATGCGTAAATGTGTTCATTGAGGCGGGTGTCGAGGTTTCTGGCTGTTTCACCTACGTAAATCTTGTCACAGCCTCCACAGGGTATAGTGTAAACTCCTGCATTGACTGGTTCGTGGTGCTTGGATTTTGTCCTGGTTATATCCTTCATTGAAGTGCTAGAAGCGATGGCGACTCTGGTGTTAGCTTGTGAAAGTACTTTTGAGACGTTCAGTGCAACCTGACTGTTGGGAAGAATTATAACTTTGCTGGGAGTGGTGTTGATGCGTGGAGAATTTATGATCTGAAGAGCTCTTTTCTTGCAGTCTTTGATGAAAAAGGAAGGAAAATGTAACTCTGTGAATGTTTGGTGAATGTATGTACACTCCTCGTCAAGAAACTCAGGACTACAAATTCGGTATGTCCTTAGGAAAAACCCGATGATGATGCCTCTTTTGGTCTTGGTATCTTGACTGGAATAGAAATGTGTGAGATCATTTTTATTGGTGGGTTTCCGATAAACTTGAAATCTTAGGTTGTTGTCTACTTTGTGAATGAGGACGTCGAGGAAAGGTAGCTTGTCATTGGACTCTTCTTCTAGTGTAAACTGGATCGCCGGTTCAGCTGCGTTGAGCCTTGCCTGAAGATCCCGTACATCAAAACGTTTTGGAGTTATTACGAGGACATCGTCCACGTAACGTAACCAAGTGACACTTGAAGGGATGATGTTGGCGAAGTGTTCGGACTCTAGGTGTTCCATGTATAAGTTGGCTAGGACGGCACTTATGGGGGACCCCATTCCCATGCCGTAGGTATGTTTGTAGAGCTTGTTATTGAAAGAAAAACAGTTGAAATTAACACAGAGTTCAATTAAGTCAACAAAATCTCCGGGAGGTAGAGGAAGATTAAGGTCCTGATTGACTTTACGTCGTAGAACCTCGATGGCTTTTTTGGTAGGTACTTTTGTGAAGAGGGAAGTCACATCCAAACTGCTTAGTTTCTTGTTACGGATGGAGAGGTTACGGATGCGGTTGAGAAGGTAACCTGAGTGTTTAAGATGAGGGGGGCTGATGGTCCCGAGAAGGCAGGAAAGATGTTTGGCAAGAACTCCGGCTAGTTTGTGTGGAGCACTGCCTATTCCTGACGTGATTGGTCTGAGAGGAATATTGTGTTTATGGGTCTTGGGTAAACCATACATGTGTGCTGGTTTAGGGTTGCTTGGTAACAAGTACAGAAGTTTCTTCCCTTCTCTAGTGCGTTTGAGTATTTGTCTGGTTTTGTATAGAAAATCTTTGGTGAGCGTCTCCCACTGTTGAGTGCTGATGGGTTCGTATGTAGATTGATCATTCAAAAGGTCCATCATTTTTGTGTTGTAGTCACTGGTGTTGAGGATGACGACTCCACCTCCTTTGTCGGCGCTGGTGACGATAATGTTGGGGTCGTTGGCGAGGTTCTTATGGGCAGTGATGTATCGTCTAGGAAGATTAGAAGAAGAAGGTTCACATAAAGCTGCAGTGAGAAGGCCCAGTATATAACCCTTCTGGAAGTTGCTGTCACTGTGTCTATGGTTCCTGGTAACTAGATTGAGTTAATAGTTAGGTTTGCGTATGTTGGTGGTAAATTTGAGTCCCAGACTCATTGCTTGTTTTTCGTAGTCGGTTAAGGTGCGTGACGATAAGTTGTTTATCAGGGATTCACGTCCCATTTCCTTCCATCGACTGTTAGAGCAGAGGTAATGAAGTTTGCGATTGAGTTTGATCTTCTGTTGGAGGTTAGCTGTGGTGACTGTGCTGAGAATATGCTCAGCAGTGTGTTGGTCAATCTGAAGATTGGCCCTCATATTCCTTGCAGTTTCAAAGGTTTCCTTAGCGATGTTAGAAAGTTCTTCGGCACATTCAGTTAAGTAAGCTTGGGTAGCTTACCCAAGCTTACTTAACGGCCAATCTTCAGATTGACCAACACACTGCTGAGCATATTCTCAGCACAGTCACCACAGCTAACCTCCAACAGAAGATCAAACTCAATCGCAAACTTCATTACCTTTGCTCTAACAGTCGATGGAAGGAAATGGGACGTGAATCCCTGATAAACAACTTATCGTCACGCACCTTAACCGACTACGAAAAACAAGCACTGAGTCTGGGACTCAAATTTACCACCAACATACGCAAACCTAACTATCAACTCAATCTAGTTACCAGGAACCATAGACACAGTGACAGCAACTTCCAGAAGGGTTATATACAGGGCCTTCTCACTGCAGCTTTATGTGAACCTTCTTCTTCTAATCTTCCTAGACGATACATCACTGCCCTTAAGAACCTCGCCAACGACCCCAACATTATCGTCACCACCGCCGACAAAGGAGATGGAGTCGTCATCCTCAACACCAGTGACTACAAAACAAAAATGATGGACCTTTTGAATGATCAAGCTCTACAAACAAACCTACGGCATGGGAATGGGGTCCCCCATAAGTGCCGTCCTAGCTAACTTATACATGGAACACCTAGAGTCCGAACACTTCGCCAACATCATCCCTTCAAGCGTCACTTGGTTACGATACGTGGACGATGTCCTCGTAATAACTCCAAAACGTTTTGATGTACGGTATCTTCAGGCAAGGCTCAACGCAGTTGAACCGGCGATCCAGTTTACACTAGAAGAAGAGTCCAATGACAAGCTACCTTTCCTCGACGTCCTCATTCACAAAGTAGACAACAACCTAAGATTTCAAGTTTATCGGAAACCCACCAATAAAAATGATCTCACACACTTCTATTCCAGTCAAGATACCAAGACCAAAAGAGGCATCATCATCGAGTTTTTCCTAAGGACATACCGAATTTGTAGTCCTGAGTTTCTTGACGAGGAGTGTACATACATTCACCAAACATTCACAGAGTTACATTTTCCTTCTTTTTTCATCAAAGACTGCAAGAAAAGAGCTCTTCAGATCATAAATTCTCCACGCATCAACACCACTCCCAGCAAAGTTATAATTCTTCCCAACAGTCAGGTTGCACTGAACGTCTCAAAAGTACTTTCACAAGCTAACACCAGAGTCGCCATCGCTTCTAGCACTTCAATGAAGGATATAACCAGGACAAAATCCAAGCACCACGAACCAGTCAATGCAGGAGTTTACACTATACCCTGTGGAGGCTGTGACAAGATTTACGTAGGTGAAACAGCCAGAAACCTCGACACCCGCCTCAATGAACACATTTACGCATGTAGGAACGATAACCTGAACAACGCCTGTGTACAACACCGAAATTCCACCAATCATCTCATGAAATTCAGAGACGCCCAATTAGTGATCAAAGAAACTAATTTCCGCAGACGCAAGTGCCTCGAATCAGCACTGATCGCTGTTTCGAATACAAATAAACAAAACAACGGCAGCTTCACCATCTCCGAAGTCTTAGCAAGAATCCTCCTGAAAACAGTAAACCCTGCTATCACATAGTCTCTCCTGTTATACTACACAAAGCACAGAGTGAACACTGAAACAAGCTGCCTCATTCCAGTCTATATTTGTCCAACCTATTTTTATGTTACCCAAGTAATAGTTTTTATATCCTTTTACTCATGTACGAATTAATTGCTCTACCATATTGTATTACTTTTGTCACTACCACTACTACTACTACTACTACTACTACTACTACTACTACTACCACTAGTGAACATCGAAATGGTACCTCACTAGTATTACACCTCACTCTGAGCCTTTATATACCCTCTGTGTTCATGTATTGTTTGTTATGGCTTGATAAAGCTCCTGGAGAGCGAAACGTTGCCACAATAAATGTCACATTAGTTGCACTTGTGTCCTTTTACTTTACATATTGTCGGTAATTCTACGAACTTTATTACAAGCTGCGCATTATGCAAAACTGTCTCGCTGAGGGTTTTCACTACTAATAAAATAGCCATTTTTGAAGGGAACGGAGAGGGGGATGGGGACGTGAAGAAATCTCAAATTCAGAGAGTCTGTCTTCACTAGATTCCAATTTCCAGAAGTGGCCGTGTTGTGAGATTGCAACAGCAGGTTGCTGTGTATTGTGATGCAATGGCTCAAGTTACAGCCTAGAGTGTCGGCGTTCAATCACATTTGTCCGTCGCTGAGATTCCTGTTCGTTCACTGTTCCAGCACCAATTCAATCTATCCGTATTATCCTTGTTTTTGACGACAGCTGAGCTCTCTTACTGCATGCGTCTGTCATCTCTACAGCAGTACCACCGATCCTGCTAACGGGATTGTTTTGGTTCGATTCTTCTGTTATTTTCATTGCTTTTATTATTCTTGTTTGGTATTTACGACCGTCTGTCCTAAGTCAGCGTTCTCCTTGTTATGCCTGACAATACAATCTTAAATTCACTGTTATTGGGGGTTTGCTTAAGATTAAAAAAGCACAATACCGTAACTGGAACAATACACAAATAACCCACACATAAGAAAGAGAAGCTAACGATGACGTTTCCGTTGGACCAAAACGTCGTCGTTAGCTCCTCTCTTCTTTGTGCTGGTTATTTGTGTATTGCCAAAGATATTTTTCTACAACATCAGCTCTACCTTATTTTAGCATACATTCTTGTTCTCTCTCTCTCTCTCTCTCTCTCTCTCTCTCTCTCTCTCTCTCTCTCTCTCTCTCTCTCTCTCTCTCTCTCTCTCTCTCTCTCTCTCCTCTCTCTCACTGCAATCTGAATGTGCTTTTTCAACACCAAATCCTCAGCTTCTCCCACTTTTGTGCGCGCGTCATTTCTGTGGCTTTCCGTTTCTGCACGGCTTCCATCCACTCCCGGCCGAATTGACGGACGAGTGTTTTCAGTCTGTCGCTGATGGTAAATACTTTTGGCCAGAAATGAATTTAACTCGGAGTTCCAGCGGAGCTTTGGGGTTTTTTTCTCCCTTCCATGTTCGCTCTGCTGGTTCACGAGACGTGTTGAAGCTCTCCTCTTGTTTGTGTCTTCCACTCATATTCCTCCTTCGTGTTGTAATGGTGTGCGGACTGCGTTCCTATTTTTATCCTGTTTTTCTCTTTCTAACTTCAGCTTTTCCCTTATATATATATTATATATATATATATATATAAAAAATTATATAAAATATATATAATATATATATATATATATATATATATTTATATATATATATATATTTTTTATATATATATTATATATATATATAATATAATATATATATATATAATATATATATATATATATAACTAGTAGTAGGTTGGTAGACAGAAACCCAAACCCAGGGAAGTACTACCGTCCCTGCCAGATGACTGTAAAAACAAAAACCTGTAACTGTTTTGCATGAGGGTAGGATTGCTGGTTTCTTTTTCTGTCTCATAAACACGCTAAGATAACAGGGATACTTGCTACTCCTACTTACATTTTTGGTCACACTTCACAGACACGCACATGCATATATATTATACATACATCTAGGTTTTTCTCCTTTTTCTAAATAGCTCTTGTTCTTTTTTATTTCTTCTATTGGCCATGGGGAAGTGGAAAAAAATCTTTCCTCCGTAAGCCATGCGTGTCGTTGAGGCGACTAAAATGCCGGGAGCAATTGGGGTAGTAACCCCTTCTCTGTATACAATTACTAAAAAAGAAAAAGAAAAAAACTTTATAAAACTGGGTTGCTTAAATGTGCGTGGATGTAGTGCGGATGACAAGAAACAGATGATTGCTGATGTTATGAATGAAAAGAAGTTGGATGTCCTGGCCCTAAGCGAAACAAAGCTGAAGGGGTAGGAGAGTTTCAGTGGGGGGAAATAAATGGGATTAAATTGGAGTATCTGAGAAAAGTTAGAGCAAAAGGGAAAGGGGGAGCAGTAATGTTAAAAATCAGTTATGGAAGGAGAAAAGAGAATATGAATGTGTAAATTCAAAATTATGTGGATTAAAAAATAAAAAGGTTGGATGCGAGAAGTGGGTCATAATAAGCTGTATGCACCTGGAGAAGAGAGGAATGCAGAGGAAGAGAGAGAGATTTTGGGAGATGTTTAAGTGAATGTATAGGAGCCTTTGAACCAAGTGAGGAGTAATTGTGGTAGGGGACTTGAATGCTAAAGTAGGAGAAACTTTTAGAGAGGGTGTGGTAGGTAAGTTTGGGGTGCCAGGTGTAAATGATAATGGGAGCCCTTTGATTGAACTTTGTATAGAAAGGGGTTTATTTTATAGGTAATACATATTTTAAGAAAAAGAGGATAAATAAGTATACACGATATGATGTAGGGCGAAATGACAGTAGTTTGTTGGATTATGTATTGGTAGATAAAAGACTGTTGAGTAGACTTCAGGATGTACATGTTTATAGAGGGGCCACAGATATATCAGATCACTTTCTAGTTGTAGCTACACTGAGAGTAAAAGGTAGATGGGATACAAGGAGAATAGAAGCATCAGGGAAGAGAGAGGTAAAGGTTTTATAAACTAAAAGAGGAGGCAGTTAGGGTAAGATATAAACAGCTATTGGAGGATAGATGGGCTAATGAGATCATAGGCAATGGGTCGAAGAGGTATGGGGTAGGTTTAAAATGTAGTTTTTAGAGTGTTCAGCAGAAGTTTGTGGTTACAGGAAAGTGGGTGCAGGAGGGAAGAGGAGCGATTGGTGGAATGATGATGTAAAGAGAGTAGTAAGGGAGAAAAAGTTAGCATATGAGAAGTTTTTACAAAGTAGAAGTGATGCAAGGAGGGAAGAGTATATGGAGAAAAAGAGAGAGGTTAAGAGAGTGGTGAAGCAATGTAAAAAGAGAGCAAATGAGAGAGTGGGTGAGATGTTATCAAAAAAATTTTGTTGAAAATAAGAAAAAGTTTTGGAGTGAGATTAAAAGTTAAGAAAGCCTAGAGAACAAATGGATTTGTCAGTTAAAAATAGGAGAGGAGAGTTATTAAATGGAGAGTTAGAGGTTTTGGGAAGATGGAAGGAATATTTTGAGGAATTGTTAAATGTTGATGAAGATAGGGAAGCTGTGATTCGTGTATAGGGCAAGGAGGAATAACATCTTGTGGGAGTGAGGAAGAGCC
>NC_069400.1:31812221-31818452 GCF_026875155.1 Cherax quadricarinatus
GCTTCTTCAGTCGAGTACAGAAAGTAATAAACTTTATCGCAAATTTTACAAGGAATCTGATAGACACATCCGTCAGCATTTTGGGGGGAATTCTTTATGCTGACGGATGTGTCTGTAAGATTCCTTGTAAAATTTGCGATAAAGTTTATTACGGTCAAACTGATAAAAGTCTCGAACTTAGATTAAAACAACATAAATATAGCATTAGAACTGGACAAGATTCCAATGCTCTATTTATTCATGTGAGAGATTTTAACCATACAATTGATTTTCAAAAAGTTGAGAAAGTTGTATCAAGCAACTCCATGATTGACAGAAATATAATTGAATCTTGTTTCATAAAAAGCAGTTTTGAAAATAATATGAATATTTCCTTTGGTTTATATAAATTAGATTAATTTATAATTAATAAAATTTGGTTAGAGTTTAATAATACATTGTACAAATAATAAACCTTATTTCTTGGGTAGAATAATTTGTTAGTGGGATGTCATGAGGACCTGTCTAGTTGGACCAGCGGACCTACTGCAGTGTTCCTCTTTTCTTATGAGTCCGGTATTAAAATGGTATAAAATACCGACAGATTGTTAGGTAAGACACATATGCAACAGTTAGGTATCTTTATTTCGAAACGTTTCGCCTACACAGTAGGCTTCTTCAGTCGAGTACAGAAAAGTTGATAGAAGCAGAAGATACTTGAAGACGATGTAATCAGTCCATCACCCTTAAAGTTTTGAGGTGGTCAGTCCCTCAGTCTGCAGAAGAGCATTGTTCCGTTGTCTGAAACAATATGAAGTTGAAGTGACAGGATGGACCCTTTATATAGTGCCAGGAGGTGAGACGTAGGTTGCTTTGGGAGGGCAGGTCCCTCTCAAACCCAGCTGTTCTCACTAGTAGAGGTCGAAGTTGATGGTCTGTACCAAGATACCCTTGTGGTATTTTATACCATTTTAATGTTCATTCTGTCAGACACTGCAACACAAGGGTATCTTGGTACAGACCATCAACTTCGACCTCTACTAGTGAGAACAGCTGGGTTTGAGAGGGACCTGCCCTCCCAAAGCAACCTACGTCTCACCTCCTGGCACTATATAAAGGCTCCATCCTGTCACTTCAACTTCATATTGTTTCAGACAACGGAACAATGCTCTTCTGCAGACTGAGGGACTGACCACCTCAAAACTTTAAGGGTGATGGACTGATTACATCGTCTTCAAGTATCTTCTGCTTCTATCAACTTTTCTGTACTCGACTGAAGAAGCCTACTGTGTAGGCGAAACGTTTCGAAATAAAGATACCTAACTGTTGCATATGTGTCTTACCTAACAATCTGTCGGTATTTTATACCATTTTAATGTTCATTCTGTCAGACACTGCAACACAAGGGTATCTTGGTACAGACCATCAACTTCGACCTCTACTAGTGAGAACAGCTGGGTTTGAGAGGGACCTGCCCTCCCAAAGCAACCTACGTTCACCTCCTGGCACTATATAAAGGCTCCATCCTGTCACTTCAACTTCATATTGTTTCAGACAACGGAACAATGCTCTTCTGCAGACTGAGGGACTGACCACCTCAAAACTTTAAGGGTGATGGACTGATTACATCGTCTTCAAGTATCTTCTGCTTCTATCAACTTTTCTGTACTCGACTGAAGAAGCCTACTGTGTAGGCGAAACGTTTCGAAATAAAGATACCTAACTGTTGCATATGTGTCTTACCTAACAATCTGTCGGTATTTTATACCATTTTAATGTTCATTCTGTCAGGCACTGCAACACAAGGGTATCTTGGTACAGACCATCAACTTCGACCTCTACTAGTGAGAACAGCTGGGTTTGAGAGGGACCTGCCCTCCCAAAGCAACCTACGTCTCACCTCCTGGCACTATATAAAGGCTCCATCCTGTCACTTCAACTTCATATTGTTTCAGACAACGGAACAATGCTCTTCTGCAGACTGAGGGACTGACCACCTCAAAACTTTAAGGGTGATGGACTGATTACATCGTCTTCAAGTATCTTCTGCTTCTATCAACTTTTCTGTACTCGACTGAAGAAGCCTACTGTGTAGGCGAAACGTTTCGAAATAAAGATACCTAACTGTTGCATATGTGTCTTACCTAACAGTCCGGTATTGTCGCGCGTCAGGTGCTTCTTTGTTATGGGAGTTGACTGTGAGGTGTGGTCTTAGCCCTTTAATTGCCTTCCTTAGATGTATTACTTTCATAGTTCCTTGACAATGTGAGTAGTCACGAAAGCGCTTGGAATTTCATTACTCTTTCACAGTGGTTGTTTTGCATATTTTAAAATAAGCTGTTTACTGTGATCTTATTGCATATATATATATATATATATATATATATATATATATATATATAATATATAATATATATATATATATATATATTATATATATATATAAAATGGAAACTATTCTAAAGATGCATCGACCATTGTTCAGAAGAGGTAAACTGAGCTATATTTAACGGGAATAAATTTTTCACACTATTTCACAGATAAAATGGGCTGATTTACATTTACACACCTACTGCACCTACGTCGTAGTTGAAATACGATGTTCCCTATTTTCTGAACGTTTGAATTGTCGCCACTGAGGGTTTTGGAAGCCAATGGAACCTTTCACCATGCTGAATGGTAACCTTAGTTACCGTACACAAGCGTTGAAAATTCTGAAGCCGACCGGATGAGGCATTCTTGAGTTATGATCAAAATAAAAACGAAAAGTTGAAGGAGGGGAAGAAAAAGAATTTATTCAACCTCTTAAAGGTCCCAATTTGGGGATATCTAATAATATTAATAATAATAATAATAATAATAATAATAATAATAATAATAATAATAATAATAATAATAATAATAATAATAATAATAAACAATGATAAATAATAATAATAATAAAACAATAATAATAATAATAATAATAATAATTAATAATAATAATAATAATAATAGCTGACAAAGAAGAGGTCAATAAGCAATATACGTAGAAACAGATGTGACTCAGGTGGAAGGGCAAGTATATCAATAACAAGGTCAGTTTCTCAGCTTCAGAGGTAAATAAAGCGTCTTGTTAAGCGAACTTCAGTGTCCTATTTATAACATTAAGTATCTTTGGTTACTCAGCTGCGATGTTAAACTGTGACAGCTGCTTCGTGCCCTCCTCATTGTTACATCCACAAAATGCACCAAATTTTTATGAGTAATAATGGGTGGGTGCTTACTTCTAGGTCGCGAAATCTTGACTGATAAGTCTCGCCAAATCTTGACTGATAAGTCTCGCCAAATCTTGACTGATAAGTATCGCCAAATCTTGACTGATAAGTCTCGCCAAATCTTGACTGATAAGTCTCGCCAAATCTTGACTGATAAGTCTCGCCAAATCTTGACTGATAAGTCTCGCCAAATCTTGACTGATAAGTATCGCCAAATCTTGACTGATAAGTCTCGCCAAATCTTGACTGGTAAGTCTCGCCAAATCTTGACTGACAAATCTCGCCAGATCTTGACTAGCAAGTCTGGCCTTTGACACATGAATTATTATTATTATTATTATTATTATTATTATTATTATTATTATTATTATTATTATTATTATTATTATTATTATCACGAGAAAGTGCTGAACTATGACACTTTCTTCTATGTTTTTCAAGCTTTTTTATAAGATTTAAACTTCTCCACAAAAATCTGAGATCTTTTCGTTAAGAAAAAATTGGTTGTAGAAATAAATGGCCAAGCTTTATGCTAATGAACTATAAATGAGAAACCTGGGGGAGGGGGGAGGGGGGAGGGGGAGGGGGGGAGGGGAGGGGTGGAGGGGAGGTAATCAGATATAATTCGAGGAAGGAAGGATAGCTTCGTTTCCCCGTATCAGAAGCCCCTCGCCGGCATGAGGGACATATGAACGACTGAGGAGACAGAAGAGGGAAGGGGGAAAAGAGAGAGCGAAAAAGGGAGGAAGGGGAGCATCAACCTGGGAAAATGATATATCGACAGGTACGTCAATAAATAGGCAGGATATGAACGGGGAAAAAATTGCGGGATAAAGGAAAGAAAAATTATGCCATCAGAACGATAGAAGGCTGGTGTGTTGTGTGTGTGTGTGTGTGTGGGGTTGTGGGGTGTGTGTGTGCACGTGAGTGTGCCCCATTTGGGTGAATTTTTTTTAAAAAAAATGAGGATAAACGTGTTTTGGGAGGTATGTTTAAAAAGACTTGCGCAGTACACCAAAACCCAGTGCTTCCACCTTGGGAGTGGCCCCCACGACCAGCTCTGTCCTAACCCACGCATTATGGGCTGAGTGAACATTTTTAAGCAGACACAACACCAGTGGGGACCAGAGGGGGCAAAAAAATTAAATTCATGCTTGTGTTAATTTTTTTAATTTTTTTTAATTATTTAAATTTTATTAAGGTTTTAAAAGTGAATGGTATCTATCAAGTAAACAAATCGTGATTAATTATATAAAATAGAAAATATGAAAGCTATTCCTTTGAGCAACATTGCATTATTCTAGTTATTTTTGATTTTGATTTTGCTTTTTTTCAAAAAAACAAATAAAATAAGGGGACCCTCTTCGGTAGGCCTTTCATTAGTATTCGACCTCCAGGGGGGCAGTTTTTGTGCTTTTTTGACAGCAGTAGTGTTGAAAAAAAATATATTAAAACAGATTTTTAAAACCCAATTTGAAAACAAGGAAAATATGAAGCATGTCACCATTGGTTTTTCCCCCCAAGCAGGTCCCCTGGGGCCCCACCTGGAACCCCAGGGTGTCTACCAAGCGGGGTCCCTGAGGGCCCCACCCGGGGATACCCCAGGGGTCTCCCAAGCAGGTCCCTGAGGGCCCCAGCCTGGGTCCCCCAGGGGGGGTTACCAAGCAGATCCCTAGGGCCCCCCAGTGGGTACCCCGGGGTGTTTACTAATTTGGGTTTGAAAAGCATTTGTTAGTTATGAAAGGATGTTGGGTAGCTTTTTCATGTGGTATTTTTAAATGGGACAGATAAAAAAGATCTTTATTTATGTTTTTAAAGTGTGAGCAAAGTTAGACTTTTTGGGTGGTATCATTGGGGTATAAAGACCGAAAAAAGTGAATTAACAAAATTTAAAAGGAGTTATTTGGAAGATGTAAGCAATATTAGGAAAAAATGCAAAAAATCAGGTAATGAAAAAAGTCGAAAAGGTATAGGTATTTTTAAGAAATGCAGTATAAAGCCAGCGGAAAGTTTGTAGGTAAAGGGGGGGTGGGTCAGTGGGAAGGCAGAAAATTAGTGGAATGATGAGATAAGAAGGCGTTAAGTGAAATTAGCGTGTGAGAAGTTTTTTGCAAGATGGAGTAAAATAAAAACACCAAAAAAGGAGGTCGAAAGATTTGTGATGGTGTGAAAAAAGGGGGAAAAGCCAGTGATACAATGGTGAGGTTCTATCCAATTGAAAATAAAAAATTTTTTTGAAAATAAAATAGTTTTGGAAGAGATTAATAAAAGAGCGAGCCAAGGGGGAAAAGGACTTTCAATTTAAAAAAAAAAAGAAGGGGGGAATAAAAATTTTCGAAGTAAGGAAGAGCAGTTGTAGTTGGGAGAAGTGAATGGTAAGGATGGAATGAAAGGATACTGTTGAGATTAAGAAAAAATATATTAAAATAAGGTGAAAATATAGTTTAAGTGGGTAATTGTTCAATTAAAAACATAAAAAAAGGGGAAGGAATCAAAGGGCTGAGGGAACTTTCAAGTTTTTTGAAGTAAAAGGAAAAGGGGGTCGGAGAGGTGTAAAAATTATAAGGAATAAATTATTGGTTTGCCAGGCAAAATGAGGTAGAATTTTTTTTTAAAAAAGTTGGGGCAAGACAGAGTAGGTTGAAGGGGTTAAAAGGATTGGAAAGGGTAGGAGATGTGTACATTAGTGTTGCACTGAAATATAAGTAATTTATGTATTTATAAAAGGTTTTTTCATAGGTGGTTGGGGACAGTGTGGGAAAAGTTGAAAAGTGCGGAATAAATAATAGGTTTTTAATAGCAGTAGTGAGGATACTAGGTCAGGTCAGAGCATTGTGGAGAAAAAAGGGGGCAGTTTTCCCAGAAAATCTAGGGCCCCAGAAGGAATGTTAATGTCGCCTGTTTTTAAACATATTTAAAGATGTGTTGCATAGAAGTGAATGGTAGAGTGTAGGGAAGATGTGTGAAAATAAAGGGAAATAAAAATGTTTGAAGT
>NC_069400.1:31818952-31826452 GCF_026875155.1 Cherax quadricarinatus
GGGGGTTTTGTTTTGGTTAGTTGAAATTTCTGGAGGCCGGGGGCCACGGCTGCACCCCCCCAGTCCAACAAGGCTCCAAGGTGGGAAATTTTTGTTTTTCCCTTCCCCATTTTCTTTTTTCGTTCCTGCCACTAAAAATCCCTGAGTTGGTGTCGTAGCTACTATTGTTTGTCTTGTGGGTCGTGCCTCCGGGCCCCTTTTAGATGTATGCAGGGCACTCGTTTGGGTAACACTGCTTCTGGAGGACCGAGGAGGGGCACATTTTTGGTGAAGGAAAGGTACAGAAGAGAACGACCCACCTCCTTTACAGGAGGTCGCTACACTTTTTGGGATGGTCAAAGTGCATGTCCCATTTTTCCCCTGTTATTCCATGCTTCAATGCCCCCAGCATAATATTTGCACAAATTCCACCTTGGTTGAAATTTTTGGGAGTGTGTTTGGCCCAATTTCTGCAGGTTCGGGACGGGCACTATACCTCATATCCAAGCCAGGCCACCCCGCCGGAATTCCATCTACTTTCCCCAAGTAGAGGAAGAAGGAGGAGACTCCTCTCCAACATCTGACTGGGCCAGGGTCTTGCAATGAGGTTGTATATTACGGTTTTAGATGGGTTGTATATTACGTTTTTGGGTGGTTTGGTAGTGTCCCTAGGAGAGCCCTGGGCGGCAGTAAGGCTGTGGCTGGATCTGATCGGCACTGGGGCTGGGGCTGGGGCTGGGTCGGGTCAGCGGCGGGGCCTGCCAAAGCGCGGCCTGGCCACGGCTGGGCCTGGGCCAGTACCAGCCACTTGGTATTAGTGCTATGACTGGGAGCCGGCCAGCACCACACTGTGGTTTTATCTATGACTGGGGAGCCTGGCCACACCAGCACGTGGTATTATGCAAACGGGGACCTGGCCAGCCACCACACTGTGGGTATGTGCATGACGGGGAGCCTGGGCCAGCCCCCACACGTGGGGTATTAGTGCTATGACTGGGGTGGTCTGGCTAAGCACCTTGTGGTCTTAGATAGTTTCAAACATCTGTTTGTGAATGGACATCTGCATTTTTTAAACACTATCTCTTGCTCCCATGTTTTATATACTTTTGGTAGACTATCCAAGAGGGCAGGAGGGCAGCAGAACTTTCTTGGATCAAGAGCCTTTCACTGCCATCAAGGTACCATTGTTCTAGTGTCGTTGTCCTCGAATATTTTCATATAAATTTAAACCGGATCTTTGATAACATTTGACACTTTCTTCTAAATTAGATTTAATGTGTTTTTTTCTATCATGCTTATTTTTTTCCTGCGTTGCTTATTAAAACCTAGAGATAAGTGATGAATGTGATGATGTAGTTACCTGGTGATGAATGGAACGATGAATAAAATTATTATTTCGCTCTATAATATGTTAATGTGAGAGAGATATGATTTGTTGGGAATTTTAACCCGGGGAAGAGTTAACCACCCAGGTTAACCCAAGAAAGTCAATGCATCATTGAGGACTTTCTATCTTATTTCCATTAGTGTTCTTTAATCTTGTCCCCCAGAATGCAACCCACACCAGTAGACTAACACCCAAGTACGGACACTCGGTGTTTGAGGCGAATGCGTTGCCAACATAGCCACGGGACAACGTAGATGGGATACTGTCCCTTCATAGAGGTGCCTTGACTCTATCCATTATGGATAGAGTCATTTCCCTGAACGAATTTTCCCGGATTTCCTACTCATTTCCGCAACATTTCCAGCTCCTGGTGATGTGCTAATTGCAACACGAAAGGCCTAGAGCTATCAATCAACTCCCCCTGTAGTTATTTTGTATATTTTATCACTCGATCGCGATTATTGCATGTTACTATGTATGATAATTGTACTTTTGTGTACCTGTACCTAAGTGTACATAATACTTACTGGAGTATGCCGGGGCAGGCCTTAGTCAACAGTATCTTGCTTCAGGAACTACATTAGCACGATCACTTAAAAATTTTATCGCTTTCCCGTGACTAGGGTGTTAGTAAGGTTATTGGACTTTTCTTCCGCAGGCATGGTGGCGCTGTTTCGGACGGTGGTGGGTGTGAGTGTGGTGAGTGGTCTGCTGGTGGTGCTGCTGTGGTCTGAGACTCAGGTGGGGGTCAAGACACCCGCCCACATCCACTTCCAAGCCCACGCCCGGGGCATCCCTGAGAGCGGCTCCAGTCTCTCTCAAGCACGACACTCTCACCACCGCCTCCGTGGTAAGTACCGCAGTGTTTATCATAATTATATTAAATAATAATAAACTGGAATGCATGACACAGTACTGTGGCTGGAACACATCACAACCCACAGTACTGTGCCTGGAACACATCATAACTCACAGTACTGTGCCTGGAACACATCATAACTCACAGTACTGTGGCTGGAACACATCACAACCCACAGTACTGTGGCTGGAACACATCACAACCCACAGTACTGTGGCTGGAACACATCACATCCTACAGTACTGTGGCTGGAACACATCATAACCCACAGTACTGTGCCTGGAACACATCATAACTCACAGTACTGTGGCTGGAACACATCACAACCCACAGTACTGTGCCTGGACACATCATAACTCACAGTACTGTGGCTGGAACACATCATAACTCACAGTACTGTGGCTGGAACACATCACAACCCACAGTACTGTGGCTGGAACACATCACAACCCACAGTACTGTGGCTGGAACACATCACATCCTACAGTACTGCGGCTGGAACACATCACAACCCACAGTACTATGGCTGGAACGCTTCATAACCCACAGTACTATGGCTGGAACACTTCATAACCCACAGTACTATGGCTGAAACACTTTATAACCCACAGTACTATGGCTGAAACACTTCATAACCCACAGTACTATGGCTGAAACACTTCATAACCCACAGTACTATGGCTGAAACACTTCATAACCCACAGTACTATGGCTGAAACACTTCATAACCCACAGTACTATGGCTGAAACACTTCATAACCCACAGCACTATGGCTGAAACACTTCATAACCCACAGTACTATGGCTGAAACACTTCATAACTCACAGTACTGTGGCTGGAACACATCACATCCCACAGTACTATGGCTGAAACACTTCATAACCCACAGTACTATGGCTGGAACACTTCATAACCCACAGTACTATGGCTGAAACACTTCATAACCCACAGTACTATGGCTGAAACACTTCTTAACCCACAGTACTGTGGCTGGAACACATCACAACCCACAGTACTATGGCTGAAACACTTCATAACCCACAGTACTATGGCTGGAACACTTCATAACCCACAGTACTATGGCTGAAACACTTCATAACCCACAGTACTATGGCTGAAACACTTCATAACCCACAGTACTATGGCTGAAACACTTCATAACCCACAGTACTATGGCTGAAACACTTCATAACCCACAGTACCATGTCTGGAACACATCATCAACCACAGTACTATGGCTGGAACACTTCGTAACCCACCGTACTACCGCTGGAACACTTTATAACTCACAGTACTATGGCTGGAACACTTCATAACCCACAGTACTATGGCTGGAACACTTCGTAACCCACCGTACTACAGCTGGAACACTTTATAACTCACAGTACTATGGCTGGAACACTTTATAACTCACAGTACTATGGCTGGAACACTTTATAACTCACAGTACTATGGCTGGAACACTTTATAACTCACAGTACTATGGCTGGAACACTTTATAACTCACAGTACTATGGCTGGAACACTTTATAAACTCACAGTACTATGGCTGGAACACTTTATAACTCACAGCACTATGGCTGGAACACTTTATAACTCACAGTACTATGGCTGGAACACTTCATAACCCACATTGTCGTTTCTGGAACATTATGCAACTAACGCACAGTACCGTGGATGGAACACTTTACAAGTAACCCACACTGCCGTAATTTTGAATTTTTCCAGTATTTTTACAACACGTGTCAACCAAAATTTTCATCCCTGTCACCTTTCAGAAACACTGTCACAATGTGCAGTCTTCTGGTTGCCCGCCAGTTTACCATCTTGTAGTGAAATCCGCAAAAAAATCCAGAACTGTACTGGAAAATTCTTCTGCATATTCTTTTAACACCTAAGGCGTTATCCCGTCTGGTCCTTTTGTTTCTTCCCTTGACAGCATCCAATAGTAATAACTTCATATTCGGTTATTTCTTTATCTTCCAGTTCAGTTATTTGCTTAGTATTAAAATCCGCTGCTACTTTTACGCCTCAATGTTAGTAATATTTTTCATTGTCCTTTTTTTTCTCTGAATTTTGTCTCTATTATTTTCTTTGACAAACGTAAATCAAAGTTTTGATTCTATTCTTGTTCTTGTCTATTGTTTCCTCTACAAGGCTTTTTTTCCCCCTCTTTCCTCATAAACTACAAACCTATTTTAATCTATGACAAGTTTCTTCATTTTCCTACTTTCTATGTTAGCTGCAAGTCCTTTTTTTATATTTGTCTAGTATCTTCTATTAAATATTTCTCTATTATTTAGTCTCGTATTCCTGTTTTTCAATAAACTTTTTTTGTTTTTATCCCATTTTCATTCTCTCCGAAACGTCTTATATAATTTGTATATCCTTACAGCTTTCCAATTTCTTTGAATCCCAGGGTTTCTTTATCACATCATCCTGACGTCCATGCTACCCTGCCTGTGGTGTATAGTAATATATACCTAGCGGATGAATCTTATTATACCACCGTGGCCCAGTGGTTAACACACTGCCCTGCCAGTTTTCGGACTTCCCTATCACGGGTTCGGTCCGCAACTGCTGTGTGATTTGGTTGTAATCGTGTCATTATGATTTCGTGCGTCATGATACATGTTTCGAGGGGACTTGAGCTAGAGCACGCCACAGCGTGAAATTGATCTGCGAGAACCTGTAGTGGTGGCTCATGCTAACCTCCCAAGTTGGATGAATCTTATTAGAGCAGCGTGATCCAGTGGATGACATACTGACCTGAGAGGTTCAGGACTCACCGTGGATTAGTGTCCCAGCCGCTCGGTTATTGTATTTGCAATCGTGTTATTACGATGTCGTAAGTCGTTCGTTAAGCTTCATTTGCGTAAATGTTATTATCAGCGGTCAGTGTTTTTCTTTCTCATATTTTCCAATTTGCCAGTGACATCCACTATGCACTCGTGTGTACTCACCTAGTTGTGGTTGTAGGGGTCGATTCACTGCTTCTAGCCCCGCCTCTTCACTGGTCGCTATTAGGTCACTCCTCCTGCTCCATGAGCTTAATCATACCGCTTCTTAAAGCTATGTATGGATCCTGCCTCCACTACCTCACTTTTCAGACTATTCCACTTCCTGACAACTCTGTGACCTAAGAAATACTTCCTAACATCCCCGTGTGTGTGTGCGTGTGTGTTGTGTGTGTGTGTGTGTGTGTGTGTGTGTGTGTGTGTGTGTTGTGTGTGTGTGTGTGTGTGTGTGTTTGTGTGTAAGGATGTGTGTGGTTTAATGCCATCCATAAAACGATATTCTCTAATGAATCCCTATTCCATCAAGCTATAAAAAGACAGGAGAGAGAGAGAGAGTTAGAGGAGAGAGAGAGAGATGGGGAGAGAGAGGAGATGAGAGGAGAGAGGAGAGAGAGAGATGAGAGGAGAGAGAGAGAGGGGAGAGAGGAGAGAGAGAGAGAGGAGATGAGAGAGAGAGAGAGAGAGAGAGAGAAGAGAGAGAGAGAGAGAGAGAGAGAGAGAGAGAGAGAGAGAGAGAGAGAGAGAGAGAGAGAGAGAGAGAGAGAGAGAGAGAGAGACTGACTGGAGTGCTGAGTGGTAGGAGGATAATGGAAAAGCTCAGATTATGCAAACATGAGACGTAATGGGAGGAGAGCCTGAGTCTAACTGCGAGTCCGAAAGTGAGTAAATGAGTCAGACCGTAAGTTGAGTGAGTGAGACGTAGGGTGAGTGAGAACGTAGGGTGAGTGAAAACGTAGGGTGAGTGATTGAGACCGGAGGGTGAGTAAGAGGGGCCTTAGGGAGAGTGAGAGGGACCTTAGGGAGAGTGAGGGACACCCTAGAATGAGTGAAAGGGACCTTAGGGAGAGTGAGAGGGACCTTAGGATGAGTGAGAGGGACCTTAGGGTGAGTGAGAGGGACCCTAGAGTGAATGAGAAGGACCGTATGGTGAGTGACAGGGACCTTAGGGTGAGTGAGAGGGACCTTAGGGTGCAGTAATGAGTGGTCCAGGACCTTCCATTACGTACTGAAGGATCATCCAGAAAATAATGACCTCTTTCCCGAGCGAAGAAATCCTTAAGATGCCCCTTAACTCCTACTCCTACTCCTTCTCCTTCTCCTCCTCCTCCTCCTCCTCCTCCTCCTCCTCCTCCTCCTTCTACTCTTTGTCCTCTCGCAGAGCACTAAGGAGAAAGAGGAATTAGTAAGAGGAGGAACCTAAAGAGGTAGTTATTAATAAGGTACAAGAGACAGTAATTATGGTACCAAAGGCAATAATTACGATACAAGAGTAGTAATTAATGTACCAGAGGCAGTAATTAATGTACCAGAGGCAGTAATTAATGTACCAGAGGCAGTAATTAATGTACCAGAGGCAGTAATTAATGTACCAGGGCAGTAACTAATGTACCAGAGGCAGTAATTATTGTACCAGAAACAGTAATTAATGTACCAGAGACAGGAAAAGGATGAGGGAGAGAATAAGTGATCTGGATGTCCATGACGTCATGTATCTCCTTACAATGTGTCTAATTCTACGAAGGTTAACTTACTTCTTGAGGTGCGAACCCTCTTTTGACAACGCAACGCTCAGTGAATATTGCGCACTCCTGAGATCTATCTTCAGGAATATCACCAGTGGGATCAAGCAACTCTTCCAGTGCGACTGGGAGATACAGGGAAGCGCAAAGCAACGCAGGTAGCATTCTTGCATTTCTGTCCTCTTGTATGTCTTCCAGTGAATGAGTATAGGAAATTGTCCCCGAACGCTTAAGAGGTGCTGTAGGAGCTCAAGACTCGAAGTTCTTCACAACAGCCACTCAAAGAGCACCATTGCAGACTCTTCAATCAGGACAGCGCCTCCCAGAGAGCAGAAACAACCTCACTGGGACAAACCGATCGTGGAAAAAAATCGCCAAAACAATGCTCAGCAATCCCTCAGGAAAGGAGAAATCTCGTCTTCTAGCGGTGGGGGCACCACAATCGGAAGATTTTCTTGTAACTGTTCCACAGGCCATTCGGATTGGTGTAGCTCATTGCTTAGATGCTCCTATGCTCAATGAACATAGGTCAATGGCGGCAGGGCGTCAGTTGATCAATTTGGACTACACGGTCTCGTCTGTCATACGTCAGAAGGAAAGTATGCCAGAGATGAGGAGGTCAACGACATCATCAAGCGAAGTCTCGCCACAGCTCGTTGCCCAGCAGAACGGGAACCTCAGTACGGAGGTCTGACAGAAATCAAAAGCGTCCAGATGACGTCACCATGCTACCCTGG
>NC_069400.1:31833952-31878952 GCF_026875155.1 Cherax quadricarinatus
AATACAAAATAACAGTTATGTACTTCCTATAAAACTGATCTTTCTTGTGTTTTGATTTTAAAAACAATATAAAAATGTACAATGAATTTAAAATTATTCGGTAGATGTCAATGCTCCTTTTTTTATTTGTTTGCTCCCCCTAACTTTAGAGCCTCTCTACGCCACTACTTGTAACACCATAATGTATGGTATTATGGTGTTAATATTTATAAAGTCATAATAATGGAATCGTAACTGTATGTTATTTAACATTTTCTCTCCTTGATACACCATGGATGTGAAAAGTGTTGACTGGACTGAGTTACCTCGAAAAAAAGTCCTTCATATGAATGGAAATTTTATTCTATTTTTTGCGAATAAATTATATAATATATGGTTACCTAACCTAATGTAATGTAGCCTAGATTAACTTAATCTAATTTAACCTAATCTGTGGAAGAAATTCTCCAATCAAGGGGAGCCATATCCCCTCTTTCTCAAAAGGGGGTAGTGACTCCAACATCTGGAGACGAAGACTGAATATGTACGCCTAAACAACAGCTCAGCTTACACGTGCTCATTACCAAGCAAGATTGCAAACTGATAATAGATCAGATGCATTTGCTAACACTACGGCGTCACAACACCACTTCCCTCCTTAAAAGTCTCTGCTCGATTGTACACCCGTGTGTTAGTCTGAGGGAACTGTTGTTTCCTCAGACTATTAAAAATTCGAGATAATTAGCCTCGAACTTGATAATATAGTTAGAGACATTATTTTTTACTGCCCACATCTAGAACTCAAGAAAACAGTAATCCTTGATTTTGGTCAGCTGCAAGTACTGACACCTAATGTCTGCAATTATTAGGTCAGCAGACCCTCCCTTGAAAGTAGGGTGCAGAGGCTGGTAAGGCAGATTGCAGTTAGTTTTTGGGTGAGTGAAGATGTGATGAACTGGGCAGTGTCCAGACCAGGCACCCGTGCCACATTGGTTTGAAACGTAGAAACATTCGTGACCGGTTTTGTGTGCATGTTTCCCGTGTTGTGCGCTGACAATCTCCAGGAAGAATAGAGAAAGAGATAACTAACTCCCCTTCGTGTACTAGTGCCTGACATCCTTCCTTCCATGAATTGTTACGGACTATTAATGAATGAATCAAGCTTTGCAGGAGAACTGTTTGCCGGGTGGTTCATTCATGTATCAAATGACGTAGGGAGAACTTCTTTTTAATGTGGATATTATACACAGATGTAGAACCCTAGTCGAACAAATAGGTGATAGTAGACAGACAACGTGTGTCAAGCAGACAACAGAAGACATGGCCAAAAGCGCCATCTCTTCAATCAAGTCAATGATTTCGGCAATATTAATCACGAGGGATGCGATACACACATCCCGATAAGTCCATATCAATTCCTTTATTTAGTCATTCCGCTGCAGCATAAGGGTATAGGGCAGGGGTGGATACGGCTAGCCAATTAGACGCCGTTATTCATGGGTGAGTACCCAAAACCAAGTAAGATTCGCCCGTGATGTTCCATGTAACAAACATGAAATAATGAAATATATATACGTTAGGGCGTAGTGTTAATCCTGGTTATATCATCTTCCACACAGCCCCGTGGGACACAGATAGCCAACATTGAAGATCCCCAGGCTGGGGCTGCTGGGGCTCTGAGCTTTCAACTAATAAATGCGTTCTAATATTCTTCAATAATCTTTAAAGCATTTATTATTAGAAAAAAGATCCCATATAATCTAATCTCATGAACTTAACGTAACACGGAACGTAGTTTAATCTAGCCTAACCTGCTATATGATACCTTATCTTAACCTAACGTTAACATAACATAATCTTACGTAACCTAGCATTAAGAAACCTAATCTTACGTAACCTAGTATTAAGTAACCTAATCTTAACTTAGTCTAATGTATCAAAATCTAACATAACATAATCTAACTCAATCTAACCTAACCTATGTAACAATGAGTAGATCTAGTCGTATGAACAGGCAAAGTTCAGATGCGTAGATCGCGCACAAACATACGCACTGATGCACAGTGAAACAAATGATGTTATAAGACAAGGTTAGTGTGTTCGTTAATTACCGCTGTCGAAAGACCGGGTCAAAGATATTTGGCCCAGTTGTGTTTCAATTACAAGGTGTAACGAGAAAACAGAGCGAGATGGAGAAGTAGAGAGGTGGAACAGAGAGAGAGAAGAGAGAGAGAGACGGAGTGCAGAGGACTGAGCAGAGAATGAAGAGAGTGAGAATCAAGAGAGAGAGAGAGAGAGAGAGATAGAGAAGATATATGAGAAGAGAGAAGAGAGGAGAGAGAGAGACCAGACTGATCTGTGTAGTTGTTGCTGAGAACTATTCGTTTACTCATTAAAACACTTGTTTCCGTAAGCTTTTTAATTAGGTAAAAAACAATATAAGGTGATCACGATGGAAAATGAGTGAAGGTGGAGGTGGATTAGCGTATGAAGGAGTAGATGCGTGGATGGTGGAGGTAAGGAGGTTGGTAGGTGAGGAAGGTGGAGTGTGTCTTTAATTAGGTGTGAAGAGTAATAGAGTATGGGTGTGTGAGGTGGAAGGAGAGTGAGTTGAGAGGTGGGAGAGGTGGAGGTGGAGGTGGAGGAGAGGAGAGGGAGAAGTGGAGGAGAGGTAGAGGTAGAGGGGAGGAGGGGGTGAGAGGTGGAGGTGGAGAGTAGAGGGGAAAGTGAGATGGTGGAGAGGTGAGGAGAGGTTGGGGTGTAGTTGTGTGAGGTTGGTTCGAGGTAGAGGTAGAGGTAGAAGTTGAGGGGGAGGTGGAGGGAGAGGTGGAGGTAGGAGGTGGAGGTGGAGGTAGAGGTAGAGGTGGAGGTGGGGGTAGAGGTAGAGGTAGAGGTTGAGGTGGGAGGTGGAGGTGGATTTGGAGGTGGAGGTGGAGGTGAGGGAGGTAGGTAGAGTGGAGGTGGAGGTGAGGGTGGAGGTGGAGGTGAGGTAGAGATGAGGTGGAGGTGGAGGTGGAGGTGGAGGTAGAGGTAAGGTAGAGGTGGAGGTTGAGGTGGGGGGTGGAGGTGGAGGTAGAGATAGAGGTGGAGGTGGGATGGTGGAGAGTGTAGAGGTAGAGGTGGGGGGGGAGGTGGAGGTGGGAGGTAGAGGTAGAGGTAGAGGTGGAGGTGGAGGTGGAGGTGGAGGTAGAGGTAGAGGTGGAGGTGGAGGTAGAGGTAGAGGTGGAGGTGGAGGATGGAGGTGAAGGTGGAGGTGGAGGTGGAGGTAGAGATAGAGGTGGAGGTGGAGGTGGAGGTAGAGGTAGAGGTAGAGGTAGTAGGTAGAGGTAGAGGTTGAGGTGGAGATGGAGGGAGGTGGAGGTAGAGGTAGAGGTGGAGGTGGAGGTAGAGGTAGAGGTAGAGGTGGAGGTGGAGGTGGAGTGGAGGTGAGGTGGAGGTGGAGGTAGAGGTAGAGGTGGAGGTGGAGGTAGAGGTAGAGGTAGAGGTGGAGGTGGAGGTGGGGGTGGAGGTAGAGGTGGAGGTAGAGGTAGAGGTGGAGGTGGAGGTGGAGGTAGAGGTAGAGGTGGATTTAGAGGTAGAGGTAGAGGTAGAGGTGGAGGTGGAGGTGGAGGTGGAGGTGGAGGTAGAGGTAGAGGTGGAGGTTTAGAGGTAGAGGTAGAGGTAGAGGTTGAGGAGGAGGGTGGAGGTAGAGGTAGAGGTGGAGGTGGAGGTAGAGGTAGAGGTAGAGGTAGAGGTAGAGGTGGAGGTGGAGGTGGAGGTTAGAGGTGGAGTTGGAGGTGGAGGTGGAGGTAGAGGTAGAGGTAGAGGTAGAGGTGGAGGTGGAGGTGAAGGTGGAGAGGTAGAGGTAGAGGTAGAGGTAGAGGTAGAGGTGGAGGTGAAGGTGGAGGTGGAGGTGGAGGTAGAGTGAGAGGTGGAGGTGGAGGTGGCGGTGGAGGTAGAGGTGGAGGTGGAGAATGGAGGTGGATGTAGAGGTAGAGGTAGAGGTAGAGGTGGAGGTGGAGGTGGAGGTAGAGGTAGAGGTAGAGGTAAAGGTAGAGGTGGAGGTGGAGGTGGAGGTAGAGGTAGAGGTAGGGGTTTAGAGGTAGGAGGTTGTGGTGTGAGGTGAAGGTGGACGGTAGAGTAGAGTTAGAGGTAAGGTGGAGGTAGAGGTAGAGGTGGAGGTGGAGGTGGAGGTGGAGGTAGAGGTAGGAGGTAGGGTGGAGGTAGAGGTGAGGTGGAGGTGGAGGTGGAGGTGTAGAGGTAGAGGTATGAGGTAGAGGTGGAGTGGAGTGGAGTAGAGGTAGAGTTAGAGGTATGAGGTAGAGGATGGATGGTAGAGGTAGAGGTGGAGGTGGAGGTGGAGGTATAGAGGTTGAGGTGAGGTGGAGAGTGGTGGTGGAGGTGGAGGTGGAGTTGAGGTAGAGTTAAGGTAGAGGTGGAGGTGGTAGGTGGTAGGTAGAGGTAGAGGTAGAGGTGGAGGTGGAGGTGAAGGTGGAGGTTAGAGGTAGAGGTGGAGGTGGAGTGTGTGAGTGGATAGAGGTAGAGGTAGAGGTGGAGGTAGAGGTGGGGTGGAGGATGGAGGTAGAGGTAGAGGTGGAGGTGGAGGTGGAGGTAGAGGTAGGGATAGAGGTGGAGGTGGGAGGTGGAGGTGGAGTAGAGGTATGAGGTGGAGGTGGAGGTGGAGGTGGAGGTAGAGTAGAGGTGGAGGTGAAGGTGGAGTAGAGGTAGAGTGGAGGTGGAGGTAAAGGTGGAGGTGGAGGTGGAGGTGGATGTAGAGGTAGAGGTGGAGTGTAGAGGTGGAGGTAGAGGTAGAGGTAGAGGTAGAGTGTTGACGGTGGAGATGGAGGTGGAGGTAGTAGGTGGAGGTAGAGGTGGAGGTGGAGGTGGAAGTGGAGGTAGAGGTAGAGGTAGAGGTGAAGGTGGAGTTGGAGGTGGAGGTGGAGGTGGAGGTAGAGGTAGAGGTAGAGGTGGAGGTAGAGGTGGAGGTGGAGGTAGTGGTGAAGATGGAGGTAAAGGTGGAGGTAGAGGTGATGCTGGAGGTAGAGGTGAGGGCTGTGAGGTTGGTGCGGCTCCATAGGTAACCAGTACTAACTTAACTTACTTTAACCTAACATAACCTACCGTAATAACATACCTTAACATAACCTACCGTAATAACATACCTTAACATAACCTACCGTAATAACATACCTTAACATAACCTACCGTAATAACATACCTTAACATAAACCTACCGTTACTACTTACAACTACTAACCCTTAACATAACCTACCGTAATAACATACCTTAACATAACCTACCGTAATAACATACCTTAACATAACCTACCGTAATAACATACCTTAACATAACCTAGCCTAACTAGAAATATACCAAACAACACTATCGTTTAAGATTAAACGAACAAACAACAGTGAGTTTTTTCTCCACAATGACTGGAGAATATTCGTTATATCTCTCATCCTGTAAAAAAAGCGTTACACCTCAACAAATCCTTGCTTACTGGCAGAACAATTCACATAGATCTTTCGTGTTTTTAATTAAGCTCATGATAATATAACACATAACGTAACATTACATGGTCTCAAGTGGTCCCTTGTTAGGTATTTAACTATTACTTGTGCTCGTCTTAATGCTAATATGAAGAATAATGTTTTTTTAAAACCTAAAACAAAGATCAAAGTGAATTCGAACGTGAGTCCTGAATCAGAAATGGTTATAACCATAACCACAAATTTTAAAGGGGTGGACCGGTAAGCCAGCGGAAGGCCTTGGTCAGATGACCAAAGGTGGGTCATCATATGAATAAGACCTGAGTCCTGAAAATGGGAAGTATATTTCTTGCACTCTGAAGGACGGGGTGACGATGCTACAGTGCCGAGTGCCATCCGAACTGTAATGTCAGAAACGCACCTGGCAACACAATGATGGAATGAATGATAGTGAATGCGTTTCCTTACGCTGAGAGATATATACTCCCCTCAGTATATAGACATTTCTTGGTATAATAGATGCACCTCTTGTTGTATTATGAATAAAAGACATTTGACGAGCAGTTTAAGCGATGATACAAAGGTTTTCGATCCTTTGTGCATGATCTATCTGAAGCAGAGGCACGAGGTTGGAGACTTACATACCGGAAGCAAAGGAGAGGTGCAGCAGTTGAAGGTAGCGTCACTGATGGGCAAGGCCCACTAGTGGAAGTAGGTCACGTCCATAAACTGGGTCATCAGTTGCTAACACAGTTGTGCAAGACATCTGTACCAGCATTCTCATGGTGTTGATGTCTCATACAAGTCTCATTACATTAATGGTATACAGTACCGACAAGTTGATGAATAAGACACATGGGCAACATCTGGGTATCCTTATCTGACGAAATGTTTCGACTGTGTAGACTTTTTTTTTTTCACTCTAATACAGAAGCGACATTTATGCTGGAGACTGGAAGCTGAGAGATAATTCTGAAGTCTTTTCAGTAAAGATGCCCAGGTGTTGCACATTTTTTTATTCCTCAGATTTCCGGTATTGTGTGCCATTAATGAAAAGACTTTTCCACTGCATAAACATCTCACGGTGTGATGGTTTACAGTACCGAGAAGCTTGAGGGACTGATCTCCACCACCTTCCAAGGCTGACCGACCCATCACGGTGAACCTACTTGTATATATATATATATATATATATATATATATATATATATATATATATATATATATATATATATATATATATATATATATATATATATATATATATATATATACCTCCGTCTATCTATATCTTTAGGAGTATACACACTTCTTTGTGCATATACACCAACAGTTATATATATATATATATATATATATATATATATATATATATATATATATATATATATATATATATATATATATATATATATATATATATATATATATCATTAATGGCTGATATCTTTAATTTTCTCGAAGTCATTTATCGTTTAAGATTATTTTATTCTTGTATTTTCAACGTGTTCTTTGTATTTGGAATGATCTGTTATTTATTTAAAATGTTTATCTTCACACACTGCACACCGCCTGACATTTATTTTCTATTAATGTATTTTACAGCGCTGAGTTGTATAGATGATATACTACCGTAAAGCACCGGTATTTGTGTTTGTGTGTGTATTCATTGAATAGTGTTTGCTGGGGTCGAAATGGTACTCCTGACACAGCCTCAGTCGACAGGTTTTTCGACATTTACAGATAATAGACTCTGTCTGCATTCTGTCATACCTATTCATAAAGCTGTGGATAGAGCCTTCGAAACCTTATACCATCCCAGGATTTCATTTATAACTTGAACGCCTAATCCGATCGGCTTCAAACTTTCACTATTGGTGTATTCTAACTGGGGGAAGGTTCGTGCAACTAGTCGCAAATGCTGGTACCTTCTGCTCAATTTTATTTACACCATTCACAATTTTAGTCTCTGTGTGATAACCTCAGAAACTCTCTTCTGATTGGCTTCAAACCTTCATCGCTGTTGTTGGGTTGGCTGCCAGGGTGTGTAGGGACCACGTTCCTATTTTTATTTTTGAAAGGATATAGTACTGTCTTCTTGTGTACTGGAGGACCCTTCATATACAGGGCCTTTTTTTTCAGTGTTCAACGTTTTCGTTGACTTTCAGTTGAATTATTGTTGCACCTGCTGGTAACTATCACTGGCGAGTGCAACATAATGAACGATAAGTAAGACATGCGTAACAGTTAGGTATCTTTATTCCGAAACTTTTCGGCTACACAGTAGGCTTCTTCAGTCGAGTACAGAAAAGTTAGCAGAAGCAGTAAAGATGTGAACACGATGTAATCAGTCCATCACTTTTGATGACGTAGTTTTGAGGTGGTCAGTCCCTCAGCCTGGAGAAGAGTTTCGCTCCATAGTGTGGAGCTCCATCTTTACTGCTTCTGCTAATTTTTCTGTACTCGACTGAAGAAGCCTACTGTGTAGGCGAAAAGTTTCGGAATAAAGATACCTAACTGTTACGCATGTCTTACTTATCGTTAATTATGTTCCATCTTCTGGTGACAATCGCCGGCGATTGGAACATAATGAACAATGGCTGAATTTGAAGTCAACGAAAAAGTGGAGCGTCGTAAAGAAGGTGCTGTATATGCGAGGCCCATGTATTCTAAAGGTGCTGTATATGCGAGGCCCATGTATTCTAAAGGTGCTGTATATGCAAGGCCCATGTATTCTAAAGGTGCTGTATATGCGAGGCCCATGTATTCTAAAGGTGCTGTATATGCAAGGCCCATGTATTCTAAAGGTCCTGTATATGCGAGGCCCATGTATTCTAAAGAAGGTGCTGTATATGCGAGGCCCATGTATTCTAAAGAAGGTGCTGTATATGCGAGGCCCATATATTCTAAAGAAGGTGCTGTATATGCGAGGCCCATATATTCTAAAGAAGGTGCTGTATATTGCGAGGCCCATATATTCTAAAGAAGGTGCTGTATATGCGAGGCCCATATATTCTAAAGAAGGTGCTGTATATGCGAGGCCCATAATTCTAAAGAAGGTGCTGTATATGCGAGGCCCATGTATTCTAAAGAAGGTGCTGTATATGCGAGGCCCATATATTCTAAAGAAGGTGCTGTATATGCGAGGCCCATATATTCTAAAGAAGGTGCTGTATATGCGAGGCCCATATATTCTAAAGAAGGTGCTGTACATGCGAGGCCCAGATATTCTAAAGAAGGTGCTGTATATGCGAGGCCCATATATTCTAAAGAAGGTGCTGTATATGCGAGGCCCATATATTCTAAAGAAGGTGCTGTATATGCGAGGCCCATATATTCTAAAGAAGGTGCTGTATATGCGAGGCCCATATATTCTAAAGAAGGTGCTGTATATGCGAGGCCCATATATTCTAAAAGAAGTGCTGTATATGCGAGGCCCATATATTCTAAAGAAGGTGCTGTATATGCGAGGCCCATAATTCTAAAGAAGGTGCTGTATATGCGAGGCCCATATATTCTAAAGAAGGTGCTGTATATGCGAGGCCCATATATTCTAAAAGAAGGTGCTGTATATGCGAGGCCCATATATTCTAAAGAAGGTGCTGTATATGCGAGGCCCATGTATTCTAAAGAAGGTGCTGTATATGCGAGGCCCATATATTCTAAAGAAGGTGCTGTATATGCGAGGCCCATATATTCTAAAGAAGGTGCTGTATATGCGAGGCCCATATATTCTAAAGAAGGTGCTGTATATGCGAGGCCCATATATTCTAAAGAAGGTGCTGTATATGCGAGGCCCATATATTCTAAAGAAGGTGCTGTATATGCGAGGCCCATATATTCTAAAGAAGGTGCTGTATATGCGAGGCCCATGTATTCTAAAAGAAGGTGCTGTATATGCGAGCCCCATGTATTCTAAAGGTGCTGTATATGCGAGGCCCATATATTCTAAAGAAGGTGCTGTATATGCGAGGCCCATATATTCTAAAGAAGGTGCTGTATATGCGAGGCCCATGTATTCTAAAGAAGGTGCTGTATATGCGAGGCCCATGTATTCTAAAGGTGCTGTATATGCGAGGCCCATATATTCTAAAGAAGGTGCTGTATATGCGAGGCCCATATATTCTAAAGAAGGTGCTATATATGCGAGGCCCATGTATTCTAAAGAAGGTGCTGTATATGCGAGGCCCATATATTCTAAAGGTGCTGTATATGCGAGGCCCATGTAATCTAAGGTAAAAAAAAAAAGTTTCAATATGTGTAACTGCTGTTTTATAAATAAGAGAAAAACAGAACAAAAATTTTCTTTAACACGTCTGAATCCTGTCCTGTCTAATGATCTTGTGTATTTGTAAGAAACTTTGTGGACAGCCTTTAAATTACATAGCAATGTTAATTTTAATATTTATATATGACTATTTACGATCCTTTTTGTCTATAAGATGATCCTCTCCTCTTGTAGTGCATCTGTAAACTTAATATTCCTTAATAAGAAGCTTTTACTAGGATTATTAGCCCCTGAGGGTTAACAACCCGGGATAACTCTTAGGCATCTATTTGCTGCTAGATGAATATTGAGGGAAGTTTATGTTGCGCCTCGCAGTTTATATTTATATACATTTTACAGTTTACATGTGAGTTTTATTCTTTGTATATACATTAATTTTTTATAAATATATTAATGTCACTATTTGTTCTTCAGCGAGGCCCGAGAAGTTGAATGTTCCTGGAGCTGCCCCATATAATGTCACTTTCCTGGAAGACAAGAAAGTTAAGGTAGCAGCTGCAGCAGCGGAGGATGCAACCTCTGTGGCTGTAGCGGCGGCTGCGGCAGCTGCGGCAGTGACTCCAACACAGCACCAGGCTGCTGCTGCCGCGGCCAGCCACGCCCCCTCTCCTGCCTCCGTCAACGGCAGCCGCAAGTTAGTTTTTACCATCGACCAGGACGACCCGGGCCCTGCCACGCCCAAGATCTACGTCATCACGCCCACATATCGACGACCTGAGCAGGTATGTACGACTACAAACTGTATTAGCAGTCAATGTGAAGCACGAATCTGTCTCAGATCTCTCTCTCTCTCTCTCTCTCTCTCTCTCTCTCTCTCTCTCTCTCTCTATATATATATATATATATATATATATATATATATTATATATATATATATATATATATATATATATATGTCGTGCCGAATATGTAAAACTGGTCAATTAGCAAGAACTCATTTAAAATTAAGACCTTTCTAAAATTTTCTCTTATACGTTTAAAGATATATTTTTTTCATTAACGTTAATGTAAAAACTTTTAATTTTGCTCCAAAAGAATCTTAGAAAACTTACCTAATCTTATTATAAAAAGAACAATTTATTTTAGCCTAACCCAACTAAATACATTTTAGATTTGTTAACAGTAATTTAATACTAAACAAACTCAGTGAAATATATTTTTTTCGTTGGTTCAGAATGATTTGGGCGAAATTATTGCATACACAAATTTTCACTTGTCCTATATGGCAAGATGAACGTTGCTATTTAAGCCAAGATCGCAAGTTCTGCCTATTCGGCACGACATATATATATATATATATATATATATATATATATATATATATTATATATATATATATATATATATATATATATATATTTATATATATATTATATATATATATATAATTTATATTATATATTATATAAAAATATATATATTATATTTTATTATATCACACTGGCCGATTCCCACCAAGGCAGGGTGGCCCGAAAAAGAAAAACTTTCACCATCACTCACTCCATCACTGTCTTGCCAGAAGGGTGCTTTACACTACAGTATTTAAACTGCAACATTAACACCCCTCCTTCAGAGTGCAGGCACTGTACTTCCCATCTCCAGGACTCAAGTCCGGCCTGCCCGGGTTTTCCCTGAATCCCTTCATAAATATTACTTTGCTCACTTACCAACAGCACGTCAAGTATTAAAAACCATTTGTCTCCATTCACTCCCATCAAACACGCTCACGCATGCCTGCTGGAAGTCCAAGCCCCTCGCACACAAAACCTCCTTTACCCTCTCCCTCCAACCTTTCCTAGGCCGACCCCTACCCCGCCTTCCTTCCACTACAGACTGATACACTCTTGAAGTCACTCTGTTTCGCTCCATTCTCTCTACATGTCCGAACCACCTCAACAACCCTTCCTCAGCCCTCTGGACAACAGTTTTGGTAATCCCGCACCTCCTCCTAACTTCCAAACTACGAATTCTCTGCATTATATTCACACCACACATTGCCCTCAGACATGACATCTCCACTGCCTCCAGCCTTCTCGCTGCAACATTCATCATACCCATGCTTCACACCCATATAAGAGCGTTGGTAAAACTATACTCTCATACATTCCCTCTTTATCTCCAAGGACAAAGTTCTTTGTCTCCACAGACTCCTAAGTGCCCCAAACTCACCCTTTTCCCTCATCAATTCGATGATTCACCTCATCTTTCATAGACCCATCCGCTGACACGTCCACTCCCAAATATCTGAATACATTCACCTCCCCCATACTCTCTCCCTCCAATCTGATATTCAATCTTTCATCACCTAATCTTTTTGTTATCCTCATAACCTTACTCTTTCCTGTATTCACCTTTAATTTTCTTCTTTTGCACACCCTACCAAATTCATCCCAATCTCTGCAACTTCTCTTCAGAATCTCCCAAGAGCACAGTGTCATCAGCAAAGAGCAACTGTGACAACTCCCACTTTATGTGTGATTCTTTATCTTTTAACTCCACGCCTCTTGCCAAGACCCTCGCATTTACTTCTCTTACAACCCCATCTATAAATATATTAAGCAACCACGGTGGCATCACACATCCTTGTCTAAGGCCTACTTTTACTGGGAAATAATTTCCCTCTTTCCTACATACTCTAACTTGAGCCTCACTATCCTCGTAAAAACTCTTCACTGCTTTCAGTAACCTACCTCCCACACCATACACCTGCAACATCTGCCACATTGCCCATCTATCCACCCTGTCATACGCCTTTTCCAAATCCATAAATGCCACAAAGACCTCTTTAGCCTTATCTAAATACTGTTCACTTATATGTTTCACTGTAAACACCTGGTCCACACACCCCCTACCTTTCCTAAAGCCTCCTTGTTCATCTGCTATCCTATTCTCCGTCTTACTCTTAATTCTTTCAATAATAACTCTTCCATACACTTTACCAGGTATACTCAACAGACTTATCCCCTATAATTTTTGCACTCTCTTTTGTCCCCCTTTTCCTTTATACAAGGAACTATGCTGCTCTCCTGCAAATCCCTAGGTACCTTGCCCTCTTCCATACATTTATTAAATAATTGCACCAACCACTCCAAAACTATATCCCCACCTGCTTTTAACATTTCTATCTTTATCCCATCAATCCCGGCTGCCTTACCCCTTTCATTTTACCTACTGCCTCACGAACTTCCCCCACACTCACAACTGGCTCTTCCTCACTCCTACAAGATGTTATTCCTCCTTGCCTATACACGAAATCACAGCATCCTATCTTCATCAACTTTTTAACAATTCCTCAAAATATTCCCTCCATCTTCCCCAATACCTCTAACTTTCCATTTAATAACTCTCCTCTCCTGTTTTTAACTGACAAATCCATTTGTTCTTAGGCTTCCTTAACTTGTTAATCTCACTCCAAAACTTTTTCTTATTTTCAACAAAATTTGTTGATAACATCTCACCCACTCTCTCATTTGCTCTCTTTTTACATTGCTTCGCCACTCTCTTAACCTCTCTCTTTTTCTCCATATACTCTTCCCTCCTTGCATCACTTCTACTTTGTAAAAACTTCTCATATGCTAACTTTTTCTCCCTTACTACTCTCTTTACATCATCATTCCCCAATCGCTCCTCTTCCCTCCGCACCCACTTTCCTGTAACCACAAAACTTCTGCTGAACACTCTAACACTACATTTTTAAACCTACCCCATACCTCTTCGACCCATTGCCTATGCTCTCATTAGCCCATCTATCCTCCAATAGCTGTTTTATATCTTACCCTAACTGCCTCGTCTTTTAGTTTATAAACCTTCACCTCTCTCTTCACTGATGCTTCTATTCTCCTTGTATCCCATCTACCTTTTACTCTCAGTGTAGCTACAACTAGAAAGTGATCGATATATCTGTGGCCCCTCTATAAACCCTGTACATCCTGAAGTCTACTCAACAGTCTTTTATCTACCAATACATAATCCAACAAACTACTATCATTTCGCCCTACATCATATCTTGTATACTTACTTATCCTCTTTTTCTTAAAATATGTATTACCTATAACTAAACCCGTTTCTATACAAAGTTCAATCAAAGGGCTTCCATTTTCATTTACACCTGGCACCCCAAACTTACCTACCACACCCTCTCTAAAAGTTTCTCCTACTTTAACATTCAGGTCCCCTACCACAATTACTCTCTCACTTGGTTCAAAGGCTCCTATACATTCACTTAACATCTCCCAAAATCTCTCTCTCTCCTCTGCATTCCTCTCTTCTCCAGGTGCATACACGCTTATTATGACCCACTTTTTGCATCCAACCTTTACTTTAATCCACATAATTCTTGAATTTACACATTCATATTCTCTTTCTCCTTCCATAACTGATCCTTCAATGTTACTGCTACCCCTTCCTTTGCTCTAACTCTCTCAGATACTCCAGATTTAATCCCATTTATTTCCCCCCACCGAAACACCACCTACCCCCTTGGCTTTGTTTCGCTTAGGGCCAGGACATCCAACTTCTTTTCATTCATAACATCAGCAATCATCTGTTTCTTGTCATCCGCACTACATCCACGCACATTCAAGCATCCCAGTTTATATAAAGTTTTCTTCTCTCTTTTTTTAGTAAATGTCTACAGGAGAAGGGTTACTAGCCCATTGCTCACGGCATTTTAGTCGCCTCATACGACACGCATGGCTTACGGAGGAAAGATTCTTTTCCCACTTCCCCATGGACAATAGAAGAAATAAAGAAGAACAGAGCTATTTAGAAAAAGGAGAAAAAACTAGATGTATGTATATATATGTGCATGTGCGTGTCTGTGAAGTGTGACCAAAGTGTAAGTTGGAGTAGCAAGATATCCCTGTTATCTAGCGTGTTTATGAGACAGAAAAAGAAACCAGCAATCCTACCATCATGCAAAACAGTTACGGGTTTCTGTTTCACAGTCATCTGGCAGGACGGTAGTACTTCCCTGGGTGCTTGATGTCTCCCAAAACCTACTCCCTATATATATATTATATATATATATATATTATATATATATTTATATATATTATATATATAATATATTTTATATATATATATAAGTATATATATTATTATATATAATATATTTATATATATATATAAAATTATATATATATATATAAAATATATATATATATATATATATATGCAAAACAAACCACTCTGAAAGAATAGAAAAATTTCCCAAAGCGCTTTCTTGACTACTTCCCATTATCAAGGAACTAGGGAAAGTAAAGCATCCAGGAAGCTATAAAAAGGGGTCTGGCCAGCACCTCACTATCAGATCCCAAGGGTTTAAAACACGTGATGCGCGGCGACCCAATTTGGGGATAGGTCCTTGCAACAACTCACCCCAAGCTATTGTACCAAGAAAATTTTTAAATTATTATTTGCCCAGTGTTTATTAAATTCTTCCCAAATTCTATTAATATAAATGGATCTAATTTATATAAACCAAAGGAAATATTCATATTATTGTCAAAGCAGTTTTGACAATAATATGAATATTTCCTTTGGTTTATATAAATTAGATCCATTTATAATTAATAGAATTTGGGAAGAATTTAATAATTACACTGGACAAATAATAATTTTTAAATTTTCTTGGTAAAATAGCTTGGGGGTGAGTTATGCAAGGGACCTATCCAAGTTGGGGTCGAAGCGCGTCACGTGTTTAACCGTTGTGGGATCTGATAGTGAGGTGCTGGCCAGACCCTTATATAGCTTCCTTGGATGCTTTACTTTCATAGTTCCTTGATAATGTGAGTAGTCACGAATGCGCTAGGAATTTCTATTCTTTCAGAGTGGTTGTTTTGCATATTTTGAAATCACCTGTTTACTGTGATCTTATTGCATATATATATATATATATATATATTATATATATATATATATATATATATTATATATATATATTATATATATATATATATATATATATATTATATAATACATATGTATATATATATATATATATATATATATATATATATATATATATATATATATATATATATATATATATATATATATATATCTGATGGAGTCCACCTCTGGTGCAAATTGTGGGACCCATAACCTAGGGGAAGTGGATAAAAAGGCTTCGAGGAAGAATATTTAGATTTCTTCCTGAAGCCATTTGAATTTTCCACTTTCCCTACAACCCCATCTTTTCATTCTTTTGTACCAATAGGTATATTATATTACATAATATATTACAAAAGATTTAAGAGACACAATGCTGATATAAACATAGCATATACAATACACGAGGATTGAGAGATATTTCTAGTCCATATTGCTACGTGTTTGTCACTGATTATAATACGTTTGGCATGCAAAGAGTATGTTACAATTTATTTGGCATATGTCACACTCCCATATAGGCTGCCTCCCAACTAGCAAACCGGGTGCTAAGGGTTTAACGATCACTAGGGTACCCGTCCTTAAATCAGTACCTTGCTTCATTGACCAATCACAGGCAAGCCCGCCAAAGCTGGGGCACTGTGGTTCACTTGCGGTCAGCATTTGGCAGACTTGCCTACCTGCTGGTTGAGTGCGATGCACTTTCTCTGGCTTTTGCCTTGCCATCTGTCACCATCGTGTACACTTATTATTATTCTATCTGTACTTAATGTATATATATATATATATATATATATATATATATATATATATATATATATATATATATATATATATATATATATATAATATATATATATATATGTATATAGTGGGTGAAGGTAAAATATACATTATAATCTATCAGTTGAATTTATTTTGCTCCAAATCCCATTACAACCAGGTCACAGGCCATTCATAACATGTGTTCGTAATAATGTGAAAATCTCATCCAGCTCCTCAGAGCTGGGGCCCGTGCCCAAGATACAGCAGGTATTACCCCCTCTGAACAGCAGCGCTGAGTTGCTGGAATAGAAAACTAGCCGCCCTGGGATCCCTAGTTACCCTGATGAGTCTTTTGCCTAGCTCGTTATGGAACTTAGAAGCATTTTTTCCTCACGGGTTAAGGGTCTCCGAGCCTATGGGAAAAAACATGTACTATATAAATAATATATATATATATATATATATAATATATATATATATATATATATATATATATTATATATATATATATATATATATATATATATATATATATATTTATTTATATAGTACATGTATATATATATATATATATATATATAATATATATATATATATATATATATATATATATATATATATATTATATATATATATATATATATATATATATATAGCAAATAGTGCATAGTGCAAACCAAGCGATACAAGATGCAAAACAAATACGGGGAGAGTAGAATGATAGCTCTAGGTCTTTCGTGTTGCAATCAACACATCATCAGGAGCTTGCAAAATTGCAGAAAAGAGGTGCCTGGTCATTTCTGGTGCTCTCTCACTCTAGTAAAGGCGGTCCTCTGGGAACGTTATTTGCTAGAACCCCTCCTCTATTCTGCAATTTTGCAAGCTCCTGATAATGTGTTGATTGCAACACGAAAGGCCTAGAACTATTATTCTACTCCCCCGGTGGTTGTTTTGCATCTTGTATCGCTTGGTTTGCGATATTTACTTGATATATATATATATATATATATATATATATATATATATATATATATATATATATATATATATATATATATATATATATTACCTGGAGAGAGTTCCGGTTGTCAACGCCCGCGCGGCCCGGTCTGTGACCAGGCCTCCTGGTGGATCAGAGCCTGATCAGCCAGGCTGTTACTGCTGGCTGAACGCAATCCAACGTACGAGCCACAGCCCGGCTGGTCAGGTACCGACTTTAGGTGCTTGTCCAGTGCCTCCTTGAAGACTGCCAGGGGTCTATTGGTAATCCCTCTTATGTATGCTGGGAGGCAACTGAAGTCTCGGGCCCCTGACCCTTACTGTATTGTCTCTTAACGTGCTAGTGACACCCTTATACATTGTGTGTGTGTGTGTGTGTGTGTGTGTGTGTGTGTGTGTGTGTGTGTACTCACCAATTTGTACTCACCTATTTGTGGTTGCAGGGGTCGAGTCATAGCTCGGGCCCGCCTCTTTCACTGATTGCTACTAGGTCCTCGCTCTCCCTGATCTTGAGCTTTATCATTACCTCGCTTAAAACTAGGTATGGTTCTGCCTCTCACCACATCACTTCATAGGCTATTCCGTGGCGCTGATACTCTATTACTGAAGAAATTACGTCAGAACATCCCTTTGATTCATCTGAGTCTTACAACTTCCATTGTGTCCTATTGTTTGTTATGTGTCCCATCTCTGGAAACATCCTGTCTTTGTCCTCCGTGTCTATTCTGCGCAGTATTTTATATGTCGTTTTCATGTCTCCCAGACCCTCCTTGGCATCCAGTGTCCGTCAGGCCGATTTCCCTCAACCTTTCTTCGTTCGTATCAATCCCCGTAGCTTGGGATAGGCTTGTGCAAAACTTTGCACTTTCTCTAATTCTTGACGTGGCTTGACTATGGTGTGGTTCCAAAATGAGTAGCTGCCATACTCCAGTATGGGCCTGACGTAAATGGTTTTACAGTGTTCTTGACGACTCCTTATGAGGTATCGGAAACGCTTATCGTAGGTTTGCAGGCGCCCGTATGCTGCAGCAGTTATTGTTTATGTGCGCCTAAGGAGATTGCTCGGTGTTATACTCACCCCAGATCTTTTTCATTGAGTGAGGTTTGCAGTCTTTGGCCATCTATAAATATATTGTGTCTGCGGTCTTTCTGTTGCCCTTCCCCATTATTCATGACTTTGCATTTGGCAGAGGTTAAACTCAAGGAGCCAGTTTCTGGACCAGGCTTGTAGCCTTGTCCGGTCTCTTTGTAGTTCCTGCCTGATCCTCATTCGATTTGATTCTTTCCTCTTTAACTTCACATCATCTGCCAAACAAGGGACACTTCTGAGTCTTATCCCTTCCGTTATTGTAGTTTTTCATATATTCCAAGAACAGCACAGGTCCTAGGATGACCCCTGTGGAACCCCGCTTGTCACAAGCGGCCCCACTCTGACACACTCGTCAGCGTACCTTGACTCGTTGTGCCTCCCTAGTAAGTATTTTCTTTGATCCATTGGCAGTGCATTTCTGTTATGTGTGCCTGATCTTCTAGCTTTTTCAGTAACCTCTTGTGAGGAACTGTGTCGATGGCCTTTTTGCAGTTCCAAAAATATGCAGTCGATCCACCCTCTCTATCTTGTTTACTTCATGTCACCTTGTCATAAACTCTAGATAGGTTGTGACACAGGTTTTTCCTTCCCTGAAACCATGCTGGTTCGTCAATTAACCACTTGTTTCTTTCCAGGTGCTCCTCCCACTCTCCTCCTGATCGCATCTTCTCATGACATTGCATACTTACTATAATTTAATGGGGGACCGGTTTAAGCCAGGCGGAAGCTCGGTCAGATGACCAAAAGCATCCAAGGGGGTCATCATTCTGACTAGAACCGCTGTCAGGGAAACATTTGTCTTGTTTTCCTGACGAACTTACCTAACCTAACCTAACATTGCATACTATACACGTTTGTGAGTGATACAGGTCTGTAGTTAGTGCTCATGTCTGTACTCCCTTTTTAAAAATTGGGACTAAATTGCCATCTTCCATAACTCAGGGAGTGCCCAGTTTCAAATGATGTGTTGAAGATCTTTGTTATTGGCACCCACACAATAATCTCTGCTCCCCGCTTTATGGACCCAACGGAAGAGATGTGTCTGGTCCCACCGCCACTTTGAGTTGACACTCCCGTGTTAGTTCGCATAGCAGCTTCTTCACTTCTCCTTGGTTTTTTTGTACTCATCCAGCACTTGGCGGTTGTACCCCCCTGTTCTGATTTCCTGGAGTCCTACTGGTTTCATGTTATATACTTCTTTAAATCTCGTGTTGTGCTACTGACAATACTATCGGTCGTTTCTGTGAATTCCCCATCACCCTTCTTCAGTTGATTACCCTGGTCCTTGACTGTTGTTTTCCTCTGATGTGGATGTACAACAGCTTCGGGTCGTCTTGACTTTCGATGCTATGTCATTTTCATATTGTCGCTGAGCCTCTTCTTATCTGTGCATATTCATTGCTGGTCTTCGGCTATTCTCTTTATTTTCTGAGTTCTTGTCTTCTGTACCTTTTCCATTCTCTAGTACACTAGTTTTTGCCTCCCTACACCTGTTGGGTGATCAGGACTCGTTCTGTTCTTCCCTTATTTCTGTTTCCCTTGGGAATAACAAAACCTCTCCTCTGCCTCCTTGCATGTTTGTTGCAACATAGTCCCATCATTTCTTGTACTGGTTTTCTTGTCAGTTCCTTCTCCCATGAATGTTTTGAAGAGACTGATCTCTCACTCTAACTTGCTGAGTAGTTCCCCTTTTTGTTAGTTTGGTTTTTCCCACCAATTCAACTGCTTCTCTCTCCACTCTTGGAGCTTCAACTACGTATGTAAGTCGAAGCACTGAAACACATGATCACTTGCTCCCAGGGGCCTTGTATACAAGATATCCTCGATGTCTGAACTACTCAAGGTGAATAACCAAGGTCCAGTCTTGCTGTTCATCTTCTCCATCTTTATGGTAGTGTTCTCTAACATGTTGATGCATGAGGCTTTTCAGTTCTACATCCATTCATCCTTTGGCTCTCCTTGTTTTGGAAACCCATGGGCTCCAGGTTTTCCAGTCAATCTCTTGTGATTGAATCACCCATAACTAGTAACTTTGTCCCCCCACATGTGCTCTCATGGCCACCTCGGCTTGTGTGTCGACCATGGCTCTGTTGTCTCATCGTATTCTGCTCATGGTTACTGTAGTAGTTCTGTGGCTGGGTTTTTGTACATTACTGCTATTATCACCTTATGTCCCTCAGACTGGATTGTTTCCTACTAAGTAGTCCCTTTCACCCGTGCCATCCATCCTTCCATTTTCTCAAAACCCACTGGCTTTTAATGAAGCAGTGCAATCCTCCTCCCCCTCTCCTCCCGTGTCTTTCCTGAGGATTTGATTTACGGTGGGAAAAGCATTGAATCCGTTTTATTCTGGCGAGTTTTGTTTCTGTGAGTGCTATTATGTCTGGGGATGTCTCCTTGATTCTTTCATGCCTCTCTCATATTATTTGTTATTCCAACTGCATGTGTATACCATAACTTCATTCTTTCTCAAGTCTGTGGTCTGGGAGGTGTATTGGGGGTTGGGGAAGTGGGAGACCTGTTAAGGACTGTGGGTGGTTGCTGTGGGGGTGGAGTTTGTAATTGTTGTGGGTGGGGGCATATGGATTATGACATGGGGTGTTTTGGTTTAGAGTGTTTGAGGCTGCACTGGGGTTGCACCTGGTTGGGAGGCTTCTATAGGTAGCTGTGAGGGAGGTTGTATTTGATTTTCTTCTGTGTCTGGGATCTTCCTAGCTGTCTTTGCTCCTCCCTCTACTTTCCTCCTTTCGCCTTTGTATCATCTCTCTCAGTTTCTGCCTTTCGTCTTGTGTTCTGTCGCGCGTTCGAGATACACTTCCTGTATGCCAGCATGTCCCATTAATCGTGCTTTCGCCCTCAGTATTGTTCCGAGTCGATTCTCTGCCTTGAGGTCACTATCACTGGCGGGTTCTTTTTTTTACAAACCCCCTTTCTCTGAAAATTTTCCATGCGGTACAATGTCGTCTTCTACGATTACTTTATGTGCTTTCAATTGCTTTTTTTTTCTTGTTTTCTTGCTTCTATGTTTCCCCTTCAACTTCAGTAGCCCATACACAAAGACTGTCTCACCCTTTCAATTTCCCAATGCATCTCCATGTTATCCCCTCATTCAATTGATTTACCTCATTGAAGCTTTCCTTCTTCAGTTTCATAGCTACTGTACATGGGCTCAGTGCATGTCATTTTCCTTCTCGGCTTTACCTGGGCTCTGTTGTGGTCTTGTAGGAACTCACATATAGCTTAGCTCTTTCATTTATACAGTCTCAACGGATAGAGCGTCTACATGCAGTTTTGCTACTTTCGTCCCCTTCACAGTACCTTATTTGTGGCTGAGGTAGCGGTCTCTGTTGACAATCCAAAAATGTTCTTTTGTTACTTTAGGGCTGTTTCAGTTTCTGTTACATCTTCTAATGCCTGTTTGATCATGGCCTAGCTGCTTTGGACTTTCTACCTACCATCTTCTGCTTTAATTGTAGTAGCCTCATGCCTTCTATTCTCATGCTAAGTTCTTCTAGTTTCTTTTCCCATTTCTTGTTCCCTTTTTGTGGAGCTCTGCTGCCCAATCTTCCTTTGCAGTCCTCCTCCTGTCTCTTGGGTTTTCTTGTTGCTCTCTGGGCAACCATTTTTTTTTATATGATTGCCTCAGTGGGGGAAACTATGTAATTCTGTATGTTAGGGTTAGTATTGTATATGTCAGAGTGTGGGGGGTGGAGTAGAGGGAGGAACGTGGCTTTGTATGGGATAGTGGGGAGGGGGAGTGGGAAGGAGAGTGAAGCAAGTGGGGGTAAGTGGGTGAGTGGGATGAGGGAGAGGTGGGGGGGGCTGGAGTGAAAGTGTGGAGGGGAGGATCAGGTGAAGGAGTGAGATGTCGGTGGGGGAGGGGGTGGAGTGTTGTTGAGTCTTGGCAATATGTGTGTGTTGTGTGTGTGTGTGTGTGTGTGTGTGTGTGAGTGTGTGTATTGTTGTGGGTGTGTGTGTTGCGTGTGTGTGTGTGGGGGGGGGTGTGGGGGGTGTGGGTGAGAAGTGTGGGTGATTGTGTGGGTGGGTGATGTGGGTGGATGTGTGGGTGGGTGTGTGTGGGTGTGTCGTGGGTGTGTTGGGTGTGTGTGGGTGTGGGTGTGTGGGTGTGTTTGTGTGTGGGTGTGTGTGGGGGTAGGTGTGGGTGTGTGTGTGGGGTGTGGATTGTGGGGAGTGTGTGGGTGGTGGGTGATGGGTGCGGTGGGTGTGTGGGTGGGTGTTGGTGTGGGGTGTGTGGGTGTGTGGGTGTGTGTGGGTGTGTGGGTGTGTGTGGGGTGGGGTAGTGGGTGGGTGTGTTGTGGGGTGTGTGGGTGTGTGTGTGTGGGGGTGTGTGTGGGGGGTGTGGCGGTGGGGGTGGGTGTGTGTGGGTGTGTGGGTGCTGTGTGGGTGTGTGTGGTGTGTGTGGGATTAGTGGAGTTGTGTGTGGGTGTGTATGGATGTTGTGGTGTGTTTGTGGGTGTGTGGAGTGGTTGTGGGTGTGTGGGTGTGTGGAGTGGGTGTGGGTTGTGTGTGGGTGTGGGTGTGTGTGGGTGTGTGTGGGTGTGTGTGGGTGTGTGTGGGTGTGTGTGGGTGTGTGAGGTGGGGTGTTGGGTGTGGAGTGTGTCGTGGGAGGTGTGGTGCGCACACTAGGCTACGCTACTCTTTTGAAGAGTTATAAAAAAATTTCACAATCAATTCCTTATTAATATGCAATAATATATACTATATATTATTAATTGCGTACAGTTGTGTTTCGTGTGTGTGTGGTTTACTAGCTAGTCGTTCTTTGAAAAAGAGGGTGGGGGGGTCACGTTAACACTATTTGTTATTGTGTTGTTTCACGTAAACCTCTCCGGCACAGATTTCCGCACACTACGCTACTTTACTTTTTGAAGATTATAGGTATTATTTTTTCTCAATAAATTCCGTATTAATAATACGGTTTATTATAACAAAATTCCGGGTGCACAGTGTTTTGTATGTGCGTACTTATTACTAGCTTGTCCCTCAGAAAACGGGGGGGGGGGGGGTTCACTAGGCTGTACAATCTTCTGGAGTTTTACCTGGCGATATTTAGATATTTACTAACCACTATCTATATCCGGGTACTGAAATAGGGAGAGGAGATGGGTGTTTGCAATACAACCAGCAGGGCGAGGACTGCTGAGACTTTAGACCCTACCAAAATTTTTTAACCACAATTAGCAAGTGATGTAGTCTGCACAACATTGGAGGTTCCTGATGGTCGGCTGATATCAACTCCTTAAATTTGTAACTCCTTCAGGAACTTTATCATTGCATTCAAGTTTTTTTTTTCTTTTTCTTTTAAGGACTGGTATTCCCTCTTTTTTCTTTAGTACAGTATTATGGTCATACAAGTATGATGATGTTAGCTACTTCACAACACCAACAGCTGGGGGATTGGAATACTATTTTTTCTTACTTTCAGTATTTACTTAATCACTCTTTATGACTTAATCACTACACTGCTGCTATATCAACCAACATATGTATTTGTTTATATTTCAGATCACCGTTAACCAATTAACTGTCTTGGATATTTTGTGATCAACACTGCGGCCAGTAGCCTGTTCAGCTGGACTGCTTACCCTCCCTCACTCATATTTATTCAAATTTCTAATTGTAAAATTCTTCGATCCTATCACATTATTCGCTACTCTTGAAAGCTATACACTCTTGTAGGTATGTTCACTGTATTCACTCACGTACGATGACCGCTATTTAATATTCTTAGGACAGCCACTAAAACGCTAAATCCTGGGAGCTCTATTTAGCGATACGCTTCACGAGTGTGATTTTGTGTGTGTTTGTGTGTGTGTGGTGTTGTTGTGTGTGTGTGTGTGTATGTGTGTGTGTGTATGTGTGTATGTGAGTGGTATGTGTATGTGTATGTGTGTATGTGTGTATGTGTGTGTGTGTGTTTGTGTGTCGTGTGTGGTGTGTGTGTGTGCGTGCGTAGTGCGTGTGCGTTGTGCGTGTGTTGTGACAGTGTGTGTGTGCGTGTGTGTGTGTGTGTGTGTTGTTGTGTGTGGTGTGTGTGATGTGTGTGTGTGTGTGTGTGTGTAGTCACCTAATTGTACTCACCTAATTGTGGTTGCAGGGGTCGAGACTCAGCTCCTGGCCCCGCCTCTTCACTGAGTGCTCCATGAGCTTTATCATGCATCATCTTAAGGCTATGTATGCTTCCTGCCTCCACTACCTCACTTGCTAGGCTATTCCACTTTCTGACTACTCTATGACTGAAGAAATACTTCCTTACAACCCTTTGACTCATTTGGGTCTTCATCTTCCAATTGTGGCCCCTTGTTTCTGTGTCCCTTCTCTGGAACATCCAGTCTCTGTCCACTTTATCTATTCCACTTAATATTTAGTATGTTATTATCATGTCTCCGCTTACCCTCCAGTCCTCCAGTGTCGTCAAGCCGATTTCCCTCAATCTTTCTTCGTAGGACATTCCCCTTAGCTCTGGAACTAACCTTGTCTAATTTCTTGACGTGCTTGATCATGTGTGGGTTCCAAAAGGTGCTGCATACTCCAATAGGGCACCTTGAGTACACCGGGGGGTTCGTACAGTGTCTTGAACATTCCTTACTAAGGTATCGCAGTAACGCTATTCTCAGGTTTGCCAGGCGTCCATTATGCCGCAACGGCTATTTGGTTGATGAGTCTTCCGGAGACGAGCTCGCGCTGTTTATACTACCCCAAGGATCTTTCTACGTGCGTGGTTTGCAGTCTTTGGCCACCTAGGCATATTCTCCGTCTTCGGGTCTTCTTTGCCCCTTCCCCGATCTTCATGACTTTTCATTTGGCGAAGTTAAATTGAGGAAGCCGAGTTGCTGGACCAGGTGTCAGCCTGTCCAGGTCCTCTTTGAAGTCCTGCCTGATCCTCATATGATTTAATTCTCTCATTAACTTCAATCATCTGCGAACAGGGGGGACACCTCTGAATTCTATCCCTTCCATCATGTCATTCACATATACCAGAAATTGCACTAAGTCTAGGGACCGACCTCTGTTGGGACCCCCCTCGTCACAGGTTGCCCACTTGCGATACCCTCATCACGTACCATGAATCGGTTGTTGCCTCCCTGTCTGGTATTTCTGATCCATTGCAGTGCCATTCCTGTTATAGTGCGTGATATATGTATTATGTGTGTGTATGTATATTATATATATATATATATATATATATATATACTCTATATATTATATATATATATATATATATTACTATATTATATATATATATATAATTTATATTTTTATATATATATATATATATTAAATATATGTATGTATGTATGTGTTGTGTTGCTGTTGTGTAGTTTGTGTATGTGTGTGTGTGTGTGTGTGTGTGTTGGTACTCACTAGTTGTACTTACCTAGTTGAGGTTGCGGGGGTCGAGTCCGAGTCATGGCCCAGCCTCTTCATGATTCGCTACTTTAGGTCACTCTCCTGAGCCGTTGAGTGTGTGTGTGTGTGTGTGTGTGTGTGTGTTATGTGTGTGTGTGTGTGTGTGTGTGTGTGTGTGTGTGTGTGTGTGTGTGTGTGATGTGTGTTTTTTTGTTTGTGTGTGTGTGTGTGTGGACAATAACACCTAACCATAATGTATCATAATTTTACATAATCTTCTGAAGCATATTTTAGGTGAAGTTGCAGATGAAGAGGGACGGGGTAAGTTGTGGGTTGTGTTGAATTATCGTTCTATTAGGGAAGGAGGAGGTGAGTCTAGAAAGGGGCCTGGTGAGAGGTGGGTATTGAACCTTAGGAGATTTCTGCAGGCTGGCTGTTCACTCCTTGCTACCCCTTTCCTTCCCTTCACTGCTACCTTTTCCTGTGATCGACGATTTTTTTATATGCTTCCTCTGCGGTTCTCTCTTCATTTATGTTTTGCCCTAATCCAGGAATGCATGAAGATACATCTATGTACTCCTCGAGAACACTTTCTGTCTCAAGATACTGTTTCGAGCTAATTCTGACCAGAAGCATAGTTTGACCGGACGTCGTTTGTCCTAGCAGTCCTTCCCGATTCTTTGAAAACTTTCCCTCTGCTCTAATTCTTACTCCTTCCACCTGCAAACTCTCAGATTTCAGTTCGTCCTCCTCCCATTTTCATGACCTACCAACAGCCTCCTTGAGACCATGGATCATCAGCTACCTCACTCATTCTTCTTTCATTATCTTTTCCTTCAGGTTGCTTTGTCTGTTGTCCCTATTTTCCTTGCTGCCTCTTTTATCACCACCCGTGCCTCTGACATCCGTGCCTCTGACACCCGTGCCTGTGACACCAGTACCTTCCGGTCTCCGGTCTCCTCCTGTGATCTTTTCTGCTTAAGTCATTTCTCCATCGTGCCTTCCTGATTTCTCTGTATGGTTTTTCCTTCAGTATTACCCTTCCTCTCATTTTCTCCAGAGTCTTTTTCAACTTTTTTTCTGTCTTCGGGTTCATCGGTGGCTGTTGTAGTTATCCTTTTATCCAATTAAAGCTTTCATCTCTTCTTTTGTTTAAACGTTCTCAGGTTTACTGCCTTATCATATTTTACTATTTTTTATCACATCCCTCACACATTTTTCCTCTTCAAACCAGTTATTGTTAATCGAATTCTGTCACTCAGCCAGGGCCTCCAAGAGAAATTTTGCAAGGCAGAACCAGACTGCTTTGAGGTCCCTGGAGGCAGGTTGAAGCTTCTCTCAGAAGTGGGTATTTGAAGTCCAATAAAACCATTCGTAAACTTTCATAAATGCTTTATTTCCTGCTCAGCAGAATGACCAGATAACATATACTTCATACATACACTCTGTAGATTTTGATTATTTTTGTTAAACTATAACTATACAGATGACTAAATTTTTAAATATATAATAAGTTCTTTCAAAGTAAAAAAAATTCTTGAAAGTTTTAAATTTGCTTAGACTACTTACTGGAATGAGCTTTTCTGACCTTTTGTCTGCAAAATTTCTAATAACATTACCAAAGTCAATTTCTCTGGCAATGCTTGATTCAATACTAAGTCTTACTAAATCAACAAGTCTGGTTTGAGACATATTAGACCTTAAAAAGTTTTTGATATGTTTGAGTTTCCTACTGTAGCTGGAATTGTCAACAATATTCTCAAACTAACACAAACATTTGCAAATATCTTACAAAGTTTGTAATCTGTTAATTAATTTAGCAATTCTAAAGGTTTCAGTTCTGCTTTTCCAAAATTTCCTTTATGTACTAATGGTGTTAGGTAAGACACATATGCAACAGTTAGGTATCTTTATTTCGAAACGTTTCGCCTACACAGTAGGCTTCTTCAGTCGAGTACAGAAAGGTTGATAGAAGCAGAAGATACTTGAAGACGATGTAATCAGTCCATCACCCTTAAAGTTTTGAGGTGGTCAGTTTCCCCCAGTCGGAGAAGAGCATTGTTCCGTTGTCTGAAACAATATGAAGTTGAAGTGACAGAATGGGGCCTTTATATAGTGCCAGGAGGTGAGACGTAGGTTGCTTTGGGAGGGCAGGTCCTTCTCAAACCCAGCCGTTCTCACTAGTAAGGTTGTCGAAGTGGTCTGTACCAAGATACCCTTGGTTGCATGTCTGACAGAATTTAACATTTAAAAAGGTATGAAATACCGACAGATGTTAGGTAAAAACACATATGCAACAGTTAGGTATCTTTATTTCGAAACGTTTCGCCTACAAAAGTAGGGTTCTTCAGTCGAGTACAGAAAGGTTGATAGAAGCAGAAAAATACTTGAAGACGATTTTAATCAGTCATCCCTTAAAATTTTTAGGTGGTCAGTCCCTCAGTCTGGAGAAGAGCATTGTTCCTTTTGTCTGAAACAATAGAAGTTAAAGGAAAAGGGGCCCTTTATATAGTGCGGAGGTGAGACGTGGGTTGTTTTGGGGGAGGGCGGGGTCCTTCTCAAACCCAGCCGTTCCCCTAGTAGGGTTGTCAAAGTGGTCTGTACCCAAGTCCCCTTTGTGTTGCAGGTCTGACAAATGAAATTAAATTGGATAAAATACCGACGTTTTAGGTAAAAATATGCAACAGTTAGGTTTTTTTTTCAAAACGTTTCGCAAAAAGATCCCAAAAATTTTGCAATGTGTTTTCCCTAACATCTGTCGGATTTCATCCCTTTTTTAAATTTTCATGTATAATGGTAAATGCGCATTTTGCTGCAAAATTTTCATTATAAAGGTGCGGCCCCCGGACCCATGTACGGTAACCCCCCTCTTATCCCCCTTCCCTTATTTCCCAGCTTCTCAACTTTTTTATTTTTCTTTTTTCTCTACTTTTTTCCTCACGTTGGTTAAACCGCAAATGTATCGGGGTTTTTCTTTGGGTTTCAGAGAAGCCCAAAAAAAGACGCCACTCCGTGGCTGCAGTTTCCCCTCCTTTGCGATATTATGATCCCCTCAAAATTTTAAAGGGTTTTAATACAATGGTTGATGTACAGTACCCGGGGGCTGGGTATGTGGTGTGTGTGTGTGTGTGGTGTGTGTGGGTATGTGTGTGTGTGTTGTGTGTTGTGTGTGTGTGTGTGTATTGTGTATGTGTTGGTGTGTGGATGTTTTTGATTTTTGTGTATTGTGTATATATGTGTGTGTGTGTGTGTGGTTTTGTGGGGTTTGTGTGTGTGTTTGTGTGTGTGTGTGATTGGGGTGTGTGTGGTGTGTACTACATATTTGTTCACCCATTTTTTTTGCAGGGGGCGGTCCTAGCTCCTGGGGCCCCCCCTTCACCGGGTTTCACTAGCCCTCTCTCTCCCCCCTCCATGAGCTTTATCAAACCTCGTCTTAAAAAATGTTATGGTTTCCCGCCCCCCCACTACGTCATTTTTTAGGCTATTCCCCCTGCCTTACAAAAATCTATGACTGAAAAAAAACTTTCCCCTTCTTTTGAATCATTTGTGTCTTCACTTCCAAATTTTGGCCTCTTGTTTTTGGTCCCCCCCGGGGAAAATCCCGTCTCTGTCCCCTTGTCATTCCACGCGTATTTTTATGTCGTTATCTGTCCCCCTGACCCCCCCTGTCCTCCCGTGCGTCAGGCCCATTTCCCTTAAACTTTTTTATAGGACATTCCCCTTTTTCTCTGGAAAATAAACCCTTTTTTGCAAACCCTTTTACTTTCTCCAGTTTTTTTGACGGCTTTACAAGGCGGGTTCCAAACAGGTGTGATACTCCCGTATGGGCCCGACATACACGGTGTACAGTGTCTTTAATGTTCCTTACTAAGGTTCGGGAAAGTGTTCTCAGGTTTGCCAGGCGCCATAGCTGCAGCATTATCTGACATGTGTGCTTCCCGGGGCTTGTCGGTGTTATCCCCCCAAAATCTTTTCTTGAGTGAGGTTTGCAGTCTTTGGCCCCCTAGCCTTACCCGTCTGTGGTTTCTGTGCCCTTCCCTATCTTTTATATTTGCATTTTGGGAGGTTTAAAATTTGAGAAGCCCTTTTTTGGGCCAGGTGTCCGTTGTCCCGGTCTCTTTGAAATCCTGCCCGGTCCTCATAGATTTTTTCTTCATTAACTTCACATATCTGCAAAAAAGGGGCATTCATCTAGCCCTTCCGTCTTCGTTTCCATAACCAAAAAAAGCACTGGTCCTAGGACCCCCCCTGTGGGGCCCCCCCTCGTCAAGGTGCCCCTGTGAACTTTATTCGTACCCGACTCGTTGTTCCTCCCTGTCAGGTATTCCTTATCCATTGCAGTGCCCTTCCTGTTTTATGCGCCTGAGCTCTGCTTCTGCATAAACCTTTTGAGGGAAATGTGTCAAAAGGGCCTTCTTGCATCCAAGAAGATGCAAACAAAAACCCCCCCTCCTCTCTTGTCTTTCTTCTGTTATTTTTTCAAAAACTCCCGAAGGTTTGTGACAAGGATTTGCCTTCCCTGAATCCGGCGGGGTTGGCTTTTACTCCCCGTTCCGTTCCCGGGGTTCCCCCCTCTCTTGAAAATCTTCCCCAAAATTTTGCATACTATACACGTAAATGACACAGGTCTATGGTTAGTCCCTCTTTTCTTTTCCCCTTTTTTTTAAAAATGTGTGTGTGTGTTGTGTGTGTGGTTGTGTGTGTGTGTGTGTGTGTGTTGTGTGTGTGTGTGGTGTGTGTGTGTGTGGTGGTGTGTGTGTGTGGTGTGTATGTGTGTGTGTGTGGTATGTGTAAATACCTTGGGCACCTCCACAATTGAAATGCTTGTCCCTGGGCAGTACCAGAATTTCTTTCACGGGGGGGTATGTGAGCCTCCCGGCAGCGGCCCCCACAACTGCGCCCCCAGTCAGTCCCTTACATCCCTTTCTGACAGAAAATTATTTTGACATGAGTATCATTTAGTTAAAGAAAAACCAAATTTAACCTGCAATCCTTGGGGATAGGTTACTTTTTAATAAAAATTTATAAAAAAAAAAGGACGTGAAGGGGGGTTTCCCTTAAAAACGCTTACAACTGACGGGTATAATTAATTCTCAACATCGTTAAAATTTTGGAGCCCCCACGGAGTGTGAAGTAAAGTCCATTTTTTTTTTTAAGAAAATTGATTCCAGAAAAAAAGTATGAATGAAAAATGAATTGGGGAACGTAGTAAAAAACGAGAGGGAAAAAGAGAAAAGATGTTGAATGAGATGACTGAAAAACCAGCAACAAAGTATTTTCTAAAGCTAAGAATGGAAAGGAAAGGAACCAGATTACCCGTGTTCATAGAAAAATGAAAAGGCAAAACATAGAAGTGCAAGAACGTGGAAAACAGAAAAAAAACTGAAATAAAATAAAAAAAAATTTTGCGGAAAAGCAAGAAACAAGAAAGGTGAAGAAAAACCCCTTTAAAAACAGTGTAAAAATTTATTTATCGAAAAAGACTGAAACCCCCATCTGCACAACGCTCCGGCGGGTAAAAACAAAAAAATAATCAGGAAATAAGTGAAGGAGCGTGATCACATGGAAGACAATGAAGTCGTGTGGAAATGAGTAAAAGAAAATTAAATTTGGAGTCTTCTCTAAGGTCAAGAAAAAGTTTGGGAGACAAAAAAAAAAAAAAAGGGTAGACCACCAGAAATTCAATTCCATCCTCATTAATCCTTGCTGATTTTTCTGAAAAATTAAAGGAGTGAGTGATATGTTTGGTGTCACCTCCCCAGCTTGTTTTTTTCTGACGGTCATAATCTTTTTAACAACAGTCATGTAAATGGAATATTCTAAAGAATCATTAATAAAATTTATGGGGACAGTTCTTACTTTGGCTTGTCGTTTTATTGTATACTTTTGCTACTTTTAAAAGATTAGTGAGTTAAATTCGAGTGGGATATTACCCACAAAATTCTTTGTATTTATAGTAAAAATTTATATATGAAAAGGTGCATTTTTTTTAAAGTAGTGAAGAGACATTTTTTAATTTTCCCTTCCATTCTCGGGTCCGCCGGTGAGTCAAATGTTTTTGATGATATATATTATTATTTTTATAATAAAGGGGGAAAAGACAAAAAAGTAGGATTTTCAGCGCCCGTGGGGGTGTGGGAAGGATTTAGGTTTAATTCAGGGAAAAGATGATTAAAAGAAAGCTTTTGTGGGTTTAATGGTAAGGTTTCCCCTTTTTTATCCAAAAATTTTTTTTGTTCCTCAGAACGGTGTCTCCTTTTGGTGATGGCAGCCTAATACGTCTGATGAGAGATGTTTTTTGTGTAAAACAGAATTTCGATTTTATGCTCTTGAAGAAGCAATCTGAAATTAACATTCACTTCATTTTAATCGCAAGAAAAACGTATAATTTATTATCTTTTAAAAAAAATAAAAAAAAATATTGGTGCGTTAATACCTTCAAAAATTTTTTATTTTGCAAAAAAGAATAATAGGGAAGCTATTTTTATTTTTTTAATTTTGCTACCTGAAGGATAAATGTCGTCCCATTTATTGATAGAACAAAATAACAAAAAAGGAAAAAAAAAAAAATTTATTTTTTTGCATGATTACATTTTGATTTAAAATGCAATATAAGTTGCAGTGCCCCAGCGACTAGATGCCTGGGATTTGGGGGAGATTTAAATTTATGGCTTACACACTACTTAAATAAAGAAATTTATCATAGTTTGTTTTGGTTGTCATCTTTTTTTATTTATAGGACGTAAATTTTTCTTAATTACAAAGTTTCAAAAATAAATATTGAAAAATTTTATTATGGAAATATAAAATTGTGAGTTGTTGAAAGTAATTTAACTGTAACTATCTTTTTTATTCTTAAAAATGACTGTTTACCAATGATTCACATAAACAATCATCGTCTGAAATGAAAAAAAAATGAAAAGTTAAAGTTATTTAAATTGGTCCTCATCAGCAGGTAAAAAAAGCTCGTCGTTAAGAGTTGATTCAAAACATTTTAAAGTTTCCAGGAAAATTTTGGTCATTCCTCAAGCAAAACCTGTTTACTCTTTCAGAGACGGGGGTGGGGGAAATCGGTTCCTGACTTGCTGTTTAACTGAATTAAAATATTCAATATTCAAAACACGTGGTTTGCGGTTTTATGAAAATTCAAGACGATCGGTGACCCCCTGGGTAAGGTCATGGTTTTTCAAATTCCCCACGGTGCAGGTCGCATACTGGATTTCAGTTTGACACCATAAAAAGGTCAAATGAAAATGAAAATAATTATGCAGATTATGAGAAAAAAAAAAGGAGTTGGAAACTTGATCGTGTGAGGCCGAAATGGCATATTTCCCATCAAACGTTTTGTTTTTCCCCCTGTGATTTATTTTGTGTTTAAATCAGTCTGTACTTATTTTCTAATTTGTGGTTGCACACGTACATACACACACACACACATTGAAAAAATTTGTGTGACCGAAGAGGAAATAAAAAATGTTTCTTTTTTTTACATCAAATATATATTATTTTATATATTAAATATATTATAATAATTTTTTAATATATATATTTTATATATATATATTTATATTATATATTATATATATTATATTATTTATATGTTGCTTTAGAAAAAACGTTCTCCCGAACAATATGCTTGGATTTCCTATCATTTCTATAAAAAAGTGCAAGCTCCGCGATGTTTGCTGAACACGAAAGACCTTGTTACGACTTTGATGTCGTAACTTTAAAAAGGGCCGGTCCTTATATACAACTTTTTAATTAATTATATACAAATAATTAAATTATATACAATTATAACTACTACAAAAAAACCCCACTCCCGTCACATTAGCTCCTAGCACACTGCTACTAATAATTAAAAAAAAATCATCAGGGGGGCTCATGCCCCAACACCCCCGTTTCACTTTGTTGGTGAATAATTACCAGAGGCAAAACACCATACAGTACTTTCACATAAACAGGCCTCTGCATACTACGGCCTTACAAATAAACATGATAGCACTTAAACACAAACACCTATAGTATACACTAAAAAACTTACCAAAATTACCTACTCAGACTAACTCCCAAACATGATGACTTTACCCCCGTTACCACCCGACTCCTACTGAACTAAACACACTTCTTATCTGCTCCTGTCCTGGCCGCTGCCTAACTGACAGGAATAAAACGCGTTCGCTTTCAGGGAATAATACACTTCCGCTTTCAGTATATTACATGGAAAATGATATTATATATGGAGCGTTATTTTATATAAATATTTTTTTACAGTACTCTGTAACAACCTAGAACTATCATTTATCTCCCCCTTTGGGGAGTTGAATGATCTCCTGTCACTTGTTCGCAAATTTTGCCGGTAGTAAGAGGCTAGTAACCCTTTCTTCTGCATAAATTACTAAATTTATAAAGAAAAACTTTTTCTTTTTAGATCACCCTTCCTAGGTGGGATACAGCCGGTTTGTTGAAATAAATATGTATACCTGTCAATAATTTAGATAAACTTTAGTTATGTTGTTGGCACACACAGGTGGCGGAGCTGACGAGACTAGCACAGACGCTGATGTTGGTGAGTAACTTGCACTGGCTGGTGGTAGAGGACGCGGTCGCCCCCACCAGGAGGGTGCTGGCCTTCCTCGACTCCTGCAGCGTCCCTCACACCTACCTCCTAGGTGAGCCAGGGGCACGCGCTACCTTACTTTCACCAACTGATCATTAGCATAGTAGAGGTGAACCTAAGTAAGGTAGGCGGATTGGTCAATGCTGAATAACAAAGTTAGCCAGAGGGGTACATGTAGCAGCTCTCTCTCTCTCTCTCTCTCTCTCTCTCTCTCTCTCTCTCTCTCTCTCTCTCTCTCTCTCTCTCTCTCTCTCTCTCTCTCTCTCTCTCTCTTTCTCTCTCTCCTCCCTCTCTCTCTTTTTTTACACAGGGTTTGACAAGGTTAAGGATCCCTAGCTTTATTGACAAGCTATTTACAGGTTAAGGACTCCAAATTTTATTGGCAAGCTAAGAGCTGTTACCTACATCAGCTCATTTGAAAGCATTTTTATTGTTATGAGACATACAGGTAGGGAACAGGATGAAGTTGGAGCCATCTGTGGGCCAGCATTTTCATTTGATCAACTGGCTTTATCTCGTTGACATCATTATACTGTACGAATGTGTTCCATACTCGAGTCATCCTGAGTATATATGATCTCAGATGGAGTGATGTTCTGGAGAAGGGTACAGCCAGAGTGAAGTTGCTGCTTTCTGCCCGTCTTGTGGCATAAAAGCTTGTTTAATGCTGTCCTCGAAGTGGATCCAAGTGTGGTACTTTGACAATATTGGCCTTGTACATAACAGTAAGGCCAACCACATCCCTCCTGTGTTGAAGGCTCTGCTGAAATGACAGATCTATCCAGGATGGGTCCAGGCGAGAAATGAGACGTCTTGCTCTGTTCTCTACTCTGTCAAGCAGTCGCAGATGAGAGGGGGGCAGGCAAACCAAGAAAGTGGAGCATACTCAAGGTGCGAGCGTACTTGGGCCTCGTACAGAATCTTGCAACTCCTACTGTCAAGCAGATGCGAGATACGGCGAAGTGCTGTAAGCTTCCTGGCTGCCTTGTTTGCAAGATTTACAACATGGTTCTTCATGGTTAGTTTGGAGTCAAATTTCACCCCAAGGATATCAACTTCTTCTCCAGGTGCCAACACCCTCCCATTCATCCTTACTACTGCACCAGCATTACCATCATGGTGCCTAGAGACGATCATCATTTGCGTTTTCTCAGGTGCAAATGTTACTTGCCATCTACGAAATCTTATCTTATCTATTTCCCCAAGCTGATATAGTTCTTAGCTGGTGATTGATGTAGCTTAGAGCAGCTGGCATTTCTTCTCTTGGATAAGTGAATGTCAGTGTACAGTCGTCTGCATATGCATGGTATTCTGGGATGAGATGAAGAAGGTCGTTGAAGTAGACATTCTATAACAATGGTCCCAGCACGCTTCCTTGTGGAACACTTGCCCCAATAGGATGTCTTGCTGATTCCGTTCCATTGAGAACTACACTTAGAGATCTATCATGAAGATAATCACTGAGGAGACATAGCATAGAGCCTGCAATTCCCAGTGCTTGAAGTTTTGCTAAGAGGCCCTGGTGCCACACCCGGTCGAAAGCACCAGCAATGTCCAGTGCTACGCCACTTAGTGGAGAGGTTTAACAACAGATCAGCAGCAGAGCAACCTTTCCTGAAGCCATATTGACGATCACAAAGTAGTGAGTGGTAGTCAAAAAACTCCGTCATTTGTCTTGAGATTATTGTCTCAAGGATCTTACCAGTGACTGACAGGAGTGACACTGGTCTGTAGTTGCTGATTTCTGCTCTGCTCTTCTTTTTGTGAACAGGGACTACATTTGCCTCTTTCCACAGAGGGCCATTTACACTTTACTAGGCAGTGCTGAGATGCGAGTTAGAGGTGCTGCTAGCTGGTCTGCACATCTTCTCAGCAATCTTGGGCTTAACTTGTCTGGGCTCACAGCCTTTTCTTGGTCAAGCGATTTAAGAAGGAAATGCACCTCCCCCTGCCTTATTGTCACCACTGACAGTTTTGACACAGTTCTTGCAGCTAGCCAAGGAGGGTCCCTGGGGCCCTTTCTGGATCAGGAACTTGCATTTTGGTAGCAAAGTGTTCGGCAAAGAGGTCCGCCGTCTCTTGACTACTAGTAAAGGTGGTCCCATCCTGTCGATTTAGAGGTGGAATGAGTTCATCAGGCAGATAACCTTGTCTGTCCTTGACCAGGGACCACCAGGTTTTGGAGCCTACCCTACTTGATGCTAGCTTTCTTTTTGTGTCCACCTCCCATTTAGCAATGACCCACCTTTGAACGTTACCCATATGCCTACAGGCTTGCTTATGCAAGCTCCTGTTATAGGTGGTAGGATGTCTCTTATACCTTCGCCATGCTTTGTACTTAGCAGTAGCAGCTCTCTACAACGAAAGCCAAACCAAGGTTGATCTGTAGGCTTCGTCACATATTGCCGTTGAGGAATGTGTTCTTGTTGTAGATTAAGGATGTGTCCAGTGAAGGCTTTCACTTGGTTGTCAACATCCCCTTGAAGAAGAACATTCCAATCGGTGGTGGCGAGCTCAGAGCAAAGGGCCGGCCAATTACCTCTTTCCCATAGCCAGGTTGTGCGTTTGGACTCCTCACCTCGCTCTGTTGGGATCTTAAGTGTCGTAAAAACAGCCTTGTGGTCAGATGATCTAACGTAGCCGAGGGGTTGACAAGTGACTAGGCCAGATCACTCACTACTGGGTCAAGGGAGGAGCCCGAGATGTGAGTAGGGAAATCAACAAAGTTTCTCATGTCAAATACTGCAAGAAGGTCATCAAAGTCCCTCTGTATAAGGTGTTGGTTGAGGTCACCAACAATTATGATATGTTGACAGTTGTGTTGTAGCAGAAGGGAGTCCATATTTTCCATTAGGAAGTTGATGGGGTCTGCATGTTGCACATGCTAGTACAGAGGTACTAGTGTTTATGCAGAGCTTGAAGAACATCATTTCAAGATGAGTAGGGGTGGCAACATCAATGTGCTGGGCATGAACACTTTTAGAGAGCACACTTGAACACCTCCTCCTTGCCCTTGCCTATCTCTTCTCATCCATGAGGTGTAGCCAGCAATTCTTGCAAATTTTTCTGGAGTCCTGTCGTCCAAAAATGTTTCAACAACAGCTATCATGTCGGGACGTCGAGTGTTCACAAAACTATGTGTGAGCTCTCCAACATTAGTAATGAAACCTCTAACGTTGGCCGACAGGATGCTGATAGACTGGCTCCTCATGATGTGGTCAGCTTGAGGTGGTGGGTGTGTAGGGCATGTAAGGTGCCTGCCCTTGAAAGAGGTAGGGTACTGAGGCAGCTGCAGGGATGTAGGTCTGTGGTCTCTTGTATAAGGCACAATACCACCTGCTGGGCTGAGATAGGAGTAGCTGAGTGGGTGACGTGTGAGAGTGTTCACCAATTCAGATGTATGTTATTCTCCAGGGTTTATTACCTGGACCTCAGCAATGAGAGTGGCTACTCTCACCGCTGGGCAACGGCGAACAGAGATCCTGCTGGTTTGTTCCGAGAACAGGTCTCTAAACAGGTGGTCCTGTCTGTCAAGTTCCTTTTTCTTCCTACACTGGCCCTCCTGATGTCCTTTCTTGTAGCAGTAATTGCACTTGGTATCTCGCAGGCAGTTGTTGGCGATGTGCCCCTTCCGGTGACAGCGAGAGCACTGCCTAGGTGCCTGGGAGGAGGGTCTATGATTTGTTGCACCTCCTGTGTTTTGCTGATTTGTCCTCAGGTTCTGCCGCTGGGACTGTGTTAGTGGAGGGTGAGACGGCTGTAGATGTCTTCCTCCTCCACGTCCTCTTCCACGTCCTCTACCCCGTCCTCTACAAGTTCTGACAGATGTGTCCCTGCTGTTCGTACTTTGGCGCAGTAGGCGATCAGGTGCTATGATAGTTCACTGATTATTAACTGCACCAATCTCTGGTGGAGAAACTCCTGACTCAGAACTTGCCGATGAAGCACTGCTGCCAGATGCTGGAATAGTGTCGGCAGGTGTGCTAACAGGTCTAGGATCTCTCTCTTCCCCTCTCTGATTGAGTCTCTGACATTGGTGTATGAAATTCAGCATTACCATCTTCAGCATCTGAACACCATAATATGTATATATACATATATATATATATATTATTATATATATATATATATATATATGTAATATATATATATATATATATATATTTATATATATATATATATATTATATATATATATATATTATAATATACATAATATATATATATTATAATTATATATAATCATGCTGAAATAACGGTAAAAACTTGCAATTTTGAATTTAAAATAGCAACGCATCTTCTTGCCAAATAATGAAAATGTAAGAAAATTTTGTATGCAACATAATTTCACAAAAATCATTTCATTGTGTTTTGTTTTTGGATTTAAAATATTGTAAGCTTATCTAAATATATTTTGGTTAGGATTCGGCTAAAATTATAATTGAGCTTAGTTCATACAACAGAGGTTTAGTGTTAAGTTTTCAAATGGTCAAAGGTTCTTGTTACAAAATATTAATTTTTGTATTAACATAAATGAAAGCAGATATATCTCCAACGTATAAGAGAAAATTTTTGAAAGAATTAATTTGAATGAGTTGTTGCAATTGGACCAATTTTAGCTAGGTCGTTAGGTCATAATGATTTTGCAAAATTATTGTATACACAAATTTTCGCTTGCTTTATTCGGCAAGAAGAGCCGTTGCAATTTAGCCAAAATCGCAAGTTTTATCTAGTCTGCACACAATACATACGAAACGAGTATCGAACCCCTACAACCACAATTAGGTAAGTACACACACCTGCACACACACAACACAAACACACAACACACACACACACACCCACAACACCACACCACACACCACACACACACACACACCAAGAGGGCGGAGACCCAGGGGTCTGGAGGCCGAACCCAGGAGGGAGGAACCTGGGAGGGAAGATTGCGAGTTAGAGCTCACAAAAATGGAGGAAGAGTGGGGAAAGAAGCTAGCAGAGCTCGACAGGGTAATGGAGGAGAGGATAGCCGAAGAGAGCAGGAAGTGGGGACTACAAGTCTTAGCAGCAGAAGATAAGATATAGTGCTTAGAAGAGGAGCTAAAAAACCTGAAACAGAATAGAGAGACAAATGACAGCACAGGAATGACATCGGGGACTTCTATACCAGTCACAGATGAGGGGGCTGTAGGGATTCAGGAAAAGATGAGTGCAGGAAGATGAATCGTGAAGCCTGCAGTCAATGCAGGAGACAAGACTTATGCAGAGACTCTAACAGTCAACTACAGTGGCAGGGAACAGCTGAGCAGGGAAGACAGTCCACTGAGCATAGGGGCTGCAGCAAGGGCAGGGGTTGAAGGCAGGAACCTCTCGATGGAAGGAGATAAAACACCTCATAGGATGCAAAGAGATACACAGTGGGAGGAGGAGAGGGAGAGGTCAGTGTTTGCCTATGGGCTCCAAGAAGTTGAAGAGGAAACCTATGATGAAAGAATCCAGGGTGAGAAGAAAGTGATTGAAGGTATCTTGAAAGCAATAGGAGAGGGAGGAGGGAGACATGACCCCGGTGGCAAATTTTTGGAGAATTGGGTGGTTTGCACACAGAAGCAGCTGAACAAGCTCAACCAAAACCCACACACTGTTCCCTCTGCCCCCACCTCCCACATCACAAACCCCACTGCTACAGCAGCTTCCTATGAGCCCTCTGCCCTCAGCCCCCCCATCACAAACCCCACCCACACCACAAACCCCCATAGGCCCCCCCAGAGCTCCTGCTCCCCAACCCCAATATTCTCCCACGTCCACCATGATAGACAAGAAGCTGAAGGTGTGGTACTCAAATGCACATGGAATAGCAAATAAATACGAGGAGTGGCACGAATGAATCAATGAGAAGTCCCCAGACATCACAGCAGTCACAGAAAAGAAACTCACTGAGACAACAGATGCAGTCTTCCCACTGGGATATCAGATCCTAAGGAAAGATAGAAGGAGCAGAGGGGGAGGAGGGGTTGCACTGCTCATAAAAAACCATTGGAGTTTTGAGGAAATGGAGGGCATGGACGAGATTGGAGAAAAGGACTACGTAGTAGGTACAATTCAATCAGGGAAACATAAGGTAGTCATTGCAGTGATGTATAACCCACCAGAGAACTGCAGGAGGCCAAGAGAGAAATATGATGAGAACAACAGAGCGATGGTGGACACACTGGCTGAGGTGGCACGAAGAGCTCAGTCGTGCAGAGCAAAGTTACTGGTTATGGGTGATTTCAACCACAGGGAGATCGATTGGGAAAACCTGGAGCTTCATGGGGGCCCCGAAATATGGAGAGCCAAGATGATGGATGTGGTACTGGAAAACCTCATGCATCAACACATCAGGGATACTACCAGAGAGAGAGGGGAGGATGAACCAGCAAGACTGGATCTTGTGTTCACCCTGAGTAGCTCAGACATTCATGACGTCACATACGAGAGGCCCCTCGGAGCTAGTGACCACGTAGTCCTGAGTTTTGATTATATACTAGAGTTACAAGTGGAGAGGGTAACAGGAATCGAAGGGGAAAAGCCAAACTACAAAAGGGGGGATTACACACGTATTAGGAACTTCGTGCGGGAGGTGCAGTGGGACAGAGAAATGGTAGGAAAGTCAATAAATGAAATGATGGAATATGTAACAACAAAATGCAAGGAGGCAGACGAAAGGTTTGTTCCCAAGGGCAACAGAAACAATGGGAAGACCAAAGCGAGTCCTTGGTTTACCCGAAGGTGCAGGGAGGCAAAAACTAAGTGCATTAGAGAATGGAAAAGGTATAGAAGGCAAAGAACACAGAAAAACAAGGAGATCAGTCGAAGAGCCAGAAACGAATATGCACAGATAAGGAGGGAGGCTCAGCGACAGTACGAAAATGACATAGCATCGAAAATCAAGTCTGACCCGAAACTGCTGTTTAACCACAATAGGAGAAAGACAACAGTCAAAGTCCAGGTGATCAGGCTGAGGAAAGAAGGTGGGGAACTCACAAGAAACGATCAAGAGGTATGCGAGGAGCCCAACACGAGATTTAAGGAAGTATTCACAGTGGAGACAGGAAGGACTCTGGGAAGACTTGACAGAGGGGGGACACCAACAAGGAATAGCCCAACAAGTGCTGGATGATATGCACACAACTGAGGAGGAGGTGCAAAAGCTGCTAAGTGACCTTGATACCTCAAAGGCAATGGGACCGGACATCTCCCCGTGGGTCCTCAGGGAGGGACAGATATACCATGTGTGTGCCATTAACCACAATTTTCAACACATCCCTTGAAACTGGGCAACTACCTGAGGTATGGAAGACCTCAAATGTAGTTCCTATTTTTAAAAAAGGGACAGAAAAGGAGCACTAAATTACAGACCAGTGTCGCTGACGTATATAATATGCATAGTCATGGAGAAGATTATCAGGAGGGGAGTGGTGGAGTACCTGGAACGGAACAAGATTATAAACGACAACCAGCACGGAGTCATGGAAGGCAAATCCTGTGTCACAAACCTTCTTGAGTTTTATGACAAAGTTACAGAAGTAAGACACGAGAGAGAGGAATGGGTTGATTGCATTTTTTTTTTTTTTGACTGAAAGAAGGCCTTCGACACAGTTCCACACAAGAGACTAGTGCAGAAACTAGAGGATCAGACGCGTATAACAAGAAGGGCACTGCAATGGATCAGAGAATACCTGACAGGGAGGCAACAACGAGTCATGGTACGGGATGAGGTATCACAGTGGGCACCTGTGACGAGCGGGGTCCCACAGTGGTCGGTCCTAGGATCAGTGCTATTTTTGGTATATGTGAATGACATGATGGAAGAGATAGACTCAGAGGTGTCCCTGTTCGCAGATGATGTGAAGTTAATGAGCAGAATTAAATCAGATGAGGATCAGGCAGGACTTCAAAGAGACCTGGACAGGCTGGACACGAGGTCCAGCAACTGGCTTCTTGAATTCAACCCTGCCAAATGCAAAGTCATGAAGATCGGAGAAGGGCAAAGAAGACCGCAGACAGAGTATAGGTTAGGTGGCCAAAGACTGCAAACCTCGCTCAAGGAGAAAGATCTTGGGGTGGTCATAACACCGAGCATGTCTCCGGAGGCACACAACCAGATAACTGCTGCAGCATACGGGCGCCTGGCAAACCTGAGAATATCGTTCCGATACCTTAGTAAGGAATCGTTCAAGACACTGTACACCGTGTACATCAGGCCCATACTGGAGTATTCAGCACCAGTTTGGAACCCACACCTGGTCAAACACGTCAAGAAATTAGAGAAAGTGCAAAGATTTGCAACAAGGCTAGTTCCGGAGCTCAGGGGTATGTCCTACGAAGAAAGGTTGAGGGAAATCGGACTCACGACATTGGAGGACAGGCGGGTCAGGGGAGACATGATAACGACATGCAAAATACTTCGTGGAATAGATAAGGCAGACAGAGACAGGTTGTTCCAGAGAGGGGACACAGAAACAAGGGGTCACAATTGGAAACTGAAGACTCAGACGAGTCAGAGGGGTGTTAGGAAGTATTTCTTCAGACATAGAGTCGTCAGGAAGTGGAATAGCCTACCAAGTGATGTAGTGGAGACAGGAACCATGCATAGCTTTAAGACGAGGTATGACAAAGCTATGGAAGCAGAGAGAGAGAGAGGACCTAGTAGCGATCAGTAAAGAGGCGGGGCCAGGAGATGAGTCTCGACCACTGCAACCACAATTAGGCAAGTACACACACACACACACACACACACACACACACACACACACACACACACACACACACACACACACACACACAATATATATATATATATATATATATATATATATATATATATATATATATGCAATAAGATCACAGTATATATATATATATTTATATATATATATATATATATATATATATATATATAATATATATTATATATATATATATATATATATATATATATATATATGCAATAAGATCACAATAAGATCACAGTATATTATATATATATATATATATATATATATATATATATATATATATATATATATATATATATATATATATATATGATGTAAAGAGAGTAGTAAGGGAGAAAAAGTTAGCATATGAGAAGTTTTTACAAAGTAGAAGTGATGCAAGGAGGGAAGAGTATATGGAGAAAAAGAGAGAGGTTAAGAGAGTGGTGAAGCAATGTAAAAAGAGAGCAAATGAGAGAGTGGGTGAGATGTTATCAACAAATTTTGTTGAAAATAAGAAAAAGTTTTGGAGTGAGATTAACAAGTTAAGAAAGCCTAGAGAACAAATGGATTTGTCAGTTAAAAATAGGAGAGGAGAGTTATTAAATGGAGAGTTAGAGGTATTGGGAAGATGGAGGGAATATTTTGAGGAATTGTTAAATGTTGATGAAGATAGGGAAGCTGTGATTTCGTGTATAGGACAAGGAGGAAATAACATCTTGTAGGAGTGAGGAAGAGCCAGTTGTGAGTGTGGGGGGAAGTTCGTGAGGCAGTAGGTAAAATGAAAGGGGGTAAGGCAGCCGGGATTGATGGGATAAAGACAGAAATGTTAAAAGCAGGTGGGGATATAGTTTTGGAGTGGTTGGTGCAATTATTTAATAAATGTATGGAAGAGGGTAAGGTACCTAGGGATTGGCTGAGAGCATGCATAGTTCCTTTGTATAAAGGAAAAGGGGGATAAAAGAGAGTGCAAAAATTATAGGGGGATAAGTCTGCTGAGTATACCTGGTAAAGTGTATGGTAGAGTTATTATTGAAAGAATTAAGAGTAAGACGGAGAATAGGATAGCAGATGAACAAGGAGGCTTTAGGTAAGGTAGGGGGTGTGTGGACCAGGTGTTTACAGTGAAACATATAAGTGAACAGTATTTAGATAAGGCTAAAGAGGTCTTTGTGGAATTTATGGATTTGGAAAAGGCGTATGACAGGGTGGATAGGGGGGTAATGTGGCAGATGTTGCAAGTGTATGGTGTAGGAGGTAGGTTACTGAAAGCAGTGAAGAGTTTTTACGAGGATAGTGAGGCTCAAGTTAGAGTATGTGGGAAAAGAGGGAAATTTTTTCCCAGTAAAAGTAGGCCTTAGACAAGGATGTGTGATGTCACCGTGGTTGTTTAATATATTTTAGATGGGGTTGTAAGAGAAGTAAATGCGAGGGTCTTGGCAAGAGGCGTGGAGTTAAAAGATAAAGACTCACACACAAAGTGGGAGTTGTCACAGCTGCTCTTTGCTGATGACACTGTGCTCTTGGGAGATTCTGAAGAGAAGTTGCAGAGATTGGTGGATGAATTTGGTAGGGTGTGCAAAAGAAGAAAATTAAAGGTGAATACAGGAAAGAGTAAGGTTATGAGGATAACAAAAAGATTAGGTGATGAAAGATTGAATATCAGATTGGAGGGAGAGAGTATGGAGGAGGTGAATGTATTCAGATATTTGGGAGTGGACGTGTCATCGGATGGGTCTATGAAAGATGAGGTGAACCATAGAATTGATGAG
>NC_069400.1:31881452-31888952 GCF_026875155.1 Cherax quadricarinatus
AGGTATGATAAAGCTCACGTTTCAGGGAGAGAGACCTAGTAGCGACCAGTGAAGAGGCGGACCCAGGAGCTTGGACTCGACCCCTGCAACCTCAAATAGGTGAGTACAACTAGGTGAGTACACACATATACACTTACACACAGAGGAGGAGGAGGTGAAGAAGCTACTAAGGAACCTTGATACCTCAAAGGCAATGGGACCAGATATCTCCCCGTGGGTCCTTAGAGAGGGAGCAGAAATGCTGTGTGCACCACTAACCACTATCTTCAATACATCCCTTGAAACTGGGCAACTACCTTAGGTATGGAAGACTGCAAATGTAGTACCAATATTTAAAAAAGGAGACAGAAAAGATGCACTAAACTATAGACCAGTGTCACTGACGTCTATAGTATGCAAAGTCATGGAGAAGATTATCAGGAGGAGAGTGGTGGAGCACCTGGAACGGAACAAGAGTATAAACGCCAACCAGCACGGGTTTATGGAAGGTAAATCCTGTGTCACAAACCTACTGGAGTTTTATGATAAAGTAACAGAAGTAAGACACGAGAGAGAGGAGTGGGTTGATTGCATCTTCTTGGACTACAAGAAGGCCTTCGACACAGTTCCTCACAGAAGACTGGTGCAGAAGCTAGAGGATCAGGTGCGTATAACAGGACGGGCACTGCAATGGATCAGAGAATACCTGACAGGGCGGCAACAATGATTCATGGTACGTGATGAGGTATCACAGTGGGCACCTGTGACGAGCGGGGTCCCACAGGGGTCGGTCCTAGGACCAGTGCTATTTCTGGTATATGTGAATTACATGATGGAAGGGTTAGACTCAGAAGTGTCCCTGTTCGCAAATGATGTGAAGTTAATGAGGAGAATCAAATCAGATGAGGATCAGGCAGGACTTCAAAGAGACCTGGACAGGCTGGACACGTGGTCCAGCAACTGGCTTCTCGAATTTAACCCCGCCAAATGCAAAGTCATAAAGTTCGTAAAAGGGCATATAAGACCGCAGACGGAGTATAGGCTAGGTGGCCAAAGACTGCAAACCTCGTTCAAGGAGAAAGATCTTGGGGTGAGTATAACACCGAGCACGTCTCCGGAAACACACTCAAACCAGATAACTGCTGCAGCATATGGGCGCCGGGAAAAACCTAAAAAATAGCGTTCCTACCTTAAAGGAATCGTTCAAGACACTTACCCCGGTACGTCGGGCCCCATCGGAGATGCAGCACCTTTTTTGGAACCCTACACTTGCAGCACGTCAAAAAATTAGAACGTGGTAAGGGAATGTCTTATAAGAAAGGTTGATGGAAATCGCCGATGACACTGGGGGGACAGGGGGGTTAGGGAGACATGATAACGAATACAAAATACTTTTGGGGAAAACAAGGTGGAAGAGACAGAATTTTCCAGAAGGGGACACAGAAAAAAGGTCACAATTGGAACGGGGCAAAGCGCAGTTGGGGTGGCTTCAATCACAAGGAAATCACTGGGAGAACCTTTGGAGCCACGGGGGGGCCCAGAAACGGGAGGGCTAAGATAAGGGAGGTGGCACTGGAAAACCTCATGTACCAACACGTAAGGGACACACCAAAAAGGGAAGAGAAGATGACCAGCAAGACTGGACCAAAATTTCACCTTGAGTAGTGTAGAATTGAGGACAGACATGTGAAAGACCCCTGGGCCAGTGATCCGGGGTTTCTGACTTTTAAATTAATAGTAGAGTACAAGGGGAGGGAACGGAAGGCGGGGACGAATGAACCCCAAACTACAAGAGAAGGACTACATGGGCGGGGAAATTTTTTGCCGGGGTTCAGGGGACAGAGAAAGGCAGGGAAGTCAAAAACGAGATGAGGAATCGTGAAAACGATATGCAAGGAAGCTGGAAAGAGGTTTTTAAACCCAAAGGGGAAACAGAAATAATGAAACCCAGATAGCCCCTTGGTTCACCGAAAGGTTAGACCCAAAACCAAGTGTCTAACAAGGAAGAAGTTTAAAAGGGCAAAGGCCCGGGAGAATGAGGTGAGTAGTCGTAGAGCCAGATAGAATATGCACAGGTAAGAAGAGACCCCAAGAAAATATGAAAACGACATAGCATCAAAGCCAAATCCCCCCAAAAGCTGTTGTAACCCACATCAAGGGGAAAAAACAGTAAAGGGACCGGTAATCAACTGGGGAAAGGGAAATTTAGGAGAATCACAAGAAACGAGTGAAGTATGTGGGTTTTAAAACGGAGTTTTAAAAGTGCCCACAGGGGAACAGAAAGGACCCAGAAAGACGGAGAGGGGGGGTACCAATCAAGTTTGGGACACAATAAATACAACCGGGGAAAAAGTAAAGAGGCGGTAAGCGAGCTGATACCTCAAAGGCGATAGGGCCCGGATAAATCTCTCCTGAGAGAGGGAGCGAGAGTTATTGTACCCCAACAACATCTTTAACAATTATCGAAACAGGGCGATACCTGAGGTAGTCGCCAGACACGAAACATTAAATTTCAGACCATGCATGGCATGATAGGATCACGAAAACCTGCCAGGGAAACAACCGAGTCTAGTAGTGGCGAGTTGTCAATGGAGCTCCCGTGACGAGCGGGGGTTCCCCCAGGGGGCAGTCCCCAGAACCGGTACTGTTCTTGGGATTTGTGAACGACGAAGGAAGGGAAAGATTCAGAGGTTCCCTGTTTGAGATGGTGAAGTTGAGAAAAAATTCAATCACAAGGACCAGGCAAAGTACAAAGGGAATCTGGACAGGGTGCAGGGTGGGCCAGAATTGGCCCGGGGTTCAACCCCACCAATGCAAAGTCATGAAAAACTGGGGAAGGAAAGAGGACCGCAGACGGAGTACAGTCAAGGGGCCCGAGACAAAACCTCACTCAAGGAAAAGGAACTTGGGTTAGCATAAACCCGGGGACATCTCCTGGGGCGCACTCTCCAAATAACTGCTGAACATATGGTTGCCTCAAACATAAGAACAGCATTTCACATCTTAATAAGAAATCATTCAGGACCTGCACACCCTGTACGTTAGGCCCATATTGTATTATGCAAAACCCCGTTTTTGAACCCACACCCAGCCAAGCCGTAAGAAAAAATATGAAAATGCAAAGATTTGCAACAAACTATTCTGGAGCTAAAAAGGGGATTTTCCCACGAGGGTAGATTAAAGGGAAACGACCCCCCGAACTAAGGGCGGAAGATAGGAGGGGTAGATAACACATATAAAAACTGAGAGGAATCGACAAGGTGGACAGAGACAGGAGTTCCAAGAGAGAGACAGCAAAAGGGTCACAGTTAAATGGGAAGCGAAGAATCAGATGAACAAGGATGTAAGGAAGTATTTCTTCAGTCACAGTTGTCAGGAAATGGAAAGTTGGGGGAAGGATGTAGTGGAGGCAGGGGCCATACATACTTTAAAAAGGTTGTAAAGCCTGGGGCAGGGAAATTGACTTAGGAAACATGAAGACCGGGGCCGGAGCTATGACTCGACCCCGCAAAACCACACCACACACGTTTAAAATATATATATTTTATATATATATAAAAATATAATATATATATATATAAATATATATATTAAATAATATAAAAGGTTTGGGAGAAAGCAACCCCCCGGAGGCAAAAGTCCTGCCAAGTGAGGTAAAAAAAAAGCCCGTAATTGTTTACATGATGGAGGATTGCTGGTGTCTTTTTTCTTCTGCTACTTTACTTACACTTAGGGCACACTACACTCATGTACACGTTTTTTATACCACTCACGAGTTTTCTTTTTATTTTACTAATAGTTCTTGGGTTTTTACTTTCCATTTATATCCATGGGGGAAATGGAAAAAAGAATCTTTCCCCCGTAAGCCATGGTGTTTTTAAAAGTAAAAACAAAAATTTTGCCCGGGAACAATGGGTTGAAACCCCCTTTTTCCTGTAAAGTTACTAAAAAAAATTTAAGAGAAGAAAATTGTAAAAAGGGGAAAATTTCTGAATGTGCGTGGATGTTGGGGAAAATGATAAGAAAGAGATGATTGTGGAGGTTATAAAATGAGAAGAAGCTGGATGCCCGGGTTTTAAAGTGAAACAAAGCTGAAGGGGGGGGGAGGTTTAATGGAGAGGAAAAAAATTGGGATTAGGTCGGGGGTTTAAAAAATAGAGTTAGAGCTAAAAGGGTAGCAAAAATTTTTGAAGGTAAGCTATTGGCAGGAAAAGGGGGGCTAAAAATTTGTATTAATTCGGTTTATGTGGAGTAAAAAAAAAAGTTTTGGATGTGAAAAGTGGGTTATATTTAAATGTATGCACCTGGGGGAAAAAAAGGAAGTGAAAGAGGGGGAGAGAGAGATTTAAAAATTTTTTTGAGTGAATGGGGGGGGAGTTTTGAATCAAGGGTGAGAGTAATGGTGGTTGGGGATTTTAATGTAAAAAGGGGTTTTAAAAAAGTTTGGAGGGAAGTTTTAGGTAAATTTGGGGGGGCCAGGGGTAAATGTAAAAGGGGAGCCTTTAATTTTGGGTATGTGTAGAAAGAAATTTGGTTTTTAAAATAAAATATTTTATGAAAAAAGGGGTAAAAAAATATACAAAAGGGAATTGGGTGTAGCAGTAATGAAAGGTTTTTTAGAAATTTTTGGGATTGGTGGGGTAAAAGGTTGTGGGTAGGCTCCAAAGGGTGTACATTTTTTAGAGGGGGGAAACTGATAATTTTTTATTTTTATTATTTTTTTATTATCACCTGGCCCTTTCCCCCCAAGGCAGGGTTTGGGCCCCAAAAAAAAAAATTTTTTCCCCTCATTTTACTCCATCATGTCTTGCCAGAAGGGGGCTTTACATACAGTTTTTAAACTGAACATTAACACCCCCTTTAGAGTGGGGCACTGTTTCTTCCCCTTCCAGGGCTCAAGTCCCGGGCCGGGCCCGGGGGCCTGAAAACCCCCCATAAATGTTAAATTTGGGTCACCTCCAACGCACGTCAAGTATTAAAAACCAAATTTGGGCTCCATTTTAATCCTATAAAACCCCGTCACGCATGCCTGCGGAAGTCCAAAACCCTGCACACCAAAAACCCCCTTTTTCCCCTCCCTCCAAAACCCTTTTCCCAGGCCCACCCCTTTCCCCCCCCTTCCTTCCCCTACAGGGCTGATTCACTCTTGAAGTTTTTTCTGTTTTGCTCCATTATTCCATTTTTTCCCAAACCCCCTCAAAAAAACCCTTCCTCAGCCCTTGGGGCAACAGTTTTTTGGGAATCCCCCACTCCTCCAACTTCCAAGCTCGAAAATTTCTGATTATATTCACCCCACACTTTTCTTCAGAAAATGACATCTCCCCTGCCCAGGCCCCTTTTCCCCCGCTTTCAAAAAATTTATACCCCTGGGTTCAAAACCCAAAATAAAAGCGTTGGTTTTAAACTTACTCTCATACATTCCCCCCTTTGCCCCCAAAGGAAAAGTTTTTTTGTTTTCCAAAAGACTCTTTGGTGCACCCCCTCACCCTTTTTTCCCTCATCCCTTTATGATTCCCCTCATTTTTCATAGACCCACCCGCTGACACGTCCACCCCCAAATATCTGAATACATTCACCTCCCCCAATACTCTCTCCCTCCAATCTGAAAATCCAATCTTTCATCACCAAATTCTTTTTGTTATCCTCATAACCTTACTCTTTCCTGTATTCACTTTCAATTTTCTTCTTTTGCACACCCTCCCAAAATTTATCCACCAATCTCTGCAACTTCTCTTCAGAATCTCCCAAGAGCACAGTGTCATCAGCAAAGAGCAACTGTGACAACTCCCACTTTATGTGTGATTCTTTATCTTTTAACTCCACGCCTCTTGCCAAGACCCTCGCATTTACTTCTCTTACAACCCCATCTATAAAAATACATAAACAACTGATATATCGGATCATAATTTAGTTGTAGCTACAGTTAGAGTAAGAGGTAGATGGGAAAAGAGGAAGGTGGCAACAACAAGAGGGAGGTGAAAGTGTATAAACTAAGGGAGGGGAAGTTCGGGGGAGATATAAGCGACTATTGGGAGAAAGGTGGCTAGTGCAAAGATGAGTAGTGGGGGGGTTTTGAAGAGGGTTGGAATAGTTTTAAAAAATGCAGTATTAGAATGTGGGGCAGAAGTTTGTGGTTATAGGAGGGTGGGGGCAGGAGAGAAAGAGGAAGTGATTGGTGGAATGATGAAGTAAAGGGTGTGATAAAAGAGAAAAGGTTAGCTTATGAGAGGTTTTTACAAGGCAGAAGTGTTATAAGAAGAGCAGAGTATATGGAGAGTAAAAGAAAGGTAAAGAGAGTGGTGAGAGAGTGCAAAAGAGAAGAGCAGATGTTAGAGTGGGAGAGGCACTGTCAAGAAATTTTAATGAAAATAAGAAAAATTTATGTGAGTGAGTTAAACAAGTTAAGAAAGCCTAGGGAAAATATGGATTTGTCAGTTAAAAACAGAGAGTAGGGGAGTTAGTAGATGTGGAGATGGAGGTATTAGGTAGATGGCGAGAATATTTTGAGGAACTTTTAAATGTTGAGGAAGAAAGAGAGTCGGTAATTCATGCATGGTCAGGGAGGTATACCATCTTTTAGGAGTGAGAAGAGCAGAATGTAAGTGTGGGGGAGGTACGTGAGGCATTACGTAGAATGAAAGGGGGTAAAGCAGCTGGAATGATGGGATCAGGACAGGAATGTTAAAAGCGGGGGAAATATAGTGTTGGAGTGGTTGGTACTTTTGTTTAATAAATGTATGAAAGAGGGGGAAGGTACCTAGGGATTGACGGAGAGCATGTATAGTCCCTTTATATAAAGGGAAAGGGGACAAAAGAGACTGTAAAAATTATAGAGGAATAAGTTTACTGAGTATACCAGGAAAAGTGTACGGTAGGGTTATAATTGAAAGAATTAGAGGTAGACAGAATGTAGGATTGCAGATGAGCAAGGAGGTTTCAGAGTGGGTAGGGGATGTGTAGATCAAGTGTTTACATTGAAGCATATTTGTGAACAGTATTTAGATAAAGGTAGGGAAGTTTTTATTGCATTTATGGATTTAGAAAAGGCATATGATAGAGTGGATAGAGGAGCAATGTGGCGATGTTGCAAGTATATGGAATAGGTGGTAAGTTATTAAATGCTGTAAAGAGTTTTTATGAGGATAGTGAGGCTCAGGTTAGGGTGTGTAGAAGAGAGGGAGACTACTTCCAGGTTAAAAGTAGGTTTTAGACAGGATGTGTAATGTCACCATGGTTGTTTAATATATTTATAGATGGGGTTGTAAAGAAGTAAATGCTAGGGTGTTCGGGGAGAGGGGGGGTGGGATTATATTTTGGGGAATAAAATTCAAAATGGGAATTGACACAGTTACTTTTTGCTGATGATACTGTGCTTATGGGAGATTCTAAAGAAAAATTGCAAAAGTTAGTGGATGAGTTTGGGAATGTGTGTAAAGGTAGAAAGTTGAAAGTGAACATAGAAAAGAGTAAGGTGATGAGGGTATCAAATGATTTAGAAAAAGAAAAATTGGATATCAAATT
>NC_069400.1:31893952-31958755 GCF_026875155.1 Cherax quadricarinatus
ACTGATTCTGATTTTTCCTTACTTTGATATAACGTGATTACCTTACATTCTCCCAGACCCTGTATGAACCCTACGGGTTTAGCGGTCTTACCCATCCCCCTTAATCATAACTGATCATGTTATACAGAATACATGTAAACTCCTTACCTACATATGTTGAACATTGCATATCAAGAGTAGTTTGCATGTCTTCTGCATAACATGATCTTCCCTGGAAGCGAGACGTGGTTATAATAAAGGTATACTTACCTGGCACAGGAGATATCAAGATCATGAACTTAAGCTATTTAGTGTCGTCTTCCTCACTCACACTTCCTCTCCTTGTATAGTTTGATAAAGCTCTATACAGAGCGAGACGTTCTCCCAGTAAAAGTTTGCTCTTCAACTTGTGTCATTATCTTATGCTTGCCGAGAATGAAACATTTCTTCCATCTTAGATTCAGAGTTTGACTGTCGTTACGAAACAATCCCACAGATGGACCTGTCCTCGTCTGTACGAGGTCTTTCCCAGTATAACAACCAGTAATTAATGAGCTCTCATTGGTCACATCTTCAGAATGTACCATATTGCCTGCAGTATCTACAGTAGATAAATTAAACACATGTGCAACACTTGAGTATCTTTGTTGTGGAAACGTTTCACCAGTCCAGTACAAAGAAAATTAGTGAAGATCTGAAGGAGATTGAAGTAATCAGTCCCTCAGCTCGGAGTCGATGTAATCAGTCCATCAATCTTGACTGATGGACTGATTACATCAACTCCAGGCTGAAGAAATGATTAACTCAGTCTCCTTCTGATCTTAGCTATTCTTTTTTGTGTTGGACTGATGAAGCCACTGTGTGTCAAAACGTTTCCTCAAAAAAGATACCGAAGTATTGTACATCTGTCTAATTTATCAACTTGTCGGTTCTCTGAACCATTTATATCCAGTATTTGCCCTCAGAACCATTGTACAAATTTTGTACTACTGCCTTTACCATCATTTCTAAATTTCCAGAATTAGGCTTATTGTGTCTTACTCTGTCGTGCAGCAACCAATGGCTTACTTAGAGTTTGCTTCAAAGGGCTATTCGTTACCAAAAAATTGTAAATACCAAGATTTCCAGACCTTGCCAGGTAAAGTCTAGCTACCGAAGTTGCTACGTCTACGAGTAGCAGTCGTAGTATTCGTAAGATTGTGTCTTATTGTACAGCTTTATCAAGCCTTCATGATTAGATATTACTCGACGCGGAGTGTAATATTGACCCGATATGTCTCGTCGCTTACATCATAATGCCCTACACATTCTAAAGATATTAATTTGCTTTCCATGTGTTGCGTGATTTGTCGATGGTCAAGTATGGCGCCTTTTTCCAAGAGTGTTAGCTGAACTATGTTCAGCTTAGATGCTCCACCCCTCATCCCTGCCTTCCACCACACCCCCTGCCTTCCACCACACCCCCTGCCTTCCACCACACCCCCTGCCTTCCACCACACCCCCTGCCTTCCACCACACCCCGTGCCTTCCACCACACCCCCTGCCTTCCACCACACCCCTGCCTTCCACCACACCCCCTGCCTTCCACCACACCCCCTGTCTTCCACCACACCCCCTGCCTTCCACCACACCCCTGCCTTCCACCACACCCCTGCCTTCCACCACACCCCCTGCCTTCCACCCACCCCCTGCCTTCCACCACACCCCCTGCCTTCCACCACACCCCCTGCCTTCCACCATACCCCCTGCTTCCACACACCCCTGCCTTCCACCACACCCCCTGCTGCCTTCCACCACACCCCCTGCCTTCCACCACACCCCCTGCCTTCCACCACACCCCCTGCCTTCCACCACACCCCCCTGCCTTCCACCATACCCCCTGCTTCCACACACCCCCTGCCTTCCACCACACCCCCTGCCTTCCCCACACCCCCTGCCTTCCACCACACCCCCTGCCTTCCACCACACCCCCTGCCTTCCACCACACCCCCTGCCTTCCACCACACCCCCTGCCTTCCACCACACCCCCTGTCTTCCACCACACCCCCTGCCTTCCACCACACCCCTGCCTTCCACCACACCCCCTGCCTTCCACCACACCCCCTGCCTTCCACACACCCCCTGCCTTCCACCACACCCCGTGCCTTCCACCACACCCCTGCTTCCACCATACCCCCTGCCTTCCACACACCCCTCTTCACCACCCCTGCCTTCCACACACACCCCCTGCCTTCCACCACACCCTGTCTTCACCACACCCCCTGCCTTCCACCACACCCCCTGCCTTCCACCACACCCTGCCTTCCACCACACCCTGCCTTCCACCACACCCCTGCCTTCCACCACACCCTCTGCTTCCACCACACCCCTGCCTTCCACCAGCCCTGCTCCACCACACCCTGCCTTCCACCACACCCCCTGTCTTCCACCACACCCCCTGTCTTCCACCACACCCCCTGCCTTCCACCACACCCCCTGCCTTCCACCACACCCCTGCCTTCCACCACACCCCTGCCTTCCACCACCGCCTGCCTTCCACCACACCCCCTGCCTTCCACCACACCACACCCCTGCCTTCCACCACACCTCTCCCCACACCCTGCCTTCCACCACACCCCCTGCCTTCCACCATACCTCCTGCTTCCACACCCCTCCTTCCCAGCCTTTCCCACTCCACACCACCCTGCCTTCCACCACCGCCTGCCTTTCACACACAAGACTGAAGGGAGTATAATGTGATGAAACACTGGAAAAGCTGAACCTCTTCTGAAGACAGGAGGACTAGAGAAGACATGATTACGGCATACAAAGTACCCACTAGGAACAGATAAAGCAAACTTTGACATACTCTCTGAAATGTGAGAACCACGAGCAAGATAACGATGGAAGCAAAAAAAAAAAAACGCAAATAAATCACAGGGATCTTGTTAATGAAGTTCTTTTTAAGTTTCAAGCTTAATGGGACGTGAAATGAACTAGATGTGGAGAATATGAAGGCAAACTCTATATGCAGTTTTGAGACTATGATGAAACTCAGTATAGCAGGAACCATGGAAATATAAGCACAAGTGCAGTATAAAGTGATCCTTTATTGACTACGTTTGGCCCACACAGTGGACTCTATCAAGTCACAAACATAAACTACCTGGGTAAAGAGTACATGAGTATATATAGTGCGGAGAGACAGGTGGAGAATGTTGGGAAGGTTGTATTTGAGAGGAACCTGCAAGAGTCCACAGGACGTTTACTTTTCCATCGTGTTCGTATTTTAAACCGTTCACCTCCATACTCTGCAGTCAGTGGTCACGTGAGGCCATCCTGTCCAAAGCTGTCTGGGAATTAGCGGGGAGTGTTACCGAGCACCATGGCTTGCTGTAGTGCTTTAAAATCTCAGGTTAAAGTGTTGAAGAAGGAGGTTCTACGTCTTCAGGAAGAAAACAGGAGACTGAAGCTTTGCCTAGATGGGCTTGGGAGTGAGTGTGAGATGATTAGAGCTGGTAAGGAGGAAAAGGTTACCAGCAGTGAGTTGGAGAGTGGCAACCACTTTAAGAACATAAGAACATAAGAAAGAAGGAACACTGCAACAGGCCTACTGACCCATGTGGAGCAGGTCCATGTATCCCCCCCCGGATTAGACCAATGACCCACCCCCCGGATTATCCCAATGACCCACCCAGTCTGGTCATCCCCACTCAAGGATGGAGCACTGTACCAGACCCAGCAGCACAAGCAAGTCAGGTCAAACTCACACCAACCCACACCCACTCATGTATTTATCTAACCTATTTTTAAAACTACATAACGTTTTAGCCTCAATAACTACTCGGGAGTTTGTTCCACTCATCCACAACTCTATTACCAAACCAGTGCTTTCCTATATCCTTCCTGAGTCTGAATTTTTCCAACTTGAAACCACCAGGAGGCCTGGTCACAGACCGGGCCGCGGGGGCGTTGACCCCCGGAACTCTCTCCAGGTAAACTCCAGGTAATTGCTGAGAGTCCTGTCTTGGCTGGAAATTTTCAGCACACTATTTACATCCCCTTTATTTATTCCTGTTTTCAATTTATACACCTTGATCATATCCCCCCTAATTCTACGCCTTTCGAGAGAGTGCAGATTCAGGGCCCTCAGTCTATCCTCATAGGGAAGATTTCTGATACATGGGATCATCTTTGTCATCCTCCTTTGTACGTTTTCCAGAGCATTTATATCCATTCTGTAATATGGTGACCAGAACTGAACAGCATAGTCTAAATGAGGCCTAATCAAGGATATATAGAGTTGAAGAACAACCTGAGGACTTCTATTATTTATACTTCTAGATATGAAGCCAAGAATTCTGTTAGCTTTATTGCGAACACTAATGCACTGTTGTCTTGGTTTTAGGTTACTGCTAACCAGAACTTCTAAATCCTTTTCGCAATCGGTAGTATTAAGATCTACATTATTTAGTTTATATGTGGCATGGTTATTTAACTGTCCAACATTTAGAACTTTGCATTTGTCAATATTAAACTGCATCTGCCACTTCTCCGACCATTGCGTCAGTCTTTTCAAATCATCCTGGAGTGCTCTAATGTCCTCATTAGAATGAATTGGACGGCCTATTTTGGTGTCATCATCAAATTTGCTTATGTCGCTATTTATTCCCTCATCTATGTCGTTTATGTAAATTGTGAACAACAACGGGCCCAACACTGACCCCTGAGGAACACCGCTTGTGACGTGCCCCCATTCGGATTTCTCCCCATTTATGCAAACTCTCTGCTGTCTATTTGTCAGCCATGCCTCTACCCAGGAAAAAATTTCTCCTCCTATTCCGTGTGCCCTAAGTTTCCTCAATAGCCTCTGGTGTGGAACTCTATCGAAAGCCTTACTGAAGTCCATATACACAATAGTACTGTAGCCTGATGGGAGACTTAGGTCTTGAGACACTCCCCAGATAGGGAGGCAAGGCCGGGTCACCACTATTGGAAAAGACCCGGGCCTGGAGAATACCGGTGAATAAAAAAAAAAAAAGACCCCCTCAGTCGAACTGGCTAATGCAACCACTCCAGCCCCAGAGAGATGAACCCTATCCCTTTCATACATATCACGTTTGCCATAGAATTTGTCCCAGTTATCAATGAATGGGACTGCAAGTTCCTTGCAGTACCTGCACCTGGTTCACAATTCAGGAAGAAGGAAAAGAAGAAAGGTTAGGCAAGCGAAGAATTCCCAAGTATTAAGATCCCAAGAAGTTGCAGTGTCTGACAGGATTGTAGATCAGTGGTTCAGAGAACCGACACATTGATAAATTAGACACATGGGCAACTCTTGGGTATCTTTATTGAGGAAACGTTTCGCCACACAGTGGCTTCATCAGTCCATACAAAGGAGAATCTTGAAGAACAGGAGTGTCGGTTCTCTGAACCATTGATCTACAGGAAGGGTGGTGGAGTGGCCCACTTAAGAGTAACTCCGATCAGATCACAGAGAGTGATAAGGAAATGTGTGAACTTTTCAACACTTACTTCCTCTCAATTTTTACTCAGGGGGATTCTAGCGATACTCCAGAAATAATAAATTATGTAGAACAGGACGATAAACTACGCACGGTTGGGGTAACTAGTGACATGGTCCTCAGACGAATAGAGAAATTAAAACCTAACAAATCCCCAGGCCCTGATGAACTGTTTGCAAGGGTTTTAAAGGAATGTAAAGAGAAACTTAACATACTTTTGGCTAGCCTTTTCAATATATCACTACAAACTGAGTGCCTGATAATTGGAAAATGGCAAATGTAATACCTATTTACAAGGCAGGTGACAGGTCCTTAGCTTCGAACTATAGACCAATTAGCCTTACCTCCATAGTAGGAAAATTTATGGAATCAATAATTGCCGAAGCAATTCGTAGCCATCTTGAAAGGCATAAACTGATTAATGAATCTCTGCACGGTTTTACAAAGGGGCGTTCCTGTCTTACGATTTTACTAACTTTCTTCTAAGGTATTTGAGGAGGTAGATCATGGTATTAAATATGATATTGTGTATATGGACTTCAGTAAGGCTTTCGATATAGTTCCACATTAGAGGCTATTGAGGAAACTTAAGGCACACGGAATAGGAGGAGAATTTTTTTCCTGGGTAGAGTTTACATAAATGGGGAGAAATCAGAATGGGGGCACGTCACAAGCGGTGCTCCTCAGGGGTCAGTGTTGGGCCCATTGTTGTTCACAATTTAAATAAACGATATAGATGAGGGAATAAATAGCGACATAGCAAATTTTCTGATGACACCAAAATAGGCCGTCCAATTCATCCCAGTGTGGACTTTAGAGCACTTCAGGATGATTTGAATAGACAGATGCAATGGTCGGAAAAGTGGCAGATGCAGTTTAATATAGACAAATACAAAGTCCTAAATGTTGGACAGGAAAATAACCATGCCACATATGAACTAAATAACGTAGACCTTAATATTACTGATTGCAAAAAGGATTTAGGAGTTCTGGTTAGCAGTAATCTGAAGCCAAGACAACAGTGCATAAGTGTTCGCAATAAAGCTAACAGAATCCTTGGTTTCATAGCAAGGAGTATAAATAACAGAAATCCTCAGGTTGTTCTTCAACTCTATATGTCTTTGGTTAGGCCTCGTTTAGATTATGCTGCACAGTTTTGGTCACCGTATTACAAAATGGATATAAATGCACTGGAAAACGTACAGAGGAGGATGACAAAGCTGATCCCATGTATCAGAAATCTTCGCCATGAGGATAGACTGAGGGCCCTGAATCTGCACTCTCTAGAAAGGCGTAGAATTAGGGGAGGATATGACTGAGGTGTATAAATGGAAATCGGGAATAAATAAAGGGGATGTAAATAGTGTGCTAAAAATATCTAGCCTAGACAGGACTCGCAGCAATGGCTTTAAGATGTAAAAAATTCAGATTCAGGAAGGATATAGGAAAACACTGGTTTGGTAATAGAGTTGTGGATGAGCAGAACAAACTCCTGAGTACCGTCATAGAAGCTAAGACGTTGTGTAGATTTAAAAATAGGTTAGATAAATACATGAATGGGTGTGAGTTGGACCCGACTAGCTTGTGCTACTATATCAGGTGTCGTGCTCCTTCCTTAAGTGAATGTGACCTGACCTGACTAGGTTAGGGCGTTGGCTTAAGCCAGTAGGAGAATTGGACCTGCCTAGCATGGGCCAGTCGGTCTGTTGCAGCGTTCCTTCTTTCTTATGTTCTTATGTTCATAGCAGGTACCAGTAATATGCTGACAATGGAAGTTGAAGAGGTGATGGGAGGAGGCACAACCTAACATTATTTGGTGAGTACAAACAAACCCGAGATCCCTTCCCAACTAATCAAAAATGGTTGCAGTCATAACCATAATTTTTAAATGAGTGGACCGGTAAGCCAGGGGAAGGCCTTGGCCAAATGACCAAAAGCTCCAGCGGCGGGTCGTCATCATATGACTAAGACCCGTGTTAGGAAACACTTGTCCTATTTCCTGACAGATCTTACTAACCTAACCCAACCTTCTCAGAAGTTGAATAAAATCACATTTAGTTTCAAATACTTGATTTCTTTTATGCAGGTTAGGTTATGCAGTATACAAATAATGCAATTTATATATGATAAAATAATGATAGACACAAAAATCAAATGGCATACAGTGCATATCGGGCACACGCTCCAACACGTAAGTAAGATAAGTAAGTAAGTAAGTAAGTAAGTTTATTCGGTTTACACAAATACAGTTACATAGATTATCATACACAGCAGCATATGTGTAGAGAACCTGGGATAACCCAAAAGAGTCAGAGTGACTTATTTCCATTGGGGTCCTTATTTATTTCCATTGGGACACTACTAGATATTTACAAAAGAAAAAGGTACTAGGAGCAGACGGGATAACAGAGTAAGTTTTAAAAACTTGGCAACAGAACTAAGCCATCCACTCTGGTAATTAGTTCAGGATTTCATAACATAAATGTAAACAGGAGAGCAAATGAAGAATGGCATACATTGTGTTGATGCTAAAAAAGAGATTACATGGGAGACCCTTAAAACAATAGTCGTGTCTCACCCGAGAAGAGTTGCTAAAAATACCGAAGAGAAAATTACAGGGGAAAATGTGTAAAACACGGCATTGAAAACGGTCGGTTAACTTTCACATAGATCGGTTTTCGAAAAACAAAATCCGGTATATCATATATAGCAATCTATGTAAGAGTAGATTAATTATTCAAGAAATAGATGGATAAATTGCATTTAGATTTTACAAGGCATCAATGGGAATAAGGGAAACTATTATAGCAGATTAGTGATGTTTTTTTGGTTTAAAGGGAAAGTTCAAATAGAGATAAGAGGAAAGTTTTCCTCTTGGGAGGAAAATGTGAGTGGCAAGACCTCGCAGTCAGCAGTACTGACCCTGATATTGCTTCCAATATACATAAAAAACTTGCTAGAACGACTAAACTTTTCTGTGGCTGACGATACAAAAAGCCTGGGCAAAATAGGTCATAAAGAGATACTGTAAATTATTGAAATAGCCAATGAAAGTTACGCAAATGGAGCGAGAGAAAAAAATAGAAAATTCAGAATAGATAACCCGTGAAGGGAAGGGAAGGGGGGGGGGGAAGGTGCATTGTTTTGCTGGTGAAGGACTCATGACGCACAAAACTGGAGTTACCTTCCCCCTCCTTGGATCATACCTCATTACCTTCCTTGCTCGTAATGCTGAAGGGCCCTTATGGGTTTAGCGAGTCCCTATGGATACAATAATAATGTAGATAAATGGGAGAAAGTTATAACAAATCATAAGAAGAATGAAGATTGAGTGATACAATATTGATAGTTAAAGAGAGAGTGACAGACAGACAGACAAAGACAGAAACAGAGAGACAGACAGACAGACAGAGAGACAGAAACAGAGACAGACAGAAACAGAGAGACAGACAGAAACAGAGAGACAGAAACAGAGAGACAGACAGAAACAGAGAGACAGACAGAAACAGAGAGACAGACAGAAACAGAGAGACAGACAGAAACAGAGAGACAGACAGACAGAGACAGATAAAGACAGAGAGCTCAAAGAGTATATTTCTCTGGAAGATCACATAAGTACAGTCGTAAGATACTCATACAGTATACTAACAAACTTCAAGATAACCTTTCAGATACATGGATAAGTAAAAGTTTTGAAAAAAAAGTTATTCACATTTTTACGTCGGCACAAAATTAAAAAAAAAACACGAGGATTAAAAAAATGTCCAAAGACTTGCTACAAAAAGACTCAGAGCCGATGGAATTATATTAGTCAGGAGGTGTATGTGAGACGTGACCAGACAGATGACCAACGGAAACTTGGCCGACAGACATTTGACCGAACAGACATAGACCGAACGGATAATTAGGTTAGGTTAGGTTAAGTTACGTTAAGTTACGATAAGTTAGGTTAGGTTAAGTTAGGTTAGGGTGATGAATGCCGGTTCGGCCATATGCCCATTTGGTGAAATGTTTATCTGTGAAATGTCCATTCGGTCAAATGTCCTTCGTTGAAATGTCCCTCGGCGAAGTGTCCGCCGACCAAATGTCTGGGAGCCATATGAGAACTTAACAAGACGCAGGTCATGGATGACCCTCGTCTGGCGCTCTAGTTCAGTGATGCAGCTGTTAAACTTCAGAGTAGTCACTCCTCCTAGGCAAGGTGACCCCAAACAAGAAGAAACATTTTCACCATCATTCACTCCTTCACTGTCGTGCCAGAGGGGCCCCGATACTACAGTTCAGAACTGCAAATATCCCAGCCCCCCCCCCTCCCCTTCGGAATGCAGGCACTGTACTTTCCACCTCCAGGACTCAAGTCTGGCTAACCGGTTTCCCTGAATCCTTTCATATATATTACTTTGTTCACACTCCAACAAGTCATAATAACCTCTTGTCTCCAGTCGCTCCTATATAACACGCTTGCTGGATGTCTAAGCCCCTCGCACACAAAACCTCCTTTTACCCCTTCTAACCTCTCCTAGGGCGACCTCTAAATATCACGATGACTGATGGGGCAAAGACACTCCATAAATATTTGTAAAGTTTTAAAAGGATAAAAGAAGGAATTTAAAGAAACCTCAGTTGCTGAATAAAGTGAGACATTTTTCTTCATAAATAATGGTAAAACAGAAATGGAATGACAGAAGAGGTCAAGTAGCAGTGTTGCTCCAACTGGCACCTAACGGCTATGAGAGGTCACCTCGAGTACAGTTATTCACAAATAAGGAGGCATCTGTTTCCTTCATTATGTCTCATATCCTTCCTTCCTTCCTTCCTTCCTTCCTTCCTTCCTTCCTTCCTTCCTTCCTTTCCATAAAATGCAATGAGTTGTTTATTAAGTTAATTTAGGCACAGATACACGTAAGTACAATTATTGTAAATAGTTTAACATGCAAAACAACCACTGTGAAAAAATAGTGAACTCCCAAGTGCTTTTGTGATTTCTCACATTATCAAGGTTCACATTATCAAAGTTTACATTATCAAGGTTCACATTATCAAGGTTCTAGATAATGTGAGAGATGACGAAAGCGCTTGGAAATTCACTGTTTTCTCACAATGGTTATTTTACATATTCTGATACTATGATCTTTTTGCATAGTTTAACATATGTGTAAATTACCTAAAGTAAACCCTAGAGAATGGTCAAAGTGACTTATTTCCATTGTTACTCAGTTAATTGGGTTTAATGTCTATCGACCACACAGTGAACTGTATACAACCTGTACAATACCAAACAAAGATATTTTAATCCCTGAAATACAGATGCAAAGTAAATTCTCAGCATTAACATTGAGACATGCGTGTATAATAATGACGCAGTGGATGGTTACAAGTACATACACAGAGGTGTCACGTACCTTGGTTGCTAACGCACTCAGCTCACACAGTGAGGTCCGTGGTTCGATCCCCTGTACGGGTAGAAGCATTAAAGCGTATTTCCTGAAGACACCTACTGTCCCTGTTCAACTACCAGTAAATAGCTACCTGGGTGTTAGCTGACTGGTGTGGGTCGCATCCTGGGGGGTAAAACATTAACCTAATTTGCCTGAAATGCTCTTCATAACAAGGGACTTTCTATATAGTATGTCAGTTAGGTTTGTAAACGTTATACATGTACTTGAAGAACTAAAGATCACTATGTTCCCAAGCCAGCCGTGGAGAGGATTATTATTATTATTATAATCAAGGGGCAAGCGCTAAACCCGTAGGATTATACAGAGCCTGTGGGGGTGGTGGAAGGTATTCGGGCTTAATTCAGGGAATTGGAGCACAGATGCAATTCCCTAGATCAAGAGCCCCTCACCAGCGTCAAGGAACATCCCTTGAGTGGCCGTGGAGAGGAGCGCGAGTCATCCACTTACGTTTTCTCTCTCACTTGAAGATGGCGCCACTGATAAAAACATTTTCCAAGAAATAGTCTTGCTCTGAACACACAGTCTTTGGGTCACGAGTTTTGACACTTTGCACCTTCAGCCACCCGCCCATGGCCGCTCTTATAGGATAAGAAGCCAAAATGGTTTTTATGCCTACAGGTTCCGTTAATGGAAATAGTGGCAAGGGAGAGAGAGAGAGAGAGAGAGAGAGAGAGAGAGAGAGAGCATAAGGCAGTTAGATCACCTTGCAGAATAAATGCTGGCATGAAATGCCAACAGTTGTGAAATAAGACACATGTACAGTATTAGAGATATTTTACTGAGGAGACGTTTTGCCGCTAGTATCGAAAAGCGTTAAGTCGAAAACCATAATTGCTGTTCATCCTAATTTTATATCGAGCTTCCAGTGCCAACCCGTGTCTTAAATTAATGCAGAATATTCGTGGGTGAGGGAGTGAGGCAGTCTGAGCGACGGGCAGTGTCACACCACTTCCTCTCTTGTGATCAGGGAGTCAGGACGTCTGAGACTACCGTCAGGGAGGCGACTGAACTCTCCAGAACAGTTTCCTAGAAACAACTTTATTTCTTTCTGCAGTATACAAAATGTAGTTTACATGTAATAAAATATTGTTAGGCACAAACGAAAGCCACTAACATGAGATCCATTTCGGGCAGAGTAATCCTAATGCTTACGACTTAAGAATTAGACATAGGTTACTGGGAAGGATTTTTTTTTTAATTTACAAAAAGTGAGGTAGCTAAGTGAACAATAGTACAGTTTTAAGTATGCATTAATTAATACAAAAAAGAGGTATTTTAGAACTCACCTCATATTTGACTGGAGAAAACAAGGTAGCCAGTCAGGAGTCAGTCAAGATAAGATTTCGTTCGGATTGTTAACCCCGGAGGGTTAGCCACCCAGGTTAACCCAAGAAAGTCAGTGCGTCATCCAGGACTGTCTGTCTTATTTCCATTGTGGTCCTCAATCTTGTCCCCCAGGATGCGACCCACACCAGTCGACTAACACCCAGGTACCTATTTGTTGCTAGGTGAACAGGACAACAGGTGTAAGAAAACGCGTCGAAATGTTTCCACCCACCGGGAATCGAACACGGGCCCTCCGTGTGTGAAGCGAGAGCTTTAGGCACCAGGCCACCGGGCCACGGCTGAGAAAATTGCTAGTAGCCATAGGTTTGACATGAGGAAGTTGACAAGCTGCAGGTTGGCTAGTTATAGAGGAAAGAAGACAGTGCAGTAAATAACCGTGACGCCATACTTCAGCACAGTACATTACAGAGAATATAGTTCATTGCAGTGACATCGCAGTGCTACATCATAACCCAATAGGGTTGTGAGTGACGGTACTATTTTTATAAATGCCTTTATGCGCAAAGTTTCAAAGAACTGAGCAACATTTTAAATTACGTGTACACGATAGAGATTTAGATTTTGCTACCGAAGTGGCTAGTTTATTGTGCACCCCATATCCATGCTGTGGACGGTAGCGCAAGAGCATTTGGATACACAAAAGGCCTAGGAACTAGGCCCAAAAGGGTTAATAGGTGTACATATGGAATTATATCTACATATCTACAGTTCACTTATCTGTTACAAGCGAATTTAGGGAATTTGCTTAGTATATCTGGTATCTTATTTTCATTAATAAGATATCTTGACATGTCACATAGGTTATTATACTGTCTGTCTCTGTATTTCTCAATAAGTGGACAGCTAAGTACTTAGTGTTCAAAACAGTGACCATATGCCTGATCATATTATTTGCATTTAGTTTGATCATCATCTGTGTGTCTCCCAAACTGCCAGAAGTACTTGTAACCAAGCCTAAGCCTGGCCACTACAACATCAGTCAGTCTGTTCACATTACAAGTTGCACCATAAACATACTTATCTACGTTCATGTTATTATAGTGGGTTATAGATCTACTCAGGCTTCTAGCTGCATACCTATAACAATCATTTTCATTATTTGCTTGTCTCCTAATATTATTCCTAATGCTAGACACAGATATACCAAAGTTATACTCTACATTCTCCTTCTGGGTTATCTTCTTGGCTAACATATCAGCTTTATCATGAAGGAGTAATCCAATCACCCGAGTACAGTGAATATGCCAGATTTTTTGAATGTGTAGTTTGACCAGTGATGGGTAAATACTGGCAGCATCTTCGTCACTATTTTCACTATTTGTAATTGTGTTTACTGCTGGATCTTACCATCTCACACATACACACACACACAGCAAAGAGGCGGGGCCAGGAGCTGCGACTCGACACCTGCAATCACAAATAGGCGAGTACTCACACACCTAACTGTTATACACATACACACCAAACAGGCCAAGTGTCTTACAGACAAGTGCCTTTGACAAATGGTAACTAAAACACACACACACACACACACACACACACACACACACACACACACACACACACACACACACACACACACACACACACACACACACAAATCTTCTGGAGTTTTATGATAAACAGAAGTAAGACACGAGAGATAGGGGTGGGTTGATTGCATCTTCTTGGACTGCAAGAAGGCCTTTGGCACAGTTCCTCACAAAAGATTAGTGCAGAAGCTAGAGGATCAGGCGCATATAACAGGAAGGGCACTGCAATGGATCAGAGAATACCTGACAGGGAGGCAACAACGAGTCATGGTACGTAATGAGGTATCACAGTGGGCACCTGTGACGAGCGGGGTCCCACAGGGGTCGGTCCTAGGACCAGTGCTATTTTTGGTATATGTGAACGACATGATGGAAGGGTTAGACTCAGAAGTGTCCCTGTTTGCAGACGATGTGAAGTTAATGAGGAGAATTAAATCAGATGAGGATCAGGCAGGACTTCAAAGATACCTGGACAGCCTGGACACCTGGTCCAGCAACTGGCTTCTCGAATTTAACCCCGCCAAATGCAAAATCATGAAGATAGGGAAAGGGCACAGAAGACCGCAGACGGAGTATAGGCTAGGTGGCCAAAGACTGCAAACCTAGCTCAAGGAGACAGATCTTGGGGTGAGTATAACACCAAGCATGTCTCTGGAAGCACACATCAACCAGATAACTGCTGCAGCATATGGGCGCCTGGCAAACCTGAGAACAGCGTTCCGATACCTTAGTAAGGAATCGTTCAAGACACTGTACACCGTGTATGTCAGGCCCATACTGGAGTATGCAGCACCTGTTTGAAACCCGCACTTGATAAAGCACGTCAAGAAACTAGGGAAAGTACAAAGGTTTGCCACAAGGTTAGTTCCAGAGCTAAGGGGAATGTCCTATGAAGAAAGATTAAGGGAAATCGGCCTGACGACACTGGAGGACAGGAGGGTCAGGGAGACATGATAACGACATATAAAATACTGCGTGGAATAGACAAGGTGGACAAAGACAGGATGTTCCAGGGAGGGGACACAGAAACAAGAGGCCACAATTGGAAGTTGAAGACACAAATGAGTCAGAGAGATATTAGGAAGTATTTCTTCAGTCATAGAGTTGTAAGGCAGTGGAATAGCCTAGAAAATGACGTAGTGGAGGCAGGAACCATACACAGTTTTAAGACGAGGTTTGATAAAGTTCATGGAGCGGGGAGAGAGAGGGCCCAGTAGCAACCGGTGAAGAGGCGGGGCCAGGAGCTAAGACTCGACCCCTGCAGCCACAAATAGGTGAGTACAAATAGGTGAGTACACACACACACACACACACACACACACACACACACACACGAGTTGATTCAAAGCAGAATCAACTCGAACCATGATCCTGCAGGAGAAAGCACGGCTGAGCGGCAAACAGGAGTTCAAGAGTGCGTACCTCGATCGACACAGAACACAGGAGGAAATGATGATACTGAAAGAGGGAGTACAAAAGCGAAAGGACGAATGGGAGGAAATGACAAAGAAGAGCAGAATAACCCAGGCACAGGTGGAAGGGCAAGCACACCCCCAGAAACACCTGCAGAAGGACTCCAACCACGACACCCCCAAGGCAACTGAACAATCTAAAACAACAATCACACACTGATCCCTCAGTTCCCACCCCCCATATCACGAACCCTACCCCTACAGAAACCCCCTATGGGAGCTCTTCCTCCACCTCCACTGCAACCCCCCACAGGCTCCCACCAGGGCTCCTGCTCTCCCAACCCCAGTATTCCCCCAGGACCACAGTTACAGTATTAGAACAGAAGTTGAAGGTTTGGTACACAAATGCGGATGGATTAACGAATAAATGTGAGGAGTGGCAAGAAAGAATCAATGAGAAGTCCTCAGACATCATAGCAGTTACAGAAACAAAACTCACTGAGACAATAACAGATGCAATCTTCCCACCAGGATATCATATCATGAGGAAAGATAGAAGGGGCAGAGGGGGAGGAGGGGTTGCTCTGCTCGTAAAAAACCGATGGAAATTCGAGAAAATTGGAGGCATAGACGAGACAGGAGAAAGGGACTACATAGTAGGTACACTTCAGTCTGGGGAGCACAAGGTGGCTATTGCAGTGATGAATAACCCACCACAGAATTGCAGGAGGCCAAGAGAGGAATATGAAGAGAGCAAATGGTGGACACACTTGCTGAGGTGGCAAGAAGAGCTCACTCGAGCACAGCAAAGTTGCTAGTAATGGGTGATTTCAACCACAGGGAGATTGACTGGGAAAACCTGGAGCCACATGGTGGTCCCGAAACATGGAGAGCCAAGATGTTGGATGTGGTGCTGGAAAACCTCATGCACCAACATGTTAAGGACACTACCAGAGTGAGAGGGGAGGATGAACCAGCAAGATTGGACCTTGTGTTCACCCTGGGCAGTTCGGACATTGAGGACATCACATATGAGAGTCCCCTAAGAGCTAGTGGCCACGTAATTCTGTGCTTTGAATACATAGTAGAGTTGCAAGTGGAGAGAGTAACAGGAGTTGAATGGGAAAAGCCAGACTATAAAAGAGGGGACTATATAGGTTTGAGGAACTTCCTGCAGGAGGTTCCGAGGGACAGAGAGCTGGCAGGAAAGCCAGTAAATGAAATGATGGAATTTGTAACAACAAAATGCAAGGAGGCAGTGGAACGGTTTATTCCCAAGGGCAACAGAAACAATGGGAAGACCAGAACGAGCCCCTGGTTTACCTGATGGTGTAAGGAGACAAAAACTAAGTGCAATAGAGAATGGAAAAAGTACAGAAGGCAGAGAACACATGAAAATAGGGAGATTAGTCGCAGAGCCAGGAACGAGTATGCACAGGTAAGGAGGGAGGCCCAGCGACAGTATGAAAATAACATAGCATCGAAAGTCAAGACTGACCCGAAACTGTTGTATAGCAACATCAGGAGGAAGACAACAGTCAAAGACCAGGTGATTAGACTCAGGACAGAAGGTGGAGAACTCACAAGAAATGATCAGGAGGTATATGAGGAGCTAAACAGGAGATTTAAGGAAGTTTTTACAGTAGAGACAGGAAGGGCACTGGGAAGACAGCACAGAAGGGAGCATCAAGAGGGAATATACCAACAAGTGTTGGATGACACATGAACAGCCGAGGAGGAGGTGCAGAAGCTGCTAAGTGACCTTGATACCTCAAAGGCGATGGGACCGGACAACATCTCCCCGTGGGTCCTTAGAGAAGGAGCAGAGATGCTCTGCGTGCCCCTAACCACAATCTTCAACACCTCCCTCGAAACTGGGCAACTACCTGAGACATGGAAGACAGCAAATGATGTGGCCATATTTAAGAAAGGAGACAGAAACGAGGCACTAAACTACAGACCTGTGTCTCTGACATGTATAGTTTGAAAAGTCATGGAGAAGATTATCAGGAGGAGAGTGGTGGAACACCTGGAACAGAACAAGATTATAAATGAAAACCAGCATGGATTCATGGACGGCAAATCCTAAGTCACAAACCTTCTGGAGTTTTATGACAAGGTAACAGAAGTAAGACACGAGAGAGAGGGGTGGGTTGATTGCATTTTCCTAGACTGCAGGAAGGCCTTTGACACAGTTCCTCACAAGAGATTAGTGCAGAAGCTGGAGTATCAGGCTCATGTAACAGGGAAGGCACTGCAATAGATCAGGGAATACCTGACAGGGAGGCAACAACGAGTCATGGTACGTGAAGAGGTATCACAGTGGGCGCCTGTGACGAGCGGGATCCCACAGGGGTCAGTTCTAGGACCAGTGCTATTTTTGATATATGCGAACGACATGATGGAAGGAATAGACTCTGAAGTGTCCCTATTCGCAGATGAATTGTAGCTGATGAGAAGAATTAAATCGGATGAGGATGAGGCAGGACTGCAAAGAGACCTGGACAGGCTGGACACATGGTCCAGAAACTGGCTTCTCGAATTCAACCCTGCCAAAGGCAAAGTCATGAAGACTGGGGAGGGGTAAAGAAGACCACAGACAGAGTATAGGCTAGGTGGACAAAGACTACAGACCTCACTCAGGGAGAAAGATCTTGGAGTGACCATAACACCGAGCACGTCACTGGAGGCACACATCAACCAAATAACTGCTGCAGCATACGGGCGCCTGGCAAACCTGAGAATAGCATTCCGATACCTTATTAAGGAATCATTCAAGACACTGTACACTGTGTATGTTAGGCCCATACTGGAGTATGCAGCACCAGTCTGGAACCCACACCTGGTCAAGCATGTCAAGAAGTTAGAGAAAGTACAAAGGTTTGCAACAAGGCTAGTTCCAGAGCTCAGGGGAATGTCGTATGAGGAAAGGTTGAGGGAAATCGGACTGACGACACTGGAGGACAGAAGGGTCAGGGGAGACATGATAACGACATACAAGATACTGCGGGGAATAGACAAGGTGGACAGAGATAGGATGTTCCTGAGAGGGGACACAGAAACAAGGGGTCACAATTGGAAGCTGAAGACTCAGACGAGTCACAGGGACGTTAGGAAGTATTTCTTCAGTTATAGAGTCGTCAGGAAGTGGAATAGCCTAGCAGGAACCATACATAGTTTTAAGAAGAGGTATGACAAAGCTCAGGAAGCAGAGAGGGAGAGGACCTAGTAGCAATCAGTGAAGAGGAGGGGCCAGGAGCTGAGTCTCGATCCCTGCAAACACAATTAGGTGAGTACACACATGTATGCCGAGGTATGATAAAGCTCATGGTTCAGTGAGAGTGACCCAGTAGCGACCAGTGAAGAGGCGGGGCCAGGAGCTATGAATCGACCCCTGCAACCACAACTAGGTGAGTACAACTAGGTGAGTACACACACACACACACATATACACACACACACACACACACAAACCTTCTAGAGTTTTATGACAAGGTGACAGATCTGTAAGACAAGAGAGAGATGGGCGGATAGACTGCATTTTCTTGGACTGCAAGAAGGCCTTCGACACAGCTCCTCACAAGAGGTTAATGCAAAAGCTAGAGGATCAGGCACACATAACAGGAAAGGCACTGCAATGGATCAGAGAATATCTGACAGGGAGACAACAACGAGTCGTGGTACGTGACGAGGTGTCAGAGTGGGCGCCTGTGACAAGCGAGGTTCCACAGGGATCAGCCCTAGGACCTGTGCTGTTTTTGGTATATGTGAATAACATAACGGAAGGGATAGACTCAGAAGTGCCCTTGTTTGCAGATGATGTGAAGTTAATGAGGAGAATCAAATCGGTCGAGGATCAGGCAGGACTAAAAAGATACTGGACAGGCTACAAGCCTCATCCAGCAACTGGCTCCTTGAATTTAACCCTGCTAAATTCAAAGTCATGAAGATCGGGGAATGGCAAAGAAAACTGCAGACACAGTACAGTCTAGGTGGTCAAAGACTGCAAGGAAAAAGATCTTGGGGTGAGTATAACATCGAGCACATCTCCTGAGGCGCACATCACTCAGATAACTGCTGCAGCGTACGGGCGTCTGGCAAACCTAAGGATAGAGTTCCGATACATCAGTAAAGAATCGTTCACGAATCTGTACACCATATACGTCAGGCCCATACTGGAGTATGCAGCACCAGTTTGGAATCCATACCTGGTCAAGCACGTCAAGAAATTAGAGAAAGTGCAAAGGTCTGCAACAAGACTAGTCCCAGAGCTAAAGGAATTGCCCTACAAAGAAAGGTTAAGGGAAATTGGCATGGCGACACTGGAGGACAGGAGGGTCAGAGGAGACATGATAACGACATATAAAATACTGCGCGGAATAGACAAAGTGGACAAAGACAGGATGTTCCAGAGATGGAACACAGAAACAAGGGGTCACAATTGGAAGTTGAAGACTCAGATGAGTAAAAGGGATGTTAGGAAGTATTTCTTCAGTCATAGAGTTGTCAGGAATTGGAATAGCCTAGAAAGTGACGCAGTCAATCAAACAAACGGGCTTCCACGTGGATAAATTGTCATTTTTGTGGAAATTGGTGTCACGCCCCTTGTGCAGATATCCAAGAACAGCTACAAGCAGTATTAAAACAGGGAAGTGTTTTTGGGAATGCCCAAATGAGGAAAATCTGTGGACTAAAATCACAAGGGTATTAAAAGAGGATAACATCAAAGCTGCTTTCATAGACAACCTGGAAGCTTTCTACAACAGACGGGAACATAAAAAGTCTGGGCTGAATGGTACTGCCCTTGATACTGGCCATGTAGTCAGAAACTGTAAGGCTGGAGGTGCTGTCCTGGTAGTCAGTAAATGTGGGGCTGATAGTGCTGTGCTGGGAGACAGTAATGGTGAAGCTGGAGGTGCTGTCCTGGGAGACAGTAATGGTGAAGCTGGAGGTGCTGTCCTGGTAGACAGTAATGGTGAAGCTGGAGGTGCTGTCCTGGGAGACAGTAATGGTGAAGCTGGAGGTGCTGTCCTGGGAGACAGTAATGGTGAAGCTGGAGGTGCTGTCCTGGGAGACAGTAATGGTGAAGCTGGAGGTGCTGTCCTGGGAGACAGTAATGGTGAAGCTGGAGGTGCTGTCCTGGGAGACAATAATGGTGAAGCTGGAGGTGCTGTCCTGGGAGACAGTAATGGTGAAGCTGGAGGTGCTGTCCTGGGAGACAGTAATGGTGAAATTAGACACATGTGCAACTCTTGGGAGGAACACTGCAGGAGGCCTGTTGGCCCATACTAGGCAGGTCCTTTACAATTCATCCCACTAACAAAACATTTGCCCAACCCAATTTTCAATGCCACCCAAGAAATAAGCTCTGATGTGAAAGTCCCACTCAAATCCAACCCCTCCCACTCATGTACTTATCCAACCTAAATTTGAAACTACCCAAAGTCCCAGCCTCAATAACCCAACTAGGTAGACTGTTCCACTCATCAACTACCCTATTTCCAATCCAATACTTTCCTATGTCCTTTCTAAATCTAAACTTATCTAATTTAAATCCATTACTGCGGGTTCTCTCTTGGAGAGACATCCTCAAGACCTTATTAATATCCCCTTTATTAATACCTATCTTCCCTTATACACTTGATCAGGTCTCCCCTCATTCTTCGTCTAACAAGTGAATGTACTTAAGAGTCTTCAATCTTTTTCATAAGGAAGATTCTAATGCTATTATTAATTTAGTCATCCTACGCTGAATGTTTTCTAACGAATTTATGTCCATTCTGTAATATGGAGACCAGAACTGAGCTGCATATCTAGTGAGGCCTTACTAATGATGTATAAAGCTGCAGTATGACCTCTGGACTTCTGTTGCTTACACTTCTTGATTAAATCTCAGTAATCTATTTGCCTTATTACGTACGCTAGGCATTGCGTCTTGATAAATTGACACATGTGCAACTCTTGGGTATCATTATTGAGGAAACGTTTCGCCACACAGTGGCTTCATCAGTCATACGTAGGAGAAACTTGAAGAACAGAAGGAGAATGAGGTAATCAGTCCCTCAACCTTGAGTCGATGTGTTCAGTCCATCAATCTTGAATAGAATACGGCATATCAGCGGAGAAGCAGCTTATAAACCGTATGGCAGGAGAGGTGCAGCAGTCATAGGTCGTGTCACATTTGTTCAATGTGGAAGTGGTCTGCCAAGAATTAGGCAAGCGAAGAATTCCTAAGTATTAAGATCCCAAGAAGTTGCAGTGTCTGACAGATTTGTAGAGTTGTACATGTGTCTAATTTATCAACATGTCGGTTCTCTGAACCATTCATCTACAAATCTGTCAGACACTGCAACTTCTTGGATCTTAATACTTAGGAATTCTTCGCTTGCCTAATTCTTGGGCACGACCTACTTCCACATTGAACAAATGTGACACAACCTATGACTGCTGCACCTCTCCTGCCATACGGTTTATAAGCTGCTTCTCCGCTGATATGCCGTATTCTATTCAAGATTGATGGACTGAACACATCGACTCAAGGTTGAGGGACTGATTACCTCATTCTCCTCCTGTTCTTCAAGTTTCTCCTACGTATGGACTGATGAAGCCACTGTGTGGCGAAACGTTTCCTCAATAAAGATACACAAGAGTTGCACATGTGTCTAATTTATCAACATGTCGGTTCTCTGAACCATTCATCTACAAAGTAATGGTGAAGCTGAAGGTGCTGTCCTGGGAGACAGTAATGGTGAAGCTGAAGGTGCTGTCCTGGGAGACAGTAATGGTGAAGCTGGAGGTGCTGCCTGGGTGACAGTAATAGTGAAGCTGAAGGGCTGTCCTGGGAGACAGTAATGTGAAGCTGGAGGTGCTGTCCTGGGAGACAGTAATGGTTGAGCTGAAGGTGCTGTCCTGGGAGACAGTAATGGTGAAGCTGAAGGTGCTGTCCTGGGAGACAGTAATGGTGAAGCTGAAGGTGCTGTCCTGGGAGACAGTAATGGTGAAGCTGGAGGTGCTGTCCTGGGAGACAGTAATAGTGAAGCTGAAGGTGCTGTCCTGGGAGACAGTAATGGTGAAGCTGGAGGTGCTGTCCTGGGAGACAGTAATAGTGAAGCTGAAGGTGCTGTCCTGGGAGACAGTAATGGTGAAGCTGGAGGTGCGTCCTGGGAGACAGTAATGGTGAAGCTGGAGGTGCTGTCCTGGGAGACAGTAATAGTGAAGCTGAAGGTGCTGTCCTGGGAGACAGTAATGGTGAAGCTGGAGGTGCTGTCCTGGGAGACAGTAATGGTGAAGCTGGAGTGCTGTCCTGGGAGACAGTAATGGTGAAGCTGGAGATTTTGTCCAGGTAGTCGGGAATTATACGTAGGAAGGAATACATATTAAATGACCTCATAGGGGACAGGAGCCGTAGTGGGGAAACAAGTGTAGTCAAGATAAGATAAACCAATATTGCAAACTAGAAATACCACAGGAAATAGCAAACAAGAGGACTCCACTAGCAATAGTGAGGATTATTACCAAAAACAATGGTGGGAGCTCCATTGTTGGTGCTAGGGAGGATAGGAATAAGACAGGGAAACATGCACCAACAGGGAATACAGTCACAGAAACCCAAGGCAAACGGAAACCAAGCCTGTGCACATACTATGCACTGGTATCTGCAGACATGGGAAATCTGGAAAAACAGACGGGACGTGCAACTATGACCACCCTAGAAAATGCCATGTCCATATGACGACAGGAAAATGCAAACTCCCTTCCTGTAAGCTTTTTCACCCTAAAATGTGTACCTCTTCAGTACAGGAAAGACTGTGCTATAACTTAAATTGCCAGGCACACCATCTAAATGGTACAAAAAGATACAAAACATCCAGGCCATGGGAAAACCTGAGTAGCTACAGCCACTCAAGAGGGAGAGGTTTTTTAGTGCCAGGAAGGAAAAAAACTGGCAGAAAATGGCAGAAATCGTACACCAAATCCAGTCATTCCTGGAATGGAAACCACAGTCGATGGCCTCCACTCCAAACCAACAGATACAGATACTAATGCCGGAAAAAAAATCCCCCCCAGTACCAACAATACCACCAGTCCGATGACATTCTTCTTTGCAAATATACAGGGTCTAAAGCCAGCAACAAACAACAAAATACCTTTCATCTGTGGACTGCTTGCAGAGGCAAAGGCAATGTTCGCGGCTTTCACTGAGACCCACATAAAGGATCACTTGGACAACGAAATATGGATCCCAGGTTACAACCTATACTGATGTGACAGAGTGAACAGGCAAAAGGGGATGGGTTGGCCTGTACATTGCAGAGTCACTTATTTGCACAGAACTGCTAAATGCCTCAAATGATGTAGTGGAAGTTTTAGCAGTAAAGGTCGATAACCAAAACCTAGTCATTGTGGTAGTCTACAAGCCTCCGGATGCAACATCCCAGCAATTCCAGGAACAGCTGTTAAAAATTGACCACTGTCTGGAAAATCTTCCAGCTCCTGCACCCAACATCTTGCTCCTGGGGGATTTCAACTTAAGGCACCTAAAATGGAGGAATATAGCAAATAATATTGTTGCAGTAATAACACCAGGAGGCAGCTCTGATGAAAACTCACACTCACACGAGCTTTTAAATCTCTGCACAAAATTCAATTTAAACCAGCAAATAATAGAGTCTATTAGACTGAAGAATACACTAGACCTCATCTTCACTAACAATGATGATCTGATAAGAAATGTCACCATATCAAAAACAATATACTCAGATCACAACATAATTGAGGTTCAGACATGTATGCGTGGAGCCCCAGACCGACATAATGAGACTAGTCACGAGGGAGCATTCACCAAATTCAACTTCAATAACAAAAACATAAAGTGGGACCAAGTCCTAACCGATATAAGCTGGGAAGATATACTAAGCAACACAGACCCCAACTTATGCCTAGAACAGATTAACTTGGTGGCACTCGATGTATGCACAAGGCTTATTCCTCTAAGAAAAAGGAGGAGTAGATGTAAAATAGAAAGAGACAGGCGCTCCCTTTACAGGCGACGGAAAAGAATAACAGAGCGGCTAAAAGAGGTCAATATATCTGAAATGCGTAGGGAGACACTGGTCAGAGAAATAGCAAGCATCGAACTTAAGCTAAAGGAATCTTATAGGAGTCAGGAATCGCGGGAAGAACTAAAAGCCATAAATGAAATCGAAAGAAACCCAAAGTATTTCTTCTCCTATGCCAAATCAAAGTCGAGAACAACGTCCAGTATTGGGCCCCTACTTAAACAAGATGGGTCCTACACAGATGACAGCAAGGAAATGAGTGAGCTACTCAAGTCCCAATATGACTCAGTTTTTAGCAAGCCGCTAACCAGACTGAGAGTCGAAGATCAAAATGAATTTTTTATGAGAGAGCCACATCTATCCGATGTTATCCTGACGCCAAATGACTTCGAACAGGCGATAAATGACATGCCCATGCACTCTGCCCCAGGGCCAGACTCATGGAACTCCGTGTTCATCAAGAACTGCAAGAAGCCCCTATCACGAGCCTTTTCCATCCTATGGAGAGGAGCATGGACACGGGGGTCGTCCCACAGTTACTAAAAACAACAGACATAGCCCCACTCCACAAAGGGGGCAGTAAAGCAACAGCAAAGAACTACAGACCGATAGCACTAACATCCCATATCATAAAAATCTTTGAAAGGGTCCTAAGAAGCAAGATCATCACCCATCTAGAAACCCATCAGTTACACAACCCAGGGCAACATGGGTTTAGAACAGGTCGCTCCTGTCTGTCTCAACTATTGGATCACTACGACAAGGTCTTAAATGCACTAGAAGATAAAAAGAATGCAGATGTAATATATACAGACTTTGTAAAAGCCTTCGACAAGTGTGACCATGGCGTAATAGCGCACAAAATGCGTGCTAAAGGAATAACAGGAAAAGTCGGTCGATGGATCTATAATTTCCTCACTAACAGAACACAGAGAGTAGTCGTCAACAGAGTAAAGTCCGAGGCAGCTACGGTGAAAAGCTCTGTTCCACAAGGCACAGTACTCGCTCCCATCTTGTTCCTCATCCTCATATCCGACATAGACAAGGATGTCAGCCACAGCACCGTGTCTTCCTTTGCAGATGACACCCAAATCTGCATGACAGTGTCTTCCATTGCAGACACTGCAAGGCTTCATGCGGACATCAACCAAATCTTTCAGTGGGCTGCAGAAAACAATATGAAGTTCAACGATGAGAAATTTCAATTACTCAGATATGGCAAACACGAGGAAATTAAATCTTCATCAGAGTACAAAACAAATTCTGGCCACAAAATAGAGCGAAACACCAACGTCAAAGACCTGGGAGTGATCATGTCGGAGGATCTCACCTTCAAGGACCATAACATTGTATCAATGGCATCTGCTAGAAAAATGACAGGATGGATAATGAGAACCTTCAAAACTAGGGAGGCCAAGCCCATGATGGCACTCTTCAGGTCACTTGTTCTATCTAGGCTGGAATATTGCTGCACACTAACAGCACCTTTCAAGGCAGGTGAAATTGCTGACCTAGAAAATGTACAGAGAACCTTCACGGAGCGCATAACGGAGATAAAACACCTCAATTACTGGGAGCGCTTGAGGTTCCTAAAACTGTATTCCCTGGAACACAGGCGGGAGAGATACATGATTATATACACCTGGAAAATCCTAGAGGGACTAGTACCGAACTTGCACACGAAAATCACTCACTACGAAAGCAAAGGACTTGGCAGACGATGCAACATCCCCCCAATGAAAAGCAGGGGTGTCACTAGCACGTTAAGAGACCATACAATAAGTGTCAGGGGCCCGAGACTGTTCAACTGCCTCCCAGCATACATAAGGAGGATTACCAACAGACCCCTGGCAGTCTTCAAGCTGGCACTGGACAAGCACCTAAAGTCGGTTCCTGACCAGCCAGGCTGTGGCTCGTACGTTGGTTTGCGTGCAGCCAGCAGTAACAGCCTGGTTGATCAGGCTCTGATCCACCAGGAGGCCTGGTCACAGACCGGGCCGCGGGGGCGTTGACCCCCGGAACTCCCTCCAGGTAAACTCCAGGTAATTGGTTTAAGACAAGGTATGATAAAGCTCATGGAGCAGAGAGAGAGAGGACCTAGTAGCAATCAGTGAAGAGGCGGGGCCAGGAGCTATGACTCGACCTCTGCAACCACAAATAGGTGAGTATACACACACACACACACACACACACACACACACACACACACAACCTGATCTTATCCATATAATACATTATCATAGGATTATGCAGATTTGAAAAAATATGAGCGCTTGGGCCGACCGGGGATCGAACCCCAGTCCCCAGAATTGGTAGATATTACTGAAACCACCATTACTCACCTAATTGTGGTTGCAGGGGTCGAGACTCAGCTCCTGGCCCCGGGGCCAGTGTGCTGGTGCCGGTGTATCTTAGCTAGGAGACGACGTTTCATCTAGAAATGCCTGGGTATGATAGTGGCTTTCTTTGCTCCAATCATATTATGATATGTAAACACACATTGCAACCTTAGCAAAGAAACCAATATTTTATATACAGATTAAGATGGTCACATAACTTATCAGAAGTTAGAGACTTTTTTGACCAAAATAAAAAGAGGTTAAAGAGAAAAGGAAGAGATTAAGAGAATAGGAAACGCCGAACTAATATTGTCATATTGTTTTAGTGAGACAGTGAGAGAGCAAAAAAAAAATTCATTAGTAAAATTGAAGCCCAAAAATACTTTTCCTCCTCTGCAAAATCACAGGTAAAAAATAAAAACTCTAGCACTGTCCTCTTTATTAAGGAAGATTGAAATGAGGGAACGACAAGACAGAACACAACTCGGTGTTCAGTGAGCCACTCACCATATCAGGGCGAGGGGAACGGTGCTCCCAGGACCCTTAGACAGGTCAACAAAGTGACCCTTGACATCTCGATAAAATGACCTTAATTTTAAGCCAGTGGAATACCTCGGTCAAACGATCTATTAAGACCTGCATTAGGAAGCAATTGCTCTGCTTCCTGGAGAATCTTACCTTACTTCACCTAACATCTTTACCATCAGCAGCCCACAGCATCACAACAAGGCATGTCGATATTCATTGTCTATATTTACCTTATACCTCTAGGTCTCTGAAATTAAATACTAAATTTTTACATAAAATCACAAAGGAAATTTTAAAATTAAAACGTGTAAACACCATATTACTCTACACATACACCATTAGCACCACCTGTCTTTGTCTGTCCACACCACCACCTGTTTCACTCCGTCCACAACACTATTGCCGGGTCACCAACTGGACAAGACCCAGGCTGGGCCACTTCCAGCGAACCGTAAATGCAAATGCACCCCCACCACCACCACCACACCACCCCACCACCACCACCACCACCACCACCGCCACCCCACCACCACCACCACCCACACCACCACCACCACCACCACCACCCCACCACCCCACCACCCACCACACCCCACCACCACCACCCACACCACCACCACTACCACCACACCACCACCACTACCACCACCCCCCACCACCACCCCACACCACCACCACCACCACCACCACCACCACCACCACCACCCCACCACCCACCACCACCACCACCACCCCACCACCCCACCACCACCACCACCACCACCACCCCACCACCACCCACCCACCACCACCACCACCACCACCACCACCCCACCCCACACCACCACACACCACCACCACCACCCCACCCACCACCACCACCACCACCACCACCACACACCACCTCCACACCACCACCACCACCACACACCCACCACCACCACCACCACACCACCACCACCACCCACAACCACCCACCACCACCACCACCACCACCACCCACCACACCCACCACACCCCACCACCACCCCGACCACCCCACCACCACCACCACCACACACCACCACCACCACCCACCCACCCCACCCCCACCACCCCACCAACCCACACCCCACCACCACCACCACCCACGCACCACCACCACCACCACCCCACCACCACCACCACCCCACCACCCCACCACCACCCACCACCACCACCCACCACCACCACCACCACCACCACCACCACCACCACCACTACCACCACACCACACCACCACCCCCCCACACCACCACCACCACCGCCCCCCACCACACCACACCACCACACCACACACCACACACCACCACCACCACCACCACCACACCACCACACCACCACCACCACCCACACTACACCCCACCACCACCACCACCACCACCACCACCACCACCACCACACCACCACCGCCACCAACCACCACCACCACCCCACCACCACACCACCACCACCACCACCGCCCACCACCCCACCACCACCACCACCACCACCACCACCACCCCACCCCACCACCACCACCACCACACCACCACCACCACCACCACCACCACCGCCACCTCACACACACCACCACCACCACCACACCACCACCACCACCACACCACCCCCACTACCACCACCACCACCACCACTACCACCACCCCCCACCCACCACCACCACCACCACCACCCCCACCACCACCACCCACCACCCCCACCACCCCCACTACCACCACCACCACCACCACCACCACCCTACCACCACCACCACCCCCCCACCCCCACCACCCCCCACCCCCCACCACCACCCCCCCCACCACCGCCACCACCACCCCCACCACCCCCACCACCACCACCCCCACCCCCACCACCACCCCACCACCCACCACCTCTTTATTGGACATGTGACTTGTTTTTCCCAATCCGACCCACGAAGCGGTATCCATTTTCCCCAGTGGGTCTGGAACCCTGGGGTGTTTCACCATGGTTTGGTGGGAAAAACCATCGGCTTCTCGACGGCTGGATAGCAGGCGGGAATTTCCCCTGTCGACATGGCCGGCTTTGCTGAAATGTTCAATTTTATCTGAAGGTTAGTTTAATAGGTTTATTATTACTCTATAACCATCCGTTGGGGTGGTCAAAAAAATTACAGAGGACTTTATTGGGGGCCGGGAAATGCCCCCCCCCCATGCAAGGGCAGAACCATTATGGGACCAGGGATGGTCAACCCCCCCCCCTGCAAGGGCAAAAAGAAAATTTTGGACCCGGGATGGTCAACCCCCCCCCCCTGCAAGGGCAGGACACATTATGGGACCCGGGATGGTCAACCCCCCCCCCCCAAAACAAGGGCAGAGACACATTAAAAGGGACCGGGTGGTTCCCCCCCCCCCCCCCTGCAAGGGAAATCAGCAAGTTAAAAATTTTTTATCCGGGTTTAAATAACAATAAGTTGTAATAGAGAAAGTTCGACAAAACATTGTAATTACTTTCTGTTTTGATTTTTAATTATTTATAAATTTTGTATTAAATTTTTTAATCAAAACAAATTTTCTCTGATTTCCCCTTTTATATAAAGTATTAAAAAGACATACTGGTGTGTGGTGCTCATTTATTGTTAGTTACATAGGTCGAGTCTCAGTTCTTGGCCCTTGCTCTTAAATCGGCTGTTATTGGATTCACTCTCTCCTAGATCAAAGTCGATTATAGTTATAAATCTATTATAGATACTGCCTCTATCACTTCATTGTCCAGGGTAGTCCCCCTTTCCCGGTCCCTCTGAGGCTGAATAAATACTCTTAATAGCACTGTAACACATTTTTGGTTTTAGCTTCCAACTATTCCTTCGTGTACCTGTTTTTTTGTCTCTCCAATATCTTATCCCTGTCCATAATATTAAATTTTTCTGAGAATATTATAGCCTTTATCATGTCTTCTCAGGTCTTTCTATTCTTTAATGTCATCAGAATTAGTTCTTCAAGTTTCTCCTCATCGCTCGTGCCTCTTATCCCTGAGATTAGTGTCGTTGCAAACCTCTGCATTGCGGGTTTGACTGGCTCTGCATTCTGCAAGATGGGCCTAATATAAGTCAATTACAGTATCACGAAGGACCTTTTTGCTGAAATGCCTAAGAACTAATCTTAAGCTTACCATAAGTCTAAGGGAGGGATCCCAATCATATGTAGCATCTTGCCTAGAAGGGGAGTAGGAAATGAATGGTTGTCTAGGGCAATTGGTGTAAATTGCTGGCTAGACAGATACTGCAAGGAACTTGCAATCCCATTCATTGACAACTGGAACAACTTTTATGGCAAACATGATATGTATGCAAGGGATGGGGTACATCTCTCTGGGGCTGGGGTGGTAGCACTTGCAGACTCGATTGAGAAGGCCCATTGGTGAAATGCCTATGATTTAAACTGATGGAAGATAGAGGTATGGGTGTGTGTGGGAAACAGCAGGTTGCAACACTTGGGTTGGAAACAGTAAATGTAAAAAGGCTTTCAGCATGAAGTAAAAATAAAGACAATAGATCAGGTCAGCAAACAAAGGGGGACAGCAGAGGGCAGCAAGGGACTAGCTCCCTTAAGGTTTACTATATAATGCAGGAGTGTAAGAAATAAGATAGATGAGCTAAGTTTAATTGCAAGTGCAGGAAACATGATATTATTGCTATAACAGAGACCTGGCTTAATCTAAAAAGATAGAGAGATGCCCTCTGAATGTCACATACAAGGCTATAAATTATTCCACACTGACAGGGTCAACAGGAAAGGTGGTGGAGTAGCGATGTATGTCAGAGACAATTTAAATTGTTGTGTTAGACAAGATATTAAATTAGAAGCGTCAGCCACTGAATCTGTTTGGTTACAGCTTCTCGAGGGCCCAGAAAAAACTAATTTTGGGTGTGATTTACAGGGCCCCAAATCTTGATAGGGAGTGCAGTAAACTTCTATGGGACGGGAAAATTTGTAAGGCATCTACATACGAAAATGTTGTGCTAATGGGAGATTTCAACTATAGACAGATTGACTGGAGCAATTTGACAGGAAAATTTAGAGTCAGGTGACTTTCTTTATACGATCCAGGATTGTTTTTTAAAACAGTTTGTGACAGAGCCAACTAGGGGAAATACCCCCCTTGACTTGGGTTTTTGCCAGAGGGAAACACTAATTAATAATCTTGAGGTTAATGATGAGTTTGGGAAAGTGATACAAATCACTCATTTTAATATTCATAAATTCCCTAATAATGGCAATCAATTTCCCGCCCTGATTTTCGCTTGGTGTTTCTTTGGACGAAAAATTACTTAGGTGGGCTGAACGGGAAATGCCCTGACTAAGGGTCAGTAGGTGGTGATGGTTCCCGATATGGCTTTCCGGGGCATGCTTTAGCTGCTCAGTCAAATTATGTTAAAAATGGGGAAATAGAAAAACAAAAATGATCCAAAATGGATACAAAGTTTAAAAAATATCTGTTGGTAAAAAGGGAAGGATTATAGGCAAATCAAAGAGGGGGGGGGAATTTGAGAAACGATTATTCAGTTAAAGAGAGAAATAAAAAAGGGAATTAAAAAAAGCAAAAGGTTATGGGGTTAAAGTTGAAAGAGAATCGAAGACTAACCCAAAAAAGGATTCTTTCGGGTAAAAAGAAGTAAGTCAGGGCAATACCCCCACCAAAAGTTCCTCGGTCAGCTCACTGACAGTGTAAGGAAATGTGTAAATTTTAACACAACTTCCTCTCATTTTTTTAACCAGGAGGAAAACCAGCGATATTCCGTAATGTAAATTATGTAAACAGGAGAAAAAAAACTGTGCACTATTAGGGTCCAAGTGACATGGCCTTAGGCAAATAGAAAAATTAAAACCAAACAAATCCCCGGGCCCCTGATGAATGTATGCAAGGTTTTCAAAAGGAATGTAAAGAGGAGTTAGCACCCTTTGGCTAATTTTTCAACATATCACTACAAACTGGCATGGTGCCAATAAGGGGAAAATGGCAAATGTGATACCTATTTTCAAAAAAGGGTGACAGGGCCTTACTTCGAACTATAGACCAATAAACCTAACCTCCATGTGGGGAAAAATTTTTGGAATCAATAATTGCCGAGGCAGTTCGTAGCACCTGAAAAAGCATAAATTAAATAACGAATTCGCATGGTTTTTTCAAAAGGGGCGGCCTCCTTTTGAATTTTTTAACTTTTTTCATAAGGTTTTGAGGAGGTAAATTTATGGAATGAAAATGATATTTGATATGGACTTTAGTAAAGGGTTTTTACAGGGTCCCACTCGAGACTATGAGGAAAATTAAAACACATGGAATGGAGGAGAAATTTTTCCTGGAAGGGCATGGTTGACAAAAAGGGAGCAGAGAGTTTGCATAAATGGGGGAAATCAGAGTGGGGAAGCGCACGGCGGTGTTCCACAGGGGGCAGTTTGGGCCCCCTGTTCACAATCTACATAAACGACATAGATGAGGGGATAAAGAGCGACATCGGCAAATTTGCCGATGAAAACCCAAAAAAGGGCCGTCGAAATTTATTCTGAAGGACATTCAGCATCCCGGAAAATTTGAATAGATGAGCGTGGTGGGGAGAAATGGCAGATGCATTTAATTGACAAAACAAAGTTCTAAATGTTGGAAGGACAATCCATGCCACATATAAAAATAAATAAAAGTAGATTTAAAATTTTGGATTGCGAAAAAGATTTTGGGTTGGTTGCAGAAACTGAAAAACCCAAAACAACAGTGCTAAGTGTTCGCAATAAAAATATAGAATCCTTTGGGTTATATCAAGAAGCATAAATAATAGGAGTCCTAGGTTGTTTTCAACCCCTTTTACATCCTTGGGTTTGGCTCATTTAGTTTTTTGCACAGTTTTGGTCCCGTATTACAGAAGGATATAAAATTTTCGGAAAATGTACAAAAGGAGGATGACAAAGTTGATCCCATGATCAGAAACCTCCCTATGAGGATAGACTAAGGGGCCCCGAAAGCACTCTCTAGAAAAACGTAGAAAAGGGGGGAAACACATTTGGACCAGGGACTGGTCAACCCCCCCCCATGCAAGGGCAAGACACATTATGGGACCAGGGACTGGTCAACCCCCCCCCATGCAAGGGCAGAGACACATTATGGGACCAGGGACTGGTCAACCCCCCCCCATGCAAGGCAGAAAACATTATGGGACCAGGGACTGGTCAACCCCCCCCCCATGCAAGGGCAGAGACACATTATGGGACCAGGACTGGTCAACCCCCCCATGCAAGGGCAGAGACACATTATGGGACCAGGGACTGGTCAGCCCCCCCCATGCAAGGGCAGAGACACATTATGGACCAGGGACTGGTCAACCCCCCCCATGCAAGGGCAGAGACACATTATGGGACCAGGGACTGGTCAACCCCCCCCCATGCAAGGGGCAGAGACACATTATGGACCAGGGACTGGTCAGCCCCCCCCCCATGCAGGGCAGAGACACATTATGGGACCAGGGACTGGTCAACCCCCCCCCATGCAAGGGCAGAGACACATTATGGGACCAGGGACTGGTCAGCCCCCCCCCCATGCAAGGGCAGAGACACATTATGGGACCAGGGACTGGTCAGCCCCCCCCCCCATGCAAGGGCAGAGACACATTATGGGACCAGGGACTGGTCAACCCGCCCCCCCCATGCAAGGGCAGAGACACATTATGGGACCAGGGACTGGTCAGCCCCCCCCATGCAAGGGCAGAGACACATATGGGACCAGGGACTGGTCAACCCGCCCCCCCCCATGCAAGGGCAGAGACACATTATGGGACCAGGGACTGGTCAGCCCCCCCCCATGCAAGGGCAGAGAACACATTATGGGACCAGGGACTGGTCAGCCCCCCCCATGCAAGGGCAGAGACACATTATGGGACCAGGGACTGGTCAGCCCCCCCCCATGCAAGGGCAGAGACACATTATGGGACCAGGGACTGGTCAGCCTTCCCCCATGCAAGGGCAGAGACACATTATGGGACCAGGGACTGGTCAGCCCCCCCCCCATGCAAGGGCAGAGACACATTATGGGACCAGGGACTGGTCAACCCCCCCCCCCAATGCAAGGGCAGAGACACATTATGGGACCAGGGACTGGTCAGCCCCCCCCCATGCAAGGGCAGAGGACACATTATGGGACCAGGGACTGGTCAACCCCCCCCCCCCCCCCCATGCAAGGATAGCTCAGCAAGTTACAAATTTTGATCCGGTTACAATAACAATAAGTTGATAATAGAGAAATGAATTCAGTCACAAAGCATTATAATGTACTTTCTGTGTATTGTAGTTTGGAATTATTTATAACATTCGTATTAAATTATGAATCAAAACAAATATTTCTCTGATTTCCCTTGTATATAAAGTATATAAAAAGACATACGTGTGTGTGTGTGTGCTCATTTATTCTTAGTTACATAGGTCGAGTCTCAGTTCTTGGCCCTTGCTCTTAAATCGGCTGTTATAGGATTCACTCTCTCCTAGATTCAAAGTCGATTATAGTTATAAATCTATGTATAGATACTGCCTCTATCACTTCATTGTCTAGAGTAGTCCCCTTCCTGGTCCCTCTGAGGCTGAATAAATACTCCTAATAGCACTGTAACACATTTTTGGTTTTAGCTTCCAACTATTCCTTCGTGTACCTGTTTTCTGTCTCTCCAATATCTTATCCCTGTCCATAATATTAATTTCTCTGAGAATATTATACGCCTTTATCATGTCTTCTCAGGTCTTTCTATTCTTTAATGTCATCAGAATTAGTTCTTCAAGTTTCTCCTCATCGCTCGTGCCTCTTACCCCTGAGATTAGTCTCGTTGCAAACCTCTGCATTGCGGGTTTGACTGGCTCTGCATTCTGCAAGATGGGCCTAATATAAGTCAATTACAGTATCACGAAGGACCTTTTTGCTGAAATGCCTAAGAACTAATCTTAAGCTTACCATATTTAGCACTATGAACACACCGGGGTCTTTCTCCTTGCGTGAGGTTGCAACCTTTCTCCTCCGAGCCTATACTCGGTTTCTCATCTTCTTTGCCCTTCTCCAATTTACAAAGACTTACATTTGCTGGAGTTGATTTCCAATAACGATTTATCAAACCAGTCTTTTTGCTTGTATAGATCCCCTTGTAGTCTTTCCGTGTTCCGTATCCACTTATATCCTTGCTGTTGAAGCACACTATGTGAGAATTGTATACGTAGTACACTGTGTGAAGACTATTTTTATTTTCATACTGCTACAGCGCACTATGCGAGACCTGTCATGTTATGTACATACATGTACTATTGTACCACACTGCAAATTTTTCTGTCATGTATTACATCCTTATGAATAATTCAGCACAGAGAAAGCGAAGACGCTTGACACGAACACTACCAAATTATACTAGGTGAAGAGTAAACCCTTCTTTACGTTTCTTTACACTGCTTTTCGCTCTATCACTTAATAAATCTCTCAATAGAGTTATCCACCAAATTTTCATTTAAATAACGCCTCTTAAATGCCTGCTGTTTCTTCAGAATTCTATTGATTATTTTAGGTATCCCCGAGAGGGTACCTTGAAAAGGGTTCCTGATTTTTATCCTTTTTTTTTTTTCCTTCCTCCAACATCTTGATTTTATTTCGCCCATAATTCGAGAACGCTTCATCCAATCAGCTCAAATTTTCCACTGCTTGTGTGTGGCAACGAGGACCAAATTCTCGGAACAATTAGCATGTCCATGAGCCCCTCGACCAAAGTTACTGAAACCATTCCCAGCATCCTGGAATGGCTCAGATAACCTCCAAAACTCTCAGTTGCGTATCTTCAAATGTTTATTAAGAAGAGATAATTTCTTCTATTTCATATGCCACTATTTTTATAATTAGTTTCATGTATGGAACTTTATCAGAAGCCTTTCTGAAAGCCATAAACACAATATTCTATTCTTTATCTTGATAGACCGCCTCGAATATCTTAGTGAGAAAAGAATAGTAAATTCACAAAGCAAGAACGACCCTTTGTAAATCCCTGTTGAGATTCGCTGATCAGTTTATATCTTTCCAGGCAGCTTCATATTGCATCAGCATTTATTGACTGCATCACCTTTCCCACAGCTGAAGCTAGACTGACTGGTCTATAAGGACCTTTCCCCCTTTGTAAATAGATATCACATCTGCCATTTTCGTTTATCCGCTATGATACCCGTTTGAAATGACATGTTGGAGAGATTAGCTAATGGTTTGCTAAGTTCTTCCTTGCATTCCCTTAGAACCCTTGAAAACAGATCAGGTCCTGGGGACTTGTTTGGTATCAGTCCATCTAGTTGTTTGACGACCATGACACAAGTAACTGATATTCAGTAATTTATTTTCGTCCTGACCAGTAAAATTCCCGATTTCTCGGATTTCTCGGATAAGTATTGAAAATAGTAGAGATTTCTTTGTCACTACCAGAAGGTGAGTTACGGTTAAGTTGGCCCATCTCTTCCCTTATCTTATACAGGTATACCTGAAAGGAACCCTTACGATTGTTTTTTGATTCCCTCGCAATTTTAATTTCATGTTCTCTTCCGGCTTTCATTATATATTTTTAGACTTCTCTCTTAAGTTGAATATGTTGTATATACTGATTCGCCTGTAAACGCCTGTTTTCTAGTTGTTATGACACTCATGAGGAGAAGCGGTAAGCAGGTGGGGATCACATAGTGCCTGGGTAAATGGGAAGCAGTCAGGTTCAAATTCCCCAGTAAAGAAAGTGATTAAGAGATCACGAATCCGCTTGGAGTTAGATTCCCTTTGCATGTGGTTAATTTCCTTATTAATCTATTGTTTCTTGTCATCTGGGTGCACAGTGTGTAATATTTAATGTTATCTAACAAATTATCACATTGTCTATCTTTTTGGCAGAGAAACGCTCCCATGATGCCTTACAACGTTGGTTTTGAAGAGGACGGCTTCCTCAAGGCCCTGAAGATCAAGCCAGAAGACATTGAACCACTCGCTGACAACTGCACCAAGGTAAGTACATTTATAACTTTCCCTTCATTGGGAGAGTGACGCAGGTATTGGGGAAGGACTCATGATCCTCCCATTCCTTCCAAGGAGCTATTTGACTCATACATGAACTGTGATAAATGTCCCATTAATGCTCTGAGAACATGCTAGAGGAGCTTGTCATCCGGAGATTCTTAAGGGACCAGTTGTAATTATTTCATTGTGGTAGAATTCCTTCCTCGTTCAACGACGGTGCAGTTAGAGTATATACGCGAAAAACTTTAATTTGTCACTATGTAGCTAAAAAAAAAAGGACTTTATACACAGATAACCAGTACATAGTTGAAAGAAACTTACGACGGCGTTTCGGTCCGTCTTGGACCATTAACTAGTAATGGCCCAGATCGGACCGAAACGTCGTCGTAAGTGTCTTTCTCATATGTGCGGGTTATTTGTACATTGTTTCAGTCACAGTATTTTGCCTTTATATTCTTAAAAAAAAAAAGTCTTTCTTTGTAATTAAAGAGTTACCTGGGGTATAAACTTCCATAGTCGTTTACATATAGACAATCAATCCCATTTCCTGTACAATGTCATAGTTTTTAGGCTGAATGATTCTATATGATATTAAGTACACCAGCAGAAGTTTGAGAGTTGTCATTCACTTGTAAAGCCAAACCATATACGAAAAATTCGATATTTTTTTTATATTTTTAACTTAATTTTAAATTATTTTGGTTTATGTAAGCCAATAACATCAAATATTTTTTTATGCATCCTCCTTTGGATAATTTATAAGCACAATATCTTAAAGAGGATTAATCTGTGTTAATCTGGTTGCCAAAACCCATTATTTTTGCTAAACATGGAGTTTTTTGTTGCATATTTATTTTAAGCAGAGTTTGAGATTTTTTTATGATTCCAGGTTAATAATCCAGTGGGAATCAATTTCACCTTTGAGGAATTTGAAAAATCCAAAACAAGTCGGTCATAGATCACCTGTTAATTCACGGAAGGAGACACATATATCATCATGATATTAATTTTAATAAGTTCCACATTTTATATTTTACAGATTAAAAAAAAAACAATTTTCATGTTCCAATCATGACTGGATGAGCTAACTTATGAGACAGCAAGATGGCATCTGGTTTAACTCCGCTTATTATCAGTGAGGCTGATGGTTAACAGAGGACAAGTGCTGCAAGTTGTCGCCGCCAGCACGCCGAAGATAACTGGAAAGAATTTTCCTAGACCACGAGAGCACTGCGCATTATAATGGAAATTTTACGTGTGATTATGAGTGAAGTCATTTCATTTGATAAACTTATTTAGGAACTAAAAGATGGATGACATAGAAGCAGGACAATAAAACAATGGGTCGATAACCTTATAAAAGCTAGTATTATTGATGATGTCCACTAAAGGCGACAGGGAAGGAGAGTGGACGCTACACTTGTGGACGCTAAACGGTATGAAGTCCTCTTTCCTCGATGTAGGTCACAATTATCATTACATTCCTAGCATACAGTACTGGCAAGTTGATGAATAAATCACACGTATAATACTTGGGTATCCTTATTGATGGGGAACATTTCGCCAATCAGTAGCAAAATTTCTCCATCAATAAATAATAATAATAATAATAATAATAATAATAATAATAATAATAATAATTCGTACAGTTACACATGCTTTTTATTCATCCGAATTTATCATGCAAGATACGGATTCGCTAATCTCGGATCAATGCTTAAGTTGCATATTGAAACCTCAGAGAGATTTCTAAAGAGGCAGCACGGAGTCAATAAGCTCAGACAAGCTCATTCAAACCCTCCGAACTTTCCTCATCACTGATGAACACTCCTCCAGATGGATCATAAAAACTGGAACTGAACTCCACATGAGTCAGATACATGATCTATGTCAAGTAAGACAACAGCGGCATTTCCTCGCTCTATAGGATATTATCCCCATTCCAAACTACTGTCCCTCCCTTTCCCCCCCCCCCCAAAAAAAAAAAAAAACTTCTTAAATCAGAAGCAAGGCTTCGCCTTGAAGCGAAGTAGGATGCCTTAAGCTGTACTGATGACTTACTCACACAGCACACTCTTTCACAAATTATTTATGTTGATGGTTCTGTTCATTTTCCACTGGTACAGCTGGTAGTGCTGCTGTTGTCATACAGAGTGACGGCTCTCATAAAGAAATTGGAGCCCGCATCATTAACTGGGCCTCTACCCTTCAAACTGAGCTGTTTGCCATACTCCTTGCACTCAATTGCGTCAATGTATTAAAGGTTGGCATTTTAATTGTAACTGATTCCCTATCATCCATAAATGCTCTCAACTCCTTAAGTATCAATTGTGGCATGCAGAGGCGTCGTAAGAAGGGGGGAGCCCGCCCCGAGTGACACCATTTAGGGGGTGACACCACAGAGCCTCTAAAGAAGGTGACACTAATGCACAAAACAGTGCTGCACCAACATAAGAGAAGAATCCTTCGTTGATTTTGATGATTTGATAGAATGATTTTGATGATGTGATAGATGATTTTGCATAATTGAAGGCAAGAAAATGTAATATCAGATTTGCTGTGATGTTACCTGTACTCAAGGTCATATCGGAACTAGTGTTTCTCTGATATTGCAATGTTTTTCTTTATTTTTCAAGTTTTTTTTTTTAGTTTTTGCATTGTTGAAGATGAATAAATGTAGGATCTGTTGTGTGTACTCAAAGTGGCATTTGAGTTTATGTTTCCTCAATATTATTACCATTATATATTCTATCATTAATAAAGTTAAGAAGTATTCTCCTGTTCAGTTTATGGCCCTTAAACGTTCTTATTGCTAAACATTTGTCACTGGTCATGCAGTAGTGACATAACTGGAGTTTACTCCCTCCCCCTATCCCCTCGCCCTTGAATTTCATGGGGGTGACACCAAACATGGTGCCCCGGGTGACACCAGAGATTCCGCCCCGGGTGACACCAACTCTAGCGACGCCTCTGGTGGCATGCTTTTGTCAGAAGTCAGACAGGTATGGTAGGATTGTAGACAGTGGAGACGGAGCACACCTTCTGTAGATTCCGTTTCACATTGGTCTTCAGATGCATGATAGAACTGATGAATGGTCTATGTTATATGCCTTCAAAGAGGCATATAACATGGGCTGTCAGTTAGGAGTTTAAGAACAATAATACGAAAAAAACTTCACCTGAACTTCATTGACTTAAGACTGAGGGAGACTGACACCAGTCAATCCATCTATCAACGTTCTATCAAGCAGGAGGAGCCACATGTCTATGGTGCATCCAACAAAATAAACTCTTGGATGTCACTACCGCCCGGACAGATGCACAATTAATTGTCACACCCTGCGTCATTATGTACTGGAATGCGACAAAATTAATGAATTCAGAGACAACTCACTCCGAAATATTCAAGAAATGTCGAAGTATTTTATCCACAGTGGTATATTACAAACCATTCTGGAAAAAATACCCTGACTTTGCTCACTGTAAATAATGGATTACCACTTTTTTTGCGCGTGTGACCTAATTCATGTCTGCACAAATAACTAATTACGATTGTGACCAGATATAAAGATGTAACTAGTTCATTACCACTGTAACTTGTTCAGCTATCAAAACTTTGCGCCCTAGACCCATTATGTACCTCTGTAATCTTTTGACTACCGCTCACAGGATGGGTACGGAGTGCATAATAAAGATAATAAATTATTTTTAAGCAAAAACTATAGAGGGAAATATGGACAGACTTGTTATCGAGACGACCTTTATGCGCTAAGGAAATTGTCCGGAAAGACTCATCGTAACACACCGAAAGAGAAAGTTGCCTGTCGGTTTCCTTTAAGTCTACACATCACATCTGTAGCAGTGTGTGGAACAACATACAAGATCTGATGGCTTCATCTCCTGAGATACAGCCTTTTTGATGGGATCCAAAAATATAAAACTGACGGAGACCATTAGGGAAAGGGAGAAAGATTATCACAGTGTGTTGATCCAATGAATAAGTGTGGGAAAATTTGACTACATTAGCTCAAATCTTCCAATGAGGTTGAATAACGAAATTTTAATAAATAAATTAAAATATACATGTTAAGAAAAAATATTCGACTTAAAGCGCGAGCTTAAGAAAAACATACATTTGTTAGCACTTCATTAGGGTATTTAATCACTACAATCAAATTCAGGAGGGTCTTAATCCTATTTAACTGAATAACCAAACTTCTTGGAGAGCACTATATTACATCATCGCATTTATGAGCGATATTAATTACATATACATTTATACCTTTCAGTCGCGTTCTCGGCTGGATTGAGGCAAGTAGATGGGTATGACCATTGTTGTGAATTAAAACTGAAGACAGTAGGCATAATCATCTTAGAATCTGTCCCAAGATAGTGCGTGTCAACACCTAAAAACTCCACCAGCTTAACCCAACAAATAACAATATGGCAAAGCTATCTAGAAGTGCAGAGGCAACCTGAGAACTATTCTGCCAACAAAATAGGCCCCATTCTCTGAGCGTTGGAAATTCATGACTCATGAAATAGTAATGACACGATTGTAAATAAACCACTGCACTTGTGGAGAAATTTTCTCCAGGACGGGGATATCAGCCCCCTTCAGCCCCTTTCAGCCTCTTTCAGCCCTGAGAAGCCCAGCCCTCTCAGAAGGAGCAAGCATCTTGTTTACTGCTACAGCAAGTAATTACCAGCAGATGTTTAACCAGCGTGTACCAGTTATGGGTCACGCGGCTCTTTGCAAGAGACCACTGTTGCAAGTGTGTAGTTTAAATAAGATATAATCAATCTCTTACCTTAGCAGGACAATTAAGGAAAATCCTGCACCCACTTTATTACCATGGTAAAGATAGCGTACAGTGTTGTCTATGTTTAGACAGCAAGAATCAAGCATTCTGCATTGCTTCCTGGTGGAAGTTTGGCAAGGAGGGGAAATATGCTAGGTCAGCTTTTCCTTTATGTGCTAGGGGCATTGGCAGCGGCGTAGGAGGCTGTGGGGTTAGATTGATTTTGGCCCTGTTGGGGGAAACATTGACGCCGGGATAACCAACAAAGAACACTGATCCACGCGTTTTTGTTCATAAAAGTATCTCAAAGACCATATCAAGACACAGAGAAGTGTGTTCAGCTTCTTTAGTGACATTATGGTGAACAAATCATGATAAATATCAGTGTAACAACGAGTGTTGCGATCCAAACGGAGTGTGTACGACATTCTTCAAATAACATGTCTGCTTCAATCAAGACAACAGAATACTGGGTGCAACTACGGGTCAGCTACAAATACCCAGGCGTGTTTAACATGCATGATAGGGGTAGGTTGGCTGCGCAGCAGATATCCTTTTATGTTTATTAACGTACCAATACCGGTGAAACGCAGACTTTTGAGTCCACACACGTGAGTATTGGTTCCAGTCAGCAATCAGTTTCTGAGATATGCTGACATAATACCCCCTAGGGGTAATTCTACTCACCCATAACAAATTATTTTCCAGCCCATGAGGTAGTGCATATGACAGCTTCTCAAGACATCGCCTGCAGGGACGGCTTAGCTTGTAGCATTATCCTCAGCAGTACTGGAGGGGCTTGATGAACTCACACCATCACTTAAGCCACTGACCCAGTGGCTTACGTGCTGGCCTTGAGTTTTGCGACTCCCTTACCTCGAGTTCAATCCCCACCCGTGCAGTGGTTTCATCGGAAATTGTCATGGGAAATCTCTTTAATTTGTTAAACCGACTTGTAGTGACAACCACTTATATAGTTTAAGCAGTTTTCAGGGGTCTGATCGAGGCAGTTATTAGCGGGGTAGATACCCCAAATAGGTCAATTTGCAATATCATTATTTTTAACATTTCACCTGTCATATTGATGTCACCCCTGCTGTTTAATAGGAATTTATTATTAACCTTATTTTAGGATACAGACCCCTGATTTAACTTTTGTATGCTAGCAACCAGTCATGAGGGTTCATACTCCAGGATGATTAACCTTCGAGTCAAATTTGTTAGGGGCTAACTGTCGGGAAAGACCTTAAGAACAATCTCAAGTAAGTCTGGTTCTGTTTGTCTTTCATCCATTTTTTAGCCAAGAAGAAATGAATTCGCAGGAGAGTTATGAGGATAAGATTGCCACCTCAATTAACCTGCGAAGGCAGTGATCATCTTATATCAGAGAAACTCTCACAAGAATGACAAGAATTCCTCTAGCATCCTTAACAGTATGATAATATAAAAAAAAATGTGACTTCCGTGGGGCTCCTTCCCTGGACGCATTATATATAATAAGTGCCTCTATAATCTTTTGGCTGCTGCTTGCAGGATAGGTATGAGGTGCATAATAAATATATTAAACTAGCTTTACCTACAAAATACTAGCAATAAATTTGATTAAAATCCTCATTATTGATGTTGCTCTACAGAATATATTTCCTTTATTCATAGATGTGAAAACAACCACCTTGATAGCCATTTTGGATCTCTCAAATTCCTGAAGAGTGACCACAATGACAGCCGCTGGCTTATTAGTCTAGATACCATACCTCAGAGGTTTGGTAACAGTTAAAAACAAGTGTGATCTATAAAATTCCAGGTTCATCCATTTTTCCACTGGACATTTTTGTATGGAAATGCTGACCTACTTGTAACCTCATTTGCACCTGATAATCACGTAAACATATAGGATATTTATTTTTTGTGTGATGAATGTCCAAATAAGGTAGAGTGAGCCAAGGAGAATGTAGAAAATACTGTATATTTTCCAAAAATACAGTGTATTTTGCATGTGAATTGATGGCATATATTGTAGGTAATAAAAATTAATTTGTAAATAAATAAAGAGCCAGCGATGGGTGAGCGTTGCTGGGGAAGAGACACCATTGTTTTTGAATGGGGTAAAGGCACGTTAGTGAAATGTGCATAAATTTTGTAGCTCTGGAAGTTAAATTGTGGTTGAAACTTCCCAAATAGGAGCCGAAATTGTTGGATTTGCAGTCCTGCATAACATAAGCATTAGGTGAATGGACAGGACAGCTTTGGAACCCCAGCTAAGTCACGTCTATTTTGTGTTGAAATTCTGGCCAGTATTTTCTTCATAAATTTAGGCAGGGGGGTTGTGTATGATACACCAAGTAATCTCCAGACAAATTGGTGAGTCTTATTATTATAAATTCTCCTTCAATGTATATGTATTCACATTTTAAATTTAATATACAGTCCACATATTTATATTAATGTTTTTACCAGAATTCCTGGTGATGTATATTTCATTTGAAATCAATATAGGTCCAGAGTGACTTGTGGAGAGATAGATTACCGTAGGTATCGAAGGAGGACATTTTTTTGCGACCTAGGTGTCCTAAAATTCCTACTTGTCTCTGTAACCTTGATAAAGAATAATTATCTTTGTTGCCATTTACTGGTATGTATCTAATGAGATTCATCCAGGCAAATTTAATTTTCCACAAGAAAAACAAGATAATAAATCATTTAGTATAAGCAGTCATGATTATATTAAATTCATGTGCTTCCCAGCGCCACTTATACTTTCTGAGAGTGTATTTCTTTCGATGTATATGCACTGAGAAGCAGCAGTTTATACACCAAGGCCTAAGGGTACATATACACAGCAGTATGTATATATTCAGAGATTATTCTAAATTTCTCTTTTAGGGATTTAAATATTATTGATTGTTGGAACGCAGATGAAACTCAGCCTCAGTGATCTACATGCAGTCGACAGGTTATAAATCGAAAACTAGCCGACCCCCAACCTCAAACACTGGACATTAGTCCTCAAATAATCTCTTTTTTTTTCAGATTTTAGTGTGGCACACAAGGACAGTGAAGAGCCTGCCGGCCCTTAAGATGCCTGACTCGGACAAGGTCACCAAAACAAACCTTAACCATCTCAAATCACAAATGGTCTTTCAACTGCCTTATGGACTCTCCTAGTTACTACATCACCCAGCAACCATTATTACATAGACTGTATCATTTACATTATTTGCACCCCATAAGTATTACAGGGAACAAATGAAGCATTTGTAGGTTAATAGTTTCTAGCACTGGTCATCCTCATCTTAAATTTTGTAGTTAGGCTTTTTTTAGATCGACGAAGACGGGATGTTTATTATGATGACTGATACTGTATTGTGTGATGACTGATACTGTATGTGTGGTGATGACTGATACTGTATTGTGTGATGACTGATACTGTATTGTGTGATGACTGATACTGTATTGTGTGTGATGACTGATACTGTATTGTGTGATGACTGATACTGTATTGTGTGTGATGACTGATACTATATGTGTGATGACTGATACTATATGTGTGATGACACTATGTGTGTGTTGAAACATACATACGAATGACAGGAGTTATGAAAGACAATAGCAAGCAGTATGAATTTTCAAAAGGCAACTTACCTTACTGTAAGACACTTGACAGACCCAAGTATAGTACTATATTATGATATTCTAGCAATCTGTTCATCCATATTTTCCTGTATCGTCACTTCGAGTCACTCAACGTTGCTTCCTAACACGTCTTCAGCCTCGTGTACAGCCAAGCACCTACACACATACATTTTTAATATTCATTTAATCATTCAAGTCCAGACTACACACTCCTTTCGAATGTTAATGTGAGAAAAAAAAATGAAATGCCACGTAATGCGAGATGTTAAAAATTATGTAATCATCTAATACGATTATATTATAAGCTGGTGCTGCTGAATGTCAAGAAATCTTACGTAATATAAAAACTGTGGGTGAGTTGAGGAGTAAAATAACTAGGCTGTCTACTGACGGAATCATTAAAGGCACAATATACAAATAATCCCCCCCCCCCGTTTTTGGATTATTATTATTATTATTATAATCAAGGGGAAGCGCTAAACCCGTAGGATTATACAGCGCCTGGGGGGGGGGAATGTGGAAGGCATTCAGGCTTAATTCGGGGAACTGGAGCACAGATCCAATTCCCTAAATCAAGAGCCCCTCACCAACATCAAGGAACCTTCCCTGAGGGGAACCCGTTTTTGGAGATAGAAAAAGCGACCGAGACATCATCGTAAGCTTTTCTCTCTCCTGTGTTCTGGTTATTTGTGTATTGTTCCAGTTACGGTATTTTTTTTTTTTGTTCATTAAAGGCAAATTTTTATCATTTTTAAACTTCAGCTTCTGATGGCCAGTCACCTCAGACTTGTCACTGGCTAAACACATTGATTATTTCACACTTGTTGATTCACTGTCTATATTCTATTTTTACTGTTTTAAACATCTTTTTTTTTTTGAGGGGAGATATGCATCGCTTGTGTTGTTATTTCCATTCATTTTTAGTGTTAAAATGTATGTATTTTTTTTTTTTGGCGAAAGACGACACATTAGAAAGCGTCACTGCACCTTACGTTTATTTTCAAAGATTTGTTTATACATAATGCATATTTTCCAAGATATAACTATAATTGATGTATATTTTCCAATATTTATTTATACATGATGTATATTTTCTAGGATTTAAGTATACATGATGTATATTTTCCAAGATTTAGTTATGCAAATGTATATTTTCCAATATTTAATTAATTATAATTGATGTATATTTTCCAAGATTTATTGATACATGATGTATATTTTCCAAGATTTAATTATACATGATACATAATTTCCAAGATTTCATTATAAATGATGTATATTTTCAAAGATTTACTTATCCCTGGAGATGGTTCGGGGGCGTATATGTATATATGTATATTTTTCAAAATTTACTTATACATGGTGTATATTGTCCAAGTTTTCATTATAATTGATGTATATTTTCAAGATTTAAATTATACATAATGTATATTTTCCAAGATTTAATTGTTCAAGAAAACTGTGTATGTATCCTGCACGAGGTACATTACTTGGTTTATATTAATTGTGAAAGAAGAGAAGGAAATATATTGAAACTTGTGTACCGAGGATGTTATTGTTCGTGATTTTTTCAGTTGACATCGACTATCTTTCTCCTCTCTTAAGCAATGAATAAATCTAAAATAACGTGTGGGAGTGTCATATAAGGTGTGGGAGTGTTATATAAGGTGTGGGAGTGTCATATAAGGTGTGGGAGTGTCATATAAGGTGTGGGAGTGTCATATAAGGTGTGGGAGTGTCATATAAGGTGTGGAGTGTCATATAAGGTGTGGGAGTGTCATATAAGGTGTGGGAGTGTCATATAAGGTGTGGGAGTGTCATATAAGGTGTGGGAGTGTCATATAAGGTGTGGTAGTGTCATATAAGGTGTGGGAGTGTCATATAAGGTGTGGGAGTGTCAAATAAGGCGTGAGTGTCATATAACGTGTGGGAGTGTCACATAAGGTGTGGGAGTGTTATATAACGTGTGTGAGTGTCATATAAGGTGCGAGTGTTATATAACGTGTGGGAGTGGCATATAAGGTGTGGGAGTGTCATATAACGTGTGGAAGTGTCAAATAACGTGTGTCATATAACGTGTGGGAGTGTCATATAAGGTGTGGGAGTGTTATATAACGTGTGTGTCATATAACGTGTGTGAGTGTCATATAACGTGTGAGAGTGTCATATAACGTGTGAGAGTGTCATATAACGTGTGGGAGTGTCAAAGTGTTGGAACGTCATAATGCGTGTTGGAGTGTCATATAACGTGTGGGGGTGTTATATAACGTGTGGGAGTGGCATATAAGGTGTGGGAGTGTCATATAACGTGTGGGGGTGTTATATAACGTGTTGGAATGTAATAATATGTGTGGGAGTGTCAGAGTCTGCTTACGTAACACCATCATGTAACATACGTAACACCATCATGTAACATACGTAACACCATCATGTAACATACGTAACACCATCATGTAACATACGTAACACCATCATGTAACATACGTAACACCATCATGTAACACACGTAACACCATCATGTAACATACGTAACACCATCATGTAACACACGTAACACCATCATGTAACACACGTAACACCATCATGTAACACACGTAACACCATCATGTAACACACGTAACACCATCATGTAACACACGTAACACCATCATGTAACACACGTAACACCATCATGTAACACACGTAACACCATCATGTAACACACGTAACACCATGTAACACACGTAACACCATCATGTAACACACGTAACACCATCATGTAACACACGTAACACCATCATGTAACACACGTAACACCATCATGTAACACACGTAACACCATGTAACACACGTAACACCATCATGTAACACACGTAACACCATCATGTAACACACGTAACACCATCATATAACACACGTAACACCATCATGTAACACACGTAACACCATCATGTAACACACGTAACACCATCATGTAACACACGTAACACCATCATGTAACACACGTAACACCATGTAACACACGTAACACCGTCATGTAACACACGTAACACCATCATGTAACACACGTAACACCATGTAACACACGTAACACCATCATGTAACACACGTAACACCATCATGTAACACACGTAACACCATCATGTAACACACGTAACACCATCATGTAACACACGTAACACCATCATGTAACACACGTAACACCATCATGTAACACACGTAACACCATCATGTAACACACGTAACACCATCATGTAACACACGTAACACCATCATGTAACACACGTAACACCATCATGTAACACACGTAACACCATCATGTAACACACGTAACACCATCATGTAACACACGTAACACCATCATGTAACACACGTAACACCATCATGTAACACACGTAACACCATCATGTAACACACGTAACACCACCATGTAACACACAGTTGTGTCAGTCTCTGCAGTGGTGGAAATATTTGTAGTTTCATAGGAGCGAAAGTTTTTTCTTTATAATTTGTATGTTTATTTTTTAGACATGTCCATACAACTTTTTTTGTAAACATTTATAACATGGTAGTTCTCTTTGTCATCTAAATGTATGGTACAATAATATATTTTTGCACAATAAAAAAAACCGTATTATAAATTCTGAACTCATTTATTGTGTCGATCCATCCCAAATCAGTGATAAAGTATTGTCAATGTTTGTAATGTACGAAGAAGAAAGATGAATAAATTAACGTAAGAACACAGAAGAGAAGAGAAGAAGCGAGTGTCTTTTTATTTTTTTTTTTTTCACTTTATTTCTTCAAGCTACAGTCCTAACTAAAGATTAATGTAATGAAGGAAAGTTCATGATATTTTTGGTTTATTTTCGAGGGGAAGCGCTAAATCCGTAGGGAAGGGTCATACAGCCCCCTCCTCCTCCTCATCGTTGAAGAACATCAGGGCAGCTTCAAATCCTTGGACGAAGAGTCACTTCCAGTGTTCACATAACACTAACTCTTCTCCAGCATTTAGGCTCTGTCGACACCTTTGTGGTTGAGTGATTTCACTGTGTCACTGAAGGAGTCAGCAAATATTCCCCATAACTTTAAGACTAAGACATTTTGGCTCCTTACATTTTTGTATAAATTCATTAAATGTCTTAATTAGTTACAATAAAAATAAAACAGATATAAAATTAATATACTTTGACTACGTCGGAATAACCAGTAATGGCAACCAATAGTCCTTAACCTGACTCCTTCACTGATAGACACTTCTCCATATATTATACAGTAGCTCCCAGAGGAGCGAAAAGTACAGATTTGAATTATTAAATAAAGGAACATATTTCAGGAATCTTGCTTACGAAGGTATATGTACAAAAGATATAAGATATACCCTGGGACACGAAGCCCTCGTTCCCTGAAACTGAGGTCTTATCTCAAAACACCAGGTGCCAAGACGGATTGGAAGGACGGGTAAGCCAGCGGAAGACCTCGGTCGAATGAACAAAATCTCCAACTGTGGGTCATCATATGGCCAAGACCCGCGTCAGGAAACATTTGTTCTGTTTCCTGACATACCTAACACCTACCTACCTACGGGATTGGAGTATTCAAAATCTAAGATAACTTGTGTGCCAGGCTCAACAATTTTGTAGCATATACCCCACAGCATACGATATATTAACAAAGTCCTGGAGAACAAAATTGCACTGAATGCAACCCCCCCCCCCCCCCCAAAAAAAAAAAAAAAAAAAATAAATTATCCATTTAGTAACATAACTGACAAAAAAGGGATGCATCCAATAATTTCTTAAACAATATTTACATGGAAATATTACTGTGCTTTAGTCTCCAAGATTATGAGACCTGGTATTACTTCTCTCATTCTTGAGGAGGAACGAGAGAGAAGCCGCTGGCCCACTTGTGTATATAACCAGTAGAGAAAAATATAGCAAAGCAAACATGGTCTGCGATATTAACCCTCGACCCTTGTATTAATATTTATCTTCCCTTGAGTTTACCTGGAGTTTACCTGGAGAGAGTTGTTGAGGAGCATAGAAAAAGTCCCGTCTCCTTCCAGTGTGAACAGGTCACTACGTACTGGAATACGGTACAATTAGTATCCAAAAATCTGAGTAGTCGATTGGTGTTTCACACAACCTTACTACACCTTTTGAAAGAAAACAAGTATTAAATATTGAAGATATGTCACACAAAAACGATTAATTAAAAATCAAAGATAATTCAAACATGGCCGCAAGAATCAGGCCATACACTGACACTTGTTATAGTTGTGGTGTAAACGTGTGCGTGTGTGTGTGTGCGTGTGTGTGTACTCACCTAATTGTACTCACCTAATTGTGGTTGCAAGGGTCGAGACTCAGCTCCTGGCCCCGCCTCTTCACTGATTGCTACTAGGTCCTCTCTCTTTCTCTGCTTCCTGAGCTTTATCATACCTCTTCTTAAAACTATGTATGGTTCCTGCCTCCACTACTTCACTTGCTAGGCTATTCCACTTCCTGACGACTCTATGACTGAAGAAATACTTCCTAACGTCCCTGTGACTCGTCTGAGTCTTCAGCTTCCAGTTGTGACCCCTTGTTCCTGTGTCCCCTCTCTGAAACATCCTATCTCTGTCCACCTTGTCTATTCCCCGCAGTATCTTGTATGTCGTTATCATGTCTCCCCTGACCCTTCTGTCCTCCAGTGTCGTCAGTCCGATTTCCCTCAACCTTTCCTCGTACGACATCCCCCTGAGCTCTGGGACTAGCCTTGTTGCAAACCTTTGTACTTTCTCTAGCTTCTTGACGTGCTTGACCAGGTGTGGGTTCCAGATTGGTGCTGCATACTCCAGTATGGGCCTAACATACACAGTGTACAGTGTCTTGAACGATTCCTTATTAAGGTATCGGAACGCTATTCTCAGGTTTGCCAGACGCCCGTATGCTGCAGCAGTTATTTGGTTGATGTGTGCCTCCGGTGACGTGCTGGGTGTTATGGTCACCCTGAGGTCTTTCTCCCTGAGTGAGGTCTATAGTCTTTGTCCACCTAGCCTATACTCTGTCTGCGGTCTTCTATGCCCCTCCCCAATTTTCATGACTTTGCATTTGGCAGGATTGAATTAGAGAAGCCAGTTTCTGGACCACATGTCCAGCCTGTCCAGGTCTCTTTGCAGTCCTGCCTCATCCTCATCCGATTTAATTCTTCTCATCAACTTCACATCATCTGCGAATAGGGGCACTTCAGAGTCTATTCCTTCCATCATGTCGTTCGCATATATCAAAAATAGCACTGAACCTAGAACTGACCCCTGTGGGACCCCGCTTGTCACAGGCTCCCACTGTGATACCTCGTCACGTACCATGACTCGTTGTTGCCTCCCTGTCAGGAATTCCCTGATCCATTGCAGTGCCCTCCCTATTACATGCGCCTGATCCTCCAGCTTCTGCACTAATCTCTTGTGGGAACTGTGTCAAAGGCCTTCCTGCTGTCTAGGAAAACGCAATCAACCCACCCCTCTCTCTCGTGTCTTACTTCTGTTACCTTGTCATAAAACTCCAGGAGGTTTGTGATACAAGATTTGCCTTCCATGAACCCATGCTGGCTTTCATTTATAATCTTGTTCCGTTCCAGGTGTTCGACCACTCTCCTCCTGATAATCTTCTCCATGACTTTGCACACAATACATGTCAGAGACACAGGTCTGTACTTTAGCGACTCGTTTCTGTTTCCTTTCTTAAATATGGGGACTACATTTGCTGTCTTCCATTTCTCAGGTAGTTGCCCAGTTTCAAGGGATGTGTTGAAGATTGTGGTTAGAGGCACGCACAGCATCTCTGCTCCTTCTCTAAGGACCCATGGGGAGATGTCCGGTCCCATCGCCTTTGAGGTATCAAGGTCACTTAGCAGCTTCTTCACCTCCTCCTCGGTTGTTCGTATGTCATCCAACACTTGGTGGTATATTCCCTCTTGATGTTCCCTTCTGTGCTGACTTCCCACAGCCCTTCCTGTCTCTACTGTAAAAACTTCCTTAAATCTCCTGTTTAGCTCCTCACATACCTCCTGGTCATTTCTTGTGAGTTCTCCCCCTTCTGTCCTTAATCTGATCACCTGGTCTTTGACTGTTGTCTTCCTCCTGATGTGGCTATACAACAGTTTCGGGTCAGTCTTGATTTTCGATGCTATGTCATTTTCATACTGTCGCTGGGCCTCCCTCCTTACCTGTGCGTACTCGTTCCTGGCTCTGCGACTAATCACCCTATTTTCGTGTGTTCTTGCCTTCTGTGCTTTTTCCATTCTCTATTGCACTTTGTTTTTGCCTCCGGGTAAACCAGGGCTCGTTCTGGTCTTCCCGTTGTTTCTGTTGCCCTTGGGAATAAACCTTTCCACTGCCTCCTTGCATCTTGTTGTTACATATTCCATCATTTCATTTACTGGCTTTACTGCCAGTTCTCTGTCCCACGGGACCTCCTGCAGGAAGTTCCTCAACCCTATGTAGTCCCCCCTTTAATAGTCAGGCTTTTCCCATTCAACTCCTGTTACTCTCTCCACTTGCAGCTCTACTATATATTCAAAGCACAGAACCACGTGGTCGCTAGCTCCTAGGGGACTCTCATACGTGATGTCCTCAATGTCTGAACTGCCAAGGGTGAACACAAGGTCCAATCTTGCTGGTTCATCCTTCCCTCTCACTCTGGTTGTGTCCTTAACATGTTGGTGCATGAGGTTTTCCAGCATCACGTCCATCATCTTGGCTCTCCATGTTTCGGGACCCCCAAGTGGCTCCAGGTTTTCCCAGTCAATCTCCCGGTGGTTGAAATCCCGCATAACCAGCAACTTTGCTCTGCTGGAGTGAGCTCTTCTTGCCACCTCAGTAAGTGTGTCCACCATTGCTCTGTTGCTCTCTTCATATTCCTCTCTTGGCCTCCTGCAGTTCTGTGGTGGATTATACATCACTGCAATGACCACCTTGTGTTCCCCAGACTGAAGTGTACCTACTATGTAGTCTCTTTCTCCCATCTCATCTATGCCTTCCAATTTCTCGAATTTCCATCTGTTTTTTACTAGCAGAGCAACCCCACCTCCCCCTCTGCCCCTTCTATCTTTCCTCATGATCTGGTATCCTGGTGGGATACCAGATGTGTGTTGTGTGTGTGTGTGTGTGTGTGTGTGTGTGTGTGTGTGTGTGTGTGTGTGTGTGTATGTGTGTGTGTATGTGTGTGTGTGTGTGTTTGTGTGTGTGTGTGTGTGTGTGGTGTGTGTGCGTGTGTGTGTGCGTGTGTGTGTGCGTGTGTGTGTGTGTGTGTGTCTGTGTGTGTGTGTGTACTCACCTATTTGTACTCACCTATTTGTGGTTGCAGGGGTCGATTCATAGCTCCTGGCCCCGCCTCTTCACTGATTGCTACTAGGTCCTCTCTCTTCCTTCCCCATGAGCTTTATCATACCTCGCCTTAAAACTATGTATGGTTCCCGCCTCCACTTCTTCACTTTCTAGGCCATTCCACGGCTTGACTACTCTATGACTGAAGAAATACTTTCTAACATCCCTTTGATTCATCTGAGTCTTCAACTTCCAATTGTGACCTCTTGTGTCTGTGTCCCATCTCTGGAACATCCCGTCTTTGTCCACCTTGTCTATTCCGCGCAGTATTTTATATGTCGCGGTGTGTGTGTGTATGTGTGTGTGTGCGTGTGTGTGTGCGTGTGTACTCACCTAGTTGTACTCACCTAGTTGAGGTTGCGGGGGTCGAGTCCGAGCTCCTGGCCCCGCTTCTTCACTGATCGCTACTAGGTCACTCTCCCTGAGCCGTGAGCTTTATCATACCTCTGCTTAAAGCTATGTATGGATCCTGCCTCCACTACATCGCTTCCCAAACTATTCCACTTACTGACTACTCTGTGGCTGAAGAAATACTTCCTAACATCCCTGTGATTCATCTGTGTCTTCAGCTTCCAACTGTGTCCCCTTGTTACTGTGTCCAATCTCTGGAACATCCTGTCTTTGTCCACCTTGTCAATTCCTCTCAGTATTTTGTATGTCGTTATCATGTCCCCCCTATCTCTCCTGTCCTCCAGTGTCGTCAGGTTGATTTCCCTTAACCTCTCCTCGTAGGACATACCTCTTAGCTCTGGGACTAGTCTTGTTGCAAACCTTTGCACTTTCTCTAGTTTCTTACGTGCTTGGCTAGGTGTGGTTCCAAACTGGTGCCGCATACTCCAATATGGGCCTAACGTATACGGTGTACAGGGTCCTGAACGATTCCTTATTAAGATGTCGGAATGCTGTTCTGAGGTTTGCTAGGCGCCCATATGCTGCAGCAGTTATTTGGTTGATGTGCGCTTCAGGAGATGTGCCTGGTGTTATACTCACCCCAAGATCTTTTTCCTTGAGTGAGGTTTGTAGTCTCTGACCCCCTAGACTGTACTCCGTCTGCGGCCTTCTTTGCCCTTCCCCAATCTTCATGACTTTGCACTTGGTGGGATTGAACTCCAGGAGCCAATTGCTGGACCAGGTCTGCAGCCTGTCCAGATCCCTTTGTATTCTGCCTGGTCTTCGATCGAGTGTATTCTTCTCATCAACTTCACGTCATCTGCAAACAGGGACACCTCAGAGTCAATTCCTTCCGTCATGTCGTTTTCACAAATACCAGAAACAGCACTGTCCTAGGACTGACCCCGTGCGGGACCCGCTGGTCACAGGTGCCCAACTCTGAACACCTCGCCACGTACCATGACCGCTGCGGTCTTCCTGAAAAGTAATTCCCTGATCCATGTAGTGCCTTCCCTGTTATCCTGCTTGGTCCTCCAAGTTTTGCACCAATTCCTTGTGTGGAACTGTGTTAAACGCCTTCTTGCAGTCCAGAAAAATGCAAATCCACCCCACCCCTCTCCTCATGACTTACTGCTGTCACCATGTCATAGAACTCCAGTAGTTTGTGACACAGATTTCCCGTCCCTGAAACCATGCTGCTGCTGTTGATGAGATCATTCCTTTCTATGGTGATCCACCACACTTTCTCCGATAATCTTCTCCATGATTTTGCAATACTATACATGTCAGTGACACTAGTCTGAAGTTTAATGCTTCATGGTCTGTTCTCCTTTTTTAAGATTGGGACTACAGTTGCTGTCTTCATGCCTCAGGCAATCTCCCGCTTCGATAGATGTATTGACTAATGTTGTTAGGGTTACAACATACGCCTCTGCTCCCCTCTCCTCAATACCCATGGGGAGATTAATCTGCCCCATTGCCTTTAGGTATCTAGCTCACTCAGAAGCCTCTTCACTTCTTCCCGGTTTGTGTGCACTGTTTCTGTCCAGCACTTGTGTGCCCCACTCTCCTCTTTTCTGGAGTCCCTTCGTCTCCTCTGTGAACACTTCTTGAATCTCTTGTTGAGTTCTCACATACTTCCACGTCATTTTCCTGTTGTCTCTCCTCCTCCTTCCTTAGCCTGATAACCTTCCTTGATGTTGTTTTCCTCCTGATGTGGCTGTACAACAGTTTTCGGGTCAGATTTGGCTTTCGCTGCAATGTCATTTATCATATTGGTCTTTGGGCCTCCCTTCTTTCGTGCATATTCCGTTTCAGGCTCTACGACGTTCTCCTATTCTCTGGGTCCTTTTCCTACTATATTCTTCATTCCCTAGCACACTTGTTTTTTCTCCTGCACCTTTTGTATACCATGCTCTCCCTTCCTTTTCATTACTCCTGTTACCCTTGGGTACAAAACGCTCCTCAGCCTCCTTGCATTTTGTTGCCTACATATTCCATCATCTCATTTACTGGCTTCCCTGCCATTCTCTGTCCCAACTAACCCCGTTTCAGTAGTTCCTCATACCTGTTAGTCCCCTGTCTAGTATTTGGCTTCATTCTCCTGGCCTTCCCTGCTTCTCCCTCCACTGTAGCTCTACTGTGGACGAACTAAAAACCAAACATGGTTCACTGGCCCCACGGGTCTTTCCATATGTGTGTCCCTCGATATCTGCACTACGAAGTGAATACCTAATCCAGCCTTGCTGGTTCATCCTCCCCTCTCTCTCTTGTATGTCCCCCTTACGTGTTGGTACAATGAAGTTCTCCATACCACTCCATCATCTTAGCCCTCCATGTATCTTGGCCCCCATGTGGGCCAAGCTTCTCCCATTCGATCTCCTTGTGGTTAAAGTCACCCATGATCAGAGCTTTGCCCTGCATGCATGAGCTCATCTGGCCACTCTAGCCAGTGGTGTCAACCATCACTTCTATTGCTCTCGTCGTACTCTTGCTTGCCTTCCAGCTGTTCTGTGGTGGTTTTACATCACTGCAATTACCACCTTGTGACCTCCAGAGTGAAGTGTTCCCACTATGTAATCACTTTCTTCTCCGCTATCTCCACTCTCCAGCTCATCCAAAAATTCCAGCGATTTTGATCAGCACCGCACTCCTCCACCCCCCCGTGTTTCCCTCTGGCTTTCCTCAGGATTTGGTATCCCGATGGAAAGATGGCATCTGTTTCATACCTGTAAGTTTGGTTTCTGGGAGTCTATGATGTCCCGTGATGCTTTCTTTGGACGCTTTCGTGCCACTCCTCCCACTTATTGTTATTCCATCAGCGTTTGTGTACCATACCTTCATTTCCTTTTCCCATCACTGTTTGGGGGGGCCTGTGAGGGTGGGAGACCTGTGGCCCACTGTGGGATTCTACCGTGTTGGGTGGAGCTGTGGGTATGGATTTGGTAGTGTGTGTTGGGATGGTGTGATAGGTGTATGGTTCCTGAAGAGAATTTTGTGTGTGATTGCCCTTGCTGTTCTGCTGTCCTGGCTCTGACTGCCGCCCTTTTTGCCTGATTTCCTCCTATCTCTTTTCCTACTACCTTCGCTTTTTTTCCTCCTCCCTCAGCTGCTGTCGTTCTGATTTTGTTTCTGTCTCAGTCAGAACACCCTCTGTACTCTTCTGATTATTTTCACATCGTGGTTTCTCTTGGAGGAATCCTGTTTCCGCACTGTTTCCGATCCTGAGAATCAGCTTGATTGCTTTTCCTTCTCCCTTCGAGATACCCCCCTATGCTCTGAAAAAATTACTATCTCCGTCCATCCTTCACCTATTTCCCGTGAATGAATTCCCAATCTCCTTTCTTTCTTCCTGCTTTCCTTTCAGTGTGTGTCCTTCCTCTCTCTCCTGAAGCCAATTGATAAAACACTGATTTTGCCCTTTTCTTCCTCCCAATTGCCTCACCCTCTGTGACTCTGGATCCTGACCTGTATTGTCAGTTCTCCCTATTTTCAGTGCTCTTTGATAGCCTTGTTGTGCTTCAAGCATTCGAACCTATCACCCTCCTCCATCTGCACCCAGCTGAATCTTCCCTTCACCATCCTTGTCCCCTTGCAGATTGATGTGGACCTTAGCCTAATCATAATTCTTTCCTTCTGTTCAGCCTCGCGAGCTTCATATGCTGTGTCACTCTGGTCACTGACTGCCCCTGTAACACGCTTCAGCCTATTATCTCAACTTCTAGGACCCTATCTTGGCTACTGCACTTACGACTTTGGTCCTCCCAATTCTTTGTCCTCCTTCTCCAACTCCTTTTCCAATTTCACAGAGAGCTCTTATCCCATTTTTCAGAAAGCTCTCCTAATTTTCTCTCCCCCACTCTGTTCCATCCATTTCCACTGCTCCTCCCATCCACTCACTCCCTACCCGAACCATTCTCATCTGATCCTATGGATTCCTGCGATCCCCACCATTTTTTTTTTTTTTTTTTTTAAGAGTAGGAGAGGGGAGAGTTGAAGGAAAATGGGACGAGAGAGAGCAAGAGAGAGAAGAGCAAGATAAGAGAGAGCAAGAGAAGAGCAAGAAGAGAGAGAGCAAGAGAGAGAGAGAGCAAGAGAGAGAGATAGAGCAAGAGAAAGAGATCAAGAGAGAAGAGAGCAAGAGAAAGAGAGAAGCAAGAGAGGAGAGAGAGCAAAGAAGAGAGAGAGAGCAAGAGAGAGAGAGAGCAAGAGAGAGTGAGAGCAAGAGAGAGAGAGACAAGAGAGAGAGAGAGCAAGAGAGAGAGAGAGCAAGAGAGAGAGCAAGAGAGAGAGAGAGCAGAAGAGAGAGAGAGCAAGAAAGAGATGAGAGCAAGAGAGGAGAAGCGAGAGAGAGAGAGAGCAAGAGAGAGAGCAAGATAGAGAAGAGAGCAAGAGAGAGAGAGAGGGCAAGAGAGAGATCTCGCAAGAGAGAGAGAGAGCAAGAGAGAGAGAGAGCAAGAGAGATAGAGAGAGCAAGAGAGAGAGAGAGCAAGAGAGAAGAGAGCAAGAGAGAGAGAGAGGCAAGAGAGAGAGAGGAGCTAGAGAGAGAGAGAGAGAGCAAGAGAGAGAGAGAGCAAGAGAAGAGCAAGAGAGAGAGCAAGAGAGAGAGAGAGCAAGGAGAGAGAGAGAGCAAGAGAGAGAGCAAGAAGAGAGAGAGAGAGCAAGTGAGGAGCAAGAGAGAGGAGAGCAAGAGAGAGAGAGAGAGAAGAGAAGAGCGAAGGAGAGAGAGAGAGAGAGAGAGAGAGAGAAGAGAGAGAGAGAGAGAGAGAGAGAGAGAGGGAGGGAGGGAAGGGAGGGAGGGAGAAATGGAAGGCAAAGAGGGAGAAGGGGAAAGAGGGAGGAGATGGAAGAGCGAGAGGGGAGAGAGGCTAGGGGGGAGGGAGTGATGATGGGAGAGAGGTGGGGACGGGATAGGGGAGAGATAAAGGGAGGGGACAGATGTTAGAGGGGGAGAGATGATAAGGGGGGAGGTTGTTAGAGGTAAGAGATTTTAGAGGGAAAGATGGTGTGTGTGTGTGGTGTGTGTGTGTGTGTTTGTGTGTATGTGTGTTTGTATGTGTGTGTGGTGTGTGTGTGTGTGTGTGAGATGTGTGTGTGTGGTGTGTGTGTGTGTGAACGTGTACTCACCTATCTGTACTCACCTATTGTGTTGCAGGGGTGAGGTCCTAGCTCCTGGCCCCGCCTCTTCACCGGTTGCTACAAGCCCTCTCTCTCCCCCGCTCCATGAGCTTTATCAAAAAAACCTCGTCTTCCACTGCCTCTACAACTCTATCTGAAGAAAGTACTTCCTACTATCTCTCCTGACCTCATTTGTGTCTTCAACTTCCAATTCAGGCCTCTTGTTTCTGTGTCCCCTCCCTGGAACATCCGTCTTTGTCCACCTTGTCTATTTCCACGCAGTATTTTATATGTCGTTATCATGTCTCCCCTCTACCCTCCTGTCCTCCAGTGTGGTCAGGCCGATTTCCCATTAAACCCCTTTTTCTTTTCTTCATAGGACTTCCCCTTAGCTCTGGAACTAACCTTGTCGTCAAACCTTTTACTTTCTCTAGTTATCTTGACGTGCTTTATTCAAGTGCGGGTTTCCAAACAGGTGCGCCATACCCTATGGCCTGACATACACGGTGAACAGTGTCCTTGCATGTTTCCTTACTAGGTATCGGAATGCTGTTCCCAGGTTTGCCAGGCCCCATATGCTGCAGCAGTTATCTGATTAATGTGTGCTTCCGAGACATGCTCGAGTTATACTCACCCCTAGAATCTTCTCTTGAGTTAGGTTTTGCAGTCTTTGCCTCCTAGCCTAAACTCTGTCTGTGGTCTCCTGTGGCCCTTCCCTATCTTCATGACATTGCATTTGGCAGGATTAATTCGAGAAGCCATTTGCTGGACCAGGGTGACAGTCTGTCCCAGGTCTCTTTGAAGTCCTGCCAGGTCCTCAATCAGATTTAATTCTCCACATTAACTTCACATCATCTTCACAGGGACACTTCTGAGTCTAAAACCCTTCCGTCATGTCGTTCACATATACGCAAATAATCAGCACTGGTCCTAGACTCGACCCCTGTGGGAACCCCGCTCGTCACAGTGCCCACTGTGAACCTCATTACGTACCATACTCGTTGTATGCCTCCCTGTCAGGTATTCTCTTGATCCATTGCAGTGCCCTTCCTGTTATATGCGCCGGATCTCTTGCTTATCTGCACTAATCTCTTTGTAGAACTGTGTCCAAAGAAGGCCTTCCTGCAGTCCAATAAGATGGCAATCAACCACCTCTCTCTCTCATGTCTTACTTCTGTATTTTCTCATAAAACTCCAGAAGGTTGTGACACAGGATTTGCCTTCCATGAATCCGTGCTGTTGGCATTATCCTCCTGTTCGTTTCCAGGTGCTCCACCACTCTCTCCTGATTAATCTTCTCCATAATTTTTCATACTAATACAACGTCACAATGACACAGGTCTATAGTTTAGTGCCTCTTTTTTCTGTCTCCTTTTTTTAAAAATGGGGAACGCAATTTGCCGTCCTTCATACCTCAGGTAGTTGCCCAGGTTTCCAGGATGTGTTGAAGATTGTGGTAATGGCACGCACAAAACATATCTGCTCCCTCTCTAAGGACCCATGGGAGATGTTAGTCCGTCCCATTGCCTTTGAGGAATCGATGATCCCTTTAGCAGTTTCATCACCTCCGCCTCATCAGTATTATGTCGTCCAACACGTTGTTGTGCTTTCCTTGCTGTGTCCCCAACTGGTCTGTTCCCCCCAGAGTCCTTCTCCAGTCTCTACAGTAAATACTTCCTTAAATCCGTGTTGAGCTCCTCACATACCTCTTGATCGTTCATGTGAAGTTCTCCACCTTCCTTTCCTCAGCTATCACCTGGCCTTGACGTTTTCTCCTCCTAATGTGGCTATAACAGCAATTTTCGGTCAGATTTTGACTTTCGATGCTATTCGTTTTCATACTGTCGCTGGCCTCCCTCCTTGTCTGGCATACTCCGTTTCTGGCTCTTCATACTAATCTCCTTTTTCCTGGGTCCTATGCCTCCTGTAAACCTTTTCCCATTCTCTGTTGCACTTAGTTTTTGCTCCTACACCTTCGGGTAAACCAAGGACTCGTTTTAGTCTTCCTAATATTTCAGTTTCCCTTGGGAACAAAACTTTCCTCTGCTGCCTTGCACTTTGTTGCCACATATTCCATCATCTCGTTACTGATTTTCCTACCATTTCTCTGTCCCCACTGCACCTCCTGCAGAAGTTTCTCATACCAGTGTAGTCCCCCCTTTTATAGTTGGCCTCCCCCTTTCCCACGTTCCTTTACCTTCCCACTTTTAACTCTACTAATAGTCAAAACTCAAACCACATGATCGCTACTCCAAAGGGCCTCTCGTAAGTTGATGTCCTCATGTCTGACTGCTCAGGTGAACACGAAGATCCAGTCCTTGCTGGCTCATCCCTCCCCTCTCTCTCTGTTTGTCCCTTGACAAGTAGATGCATGAGAGTTTTCAAGTACCACATCCATCATCTTGGCACACCCATGTTCGGGACCCACCTGTGGCTCCAGTTTTTTCCAGTCGATCTCCCTGGGTTGAAATCGCCCATTACCAGTAACTTTGCTCTGCACGAGTGAGCTCTCTTGCCCCTCAGCCAGTGTGTCCCACCTTCACCCTGTAGTTTTTCTCGTACTCCTCTCTTGCCTCCTGCAATCTGAGGTGGGTTATCACACTCACTGACTACTTATGTTCTCCGGACTGAAATTGTACCTACAAATGTAGTCTCTTTCTCCAATCATGTCCATGCCTTCCATTTCCCTCATCCCATTCGGTGTTTTATGAGCAGTGCAACCCCACCTCCCCTCTACTTCCTTCCTATCTTTCCTCAGGATCTGAATATTCCTGTTGGAAGCTTGTGTCTGTTATTGTCTCAGCGAGTTTTGTTTTCTGTGACAGCTATGAATGTTGGGGATTTTTCTCACTGATTCTTTCATTCCACTCCTCATGATTTATTCGTTATCATCCGCGTTTAGTGTACAAACCTTTAGTTTCGTTTCTTATCATTGTGGTCATGCAAGTATATTGGGGTTGGGGGAGCGAGAGCCTTGGTGGGGCCTATATGGGGCCTGTGGTGTAGGTGGGTTTTGTGTTGATGGGGTGGGGTCAGAATGCCCATAAGGGACAGCTGTGGGTATGTTGTGATATGGGGTGGTGCAGATGGAACAGTGAGTGGGTTTGTAGTTATATTGCTCAGATGCGTTGGGAATTTCGCGGGTGGAGTCTATTGGTGGAGATTCAGTGGGGTTGTTGCCCTTCCTCCTGTGTCTGGGTCCTCTACATTTTCATTGCGGTGTGTGTGTGCGTGTGTGTTGTGTGTGTGTGTGTGTGTGTGTTTGTGTGTGTGCGTGTGCATGTGCGTGTGCGTGTATGGTGTGTACTCACCTATTGCCCACCTATTTGGGGTTGCAGGGGTCGAGACCAGCCCTGGCCCCCCCCTTTTCACGATCGCTAGGGGACCCTCTCTCTCTTGCTTCCGAGCTTTTGTCAACCTCTTTTTAAAACATGTATGGTTCCTGCCCCCACTATTTCACTTGCTGGGCTATTCCACTTGCTGACAATCTATGACTGAAGAAATACTTCCAGCCCCTGTGCTCGTCGAGTCTCAGCTTCCATTGTGACCCCTTGTCCCGGGTTTCCCTCTCTGGAACCCCTACTGTCCCCTGTCTATTCCCCGCAGTTTTGTTGTCTTATCTGTCTCCCGGGACCCTTTGTCCTCAGGTCGTCATCCGTTTCCCCTTTACCTTTCCCTACCTTTCCCCTTGAGCTCGGGGGACTACCTTGTTAAAACCTTTGTATTTTTCTCAAATTTCTTGGTGCTTGACAGGGGGGGTCCAAGGGTGTGCTATCCAAATGGGCCTAACATACACAGGACAGTGCTTAACGATTCCTTATTAAGGTATCGGAACGCATTCTCGGTTTGCCCGGCGCCCGTAGCTGCAGCAGTTTTTTTGTTGATGTGTGCCCCGTGAGTCTCGTGTTATGGACCTGAGGTCTTTTCCCTGAGGAGGGCTTAGTCTTTGTCCACATGCTAACTCTGTTGCGGGTTTTTTTGCCCCTCCCAATCTTCATGACTTTGCATTTGGCTGGTTTGAATTCGAGAAGCCATTTTACTGGACCACATGCCAGCCCCCTCCAGGTCTTTTTGCAGTCCTGCCTCATCCTCGTCCGATTTAATCTTCTCATCAACTTCACGTCATCTGCGAACAGGGACACTTCAGAGTCTATTCCTTCCATCATGTCGTTCACATATATCAAAAATAGCACTGGCCCTAGAACTGACCCCTGTGGGACCCCGCTCGTACAGGCCCCCACTGTGATACCTCTTCACGTACCATGACTCGTTTGCTGCCTCCCTGTCAGGTATTCCCTTATCCATTGCAGTGCCCTTCCTTTTAAGTAGGGCCTGATCCTCCAGCTTCTGCACTAATCTCTTGGGGGAACTGTGTCAAAGGCCTTCCTGCAGTCTAGGAAAACGCAATCTACCCACCCCTCTCCCCGTGCCCTTACTTCTGTTACCTTGTCATAAAACTCCAGGAGGTTTGTGATACAAGATTTGCCTTCCATGACCCATGCTGGTTTTCATTTATAATCTTGTTCCTTTCCAGGTGTTCGACCACTCTCCTCCTGTGTGTGTGGGGGTGTGTGTGTGTGTGTGTGTGTGTGTGTGTGTGTGTGTGTGTGTGTGTGTGTGTGTGTGTGTACTCACCTAATTGTGGTTTCAGGGGTCGAGACTCAGCTCCTGGCCCCGTGTGTGTGTGTATTTATAGTAAAGACAGAGACTTCTTGTGCTATGTGTGAAAAGTACTTAGTAATAACCCTTCAACAGATCAGTTTATCAATATTTTAAACCATTATTGCTAAGATTCAACTTTTGACACGTTCTTTACATTGCCCACTAGATCAATGATGTCATCTATTCTGGGAAGTGGATACCCATCAGGTGTAGTCACAACATTCACCTTGGGTAACTGTTTGTATGAGTGTATTTCCATCAGGTGTAGTCACAACATTCACCTTGGGTAACTGTTTGTATGAGTGTATTTCCATCAGGTGTAGTCACAACATTTACCTTGGTAACTGTTTGTATGAGTGTATTTCCATCAGGTGTAGTCACAACATTCACCTTGGGTAACTGTTTGTATGAGTGTATTTCCATCAGGTGTAGTCACAACATTTACCTTGGGTAACTGTTTGTATGAATGCATTTCCATCTGGCTCGGTAATATCAATTTCTAACTCTAACACGCTAGCTCATGAAACTGGGGGCAAATTAATCCCCAAATTTTTCTGCCCTCAAAACGTGCCACGTCGCCACTATCCCAAATTAGGCATTCCTTTCATTACAATTCTTCAACCATCTTGTGACTCGAAATGGTGCACTTAGTTCAACACACTGAGTACCGTGGTTTCATCC
>NC_069400.1:31959255-31978995 GCF_026875155.1 Cherax quadricarinatus
CAAGAACCATTATTATCAAGTTTTGAAAATTGAACCATTGGATCAGGCATTTTTGATTTATGAGCATATAATTTAAAATCGAACGCGGGAGAAAAGACAAATAAAATTCGTCAGCCTCTTAATTAAAGGTCCCCCTTTAGGGCACCTAATACATGATCGTTACAAGATTTGGTCTACTTATACAAGTGCTTAAAATTTGAAGCGATTGGATCAGCAATTTTTGATTATGAGCAATTAATTAAATCGAAACGACTGGGTAAGAACAAATAAAATTCAGTCACCTCTTAATTAAGGTCCCCCTTGAGGGTACCTAATAAATGATGTACGCATGTGCTGAATTGAAATGTCATCAACATCATGAAATAATCAAACCGCGCACTTAAACATATGCTACACGGAAATGCGTGTATGTAGAATAAGACCTGTAATGATATCAACTCCCACAAAAACGGATAATGCTAAGTGCAAACCAGCTCCACTTCAGCAAGAAGGAACATCGATAGTAGACCACCGCCTGAAGTCCTTCCGGCTCCGTCGAAAAGCTAGGAACGTTACAGAAATATTGAAACTGTTCGAACAGCTGACTCTCCCTCCCTCTCCTCTCCTCTCTCTCTCTCTCCTCCTCTCTCTCTCTCTCTCTCTCATCTCTCTCTCTCTCTCTCTCTCTCTCCTCTCTTCTCTCTCTCTCCTCACCTCTCCTCTCTCTCTCTCCTCTCTCTCTCTCTCATCACTCCTCTCTCTCCTCTCCCTCTCCTCTCTCTCTCTCTCTCTCTCTCTCCTCTCATCTCACTCTCTCCTCTCTCTATCAATTTCTCAAAGTAAGCCAGAAGTTTAGGGAATTAAGAAAAATACATACGGCCACTAATGGGAAGCGTTCTTGCATGGCATCAACCATGCAAGAACTGCCCAAATATGATCTAAAACAAAAAAAAAAAAAGAAAACCAAACATATCTCTACTTAAACATTACTCACCCAGGCGTATACAAGCATATTACTTGACCAATATGTAAATGTTTCGAGGATGCAAGTCTTGCCTCAGAACATAAAAACAACAGTATACCTGGAGTATACCTGGAGAGAGTTCCTGGGGTCAACGCCCCCGCGGCCCGGTCTGTGACCAGGCTTCATGGTGGATCAGGGCCTGATCAACCAGGCTGTTACTGCTGGCCGCACGTAATCCAGTGTAGAAACCACAACCCGGCTGGTCAGGTATTGACTTTAGGTGCCTGTCCAGCGCTTGCTTGAAGACAGCCAGGGGTCTATTGGTAATCCCCCTGATGTATGCTGGGAGGTAGTTGAATAGTCTTGGGCCCCTGACAATTATTGTGTTGTCTATTAACGTGCTAGTGGCACTCTAGCTTTTCATTGTGGGGATGTTGCATCGTCTGCCGAGTCTTTTGCTTTCGTAGGGAGTTATTTTCGTGTGCAAGTTTGGTACTAGTCCCTCTAGGATTTTTCCAGGTGTATATAATCATGTATCTCTCCCTTCTGCGTTCTAGGGAATACAGGTTCAGGAACTTCAAGCGTTCCCAGTAATTGAGGTGGTTTATCGCAGTTATGTGTGCCATGAAGGCTCTCTGTACATTTTCTAGGTCAGCAATTTCACCTGCCTTGAAAGGTGCTGTTTGTGTGCAGCAATATTCCAGCCTAGATAGAACAAGCGACCTGAAGAGTGTCATCATGGGCTTGACATCCCTGGTGTTTAAGGTTCTCATTATCTATCCTGTCATTCTTCTAGCAGATGCGATTGATACAATATTATGGTCCTCTGACATAATCACTCCCAGGTCTTTGACTTTAGTTTTCTCGCTCTTTTGTGTGGTTGGAATTTGTTTTATACTCCGATGAAATTTTAATTTCCTCACGTTTTCAATATCGGAGTAGTTGGAATTTCTCATCGTTGAACTTCATATTGTTTTCTACAGTACTGGCAAGAAGTTCAGAATTATTACTGCTTTGGAGAAAATAGGTGTAAATGATATCTATTACATAGCACCTTTTGAGCTTCAAACTGTATTATAATATACAGGACCACTTCACCTGAGAAAGACGACATAATCTATAATGCTCTTGATCTCTGTAAAGTTAGCTTGCTCGCTGCTGTTCTACCTGACCACTGGACACTTTTTTGTAGTAATCATTTTAAAATCAAATTCTCACAGATTTAGACTTATCTAATTAACATCTTCATGTGCGATGTTCTGAAATGAACTGTCCTTAACAAGCTCAGTGTTTAAACACATCAATCCATTCTTCTCTCCCTGTCTCTATGGGTTTCTACCTGGAAGAAACACCAAGACCTGCTTTGCTGAGTACTTCACCAGGCAGGCACTTGGCAGAAAGGCAATCTTTACTGACATTAGACCTTTGACACAGTTAACAGAGAATTTACCTTGGAAGAATTGGCAACTTCAGGGTCAGAGGGGAGGCCATTAGTCTGGATCCAAGTTAGAAAACAAAGCGGTAATTGGAAATTTTTATTCAGATAACGTTGCGCCTGTACGATAGATTTTTTTAAAGATAATAAAATATATCTGGGGAAAAGAGATGATATACACTAGGCAGGAGCGAGGAGGCGTCAAATGAGGTAGCAACAGCTTAATTAACGGTTAATCTTGACGACAGACCTCGTTCAACAGCTGTGTTGATAAGATGGACAATTTGTACTAATTTGCCTAGTATACATTCTGAAGGTGTTCAGTCCATTAGCCCTAATCTATAATAAACAATAAAATTTATAATAAATATAGAGCCTGAGCTTGCTACCATCTGCAGCTCATAAGACTGCCATCCCCACGAGCCCTTTTAGGGCGGGGTAGATGGCAGACCAGAGGCCTAGCTTCTCCCTACGAGCCCCGTGAGGGCGGGGAATGTGGCTAGGCCTGGGGACAGTTGGTCCCAAAGATGAGGGGTTACTTGTACCTCCTCCCATGGGAGACTTAAGTCTCGAGACACTCCCCAGATAGGGAGCCAAGGCCGGGTCACCACTACTTGGAAAAGACCCGGGCCGGGAGAATACCGGCGAATAAAAAAAAAAAAAAAATAAAATAAAATTTATAATATATGGTGTAACAAGAATAAGAAGGCCTACTAAACTGCCCCACTGTGAAGTCATGGTCAGTTTGTGCTTTTCAAATCACAATGGAGTCAACAAAGTCTACATCCTCCCCCTCTGGTATGTTTATAGGGAAGTGTGAGAATAAGATACAAACACACAAATAAGACATTTATTGAAGGAATCGTTTCACCACAAGTGGCTTTAATAATCTTAATACAGGGAAGCTAAAAACACTATATATACCTGGAGTTTACCTGGAGAGAGTTCCGGGGGTCAACGCCCCCGCGGCCCGGTCTGTGACCAGGCCTCATGGTGGATCAGAGCCTGATCAACCAGGTTGTTACTGCTGGCTGCACGCAATCCAACGTACGAGCCACAGCCCGGCTGGTCAGGTACCGACTTTAGGTGCTTGCTATATATATAAGAGAGAGATGTCAGGTACACTCTAGAAAGACAGGTTGAGGTCACTTATCATAAGAGATAAAATTTTGTTCGGAGTTTTAACCCGGAGTTTTAGCCACCCAGGAAAACCCAATAAAGTCAGTGCGTCATCGAGGACTGTCTGTCTTATTTCCATTGAAGTCCTTTAATCTTGTTTCCCAGGATGCGACCCACAACAGCCGACTAACACCCAGGCACCTACATACTGCTAGGTAAGCAGGGACAGCAGGTGTAAGAAAACATGCCTATTATTTCTTCCCATGCCAGGAACTGAACCACGGATACTCAGTGTGTGTGAACTAAGTGCACCATTATCCGAGTCACAAGATGTGTTAGAAGAATTGTAACTGAGAAGGATATGCCTAATTTGGGATAGTAGGCGTACTGATGGCAGCGTTTTGACTGGGCAGAATAATTTTTGGCAAACCCTATAAGGGTTGCTAAAAAAGTTTCATAGTTTAAAGGCGGAAAGAGTTAGAAATTGATATTCCCGACCCCCAGATGGAAAGGGGCTTTTCATAAAAACATTTTCCCCAAAGGGAAAATGTTTGACTAAAACCCGGGATGGAAATACACCATACAAACAGTTTACCCAAGGTAAAATTTGTGACAAACCTGGGGGGAAAACACTCATACAAACATTCCCCAAAGGGTGAATGTTTTTTACTACACCTGGGGAAAATTTACACTAAAACCCAAACATTTAAACCCAAGGTGAATTTTGTGACTACACCTAGGGAAATACCTCATACAAACAGTTCCCCAAAGGGGTTTAATTTGTGTGACTACACATGATGGGTAATCCACTTCCCAGAATAGATGACATCATTAAACTATTTGGGCAATGTAAAGAACGTGAAAAAATTTTTGAAATTTTAGCAATAAGGGTTTTTAAAAAATATTAAACCCCGATCTTTTTGAAGGGTTTAAATTACTAAGAAATTTTTTCACACATACACAAGAATCTCTGTCTTTACTAAAAATTTACACACACACACCGGGGCCCAGGAGCTGACCCCCGCCCCCTTTAAACCACAATTAGGTGAGAAACACACACACACACACACCACCACACACACACACACACACACAACACACACACACACACACACACACACACAACACAGGAGGAAAAGTGGTCAAACACCGGAAAAGGAACAAGTTTTAAAAAAAGAAAACCAGCATGGGTTCATGGAAGGCAAATCTTGAAATCACAAACCCCCTTTGGATTTTTAAATGAAAAGGGTAACAAAAGGGTAAGACCGAAAGAGAGGGGTGGGTAGATTGCTTTTTCCCCCTAGACGCAGGAAGGCCTTTGACAAAATTTTCCCCACAAGAGATTTATGCAGAACAAAAAATCAGGCAAAACTTAAAAAGGAAAAGGGCACTCCCAATGGATAAGGGAATACCTACAGGGGGCACAACGAGTCATGGTACTTGAAAGGTATACATTGGGCCCCCCTTTTTTTACAAAGGGGGTCCCAGGGGGGGCCCAATTCTAGGACCAGTGCTTTTTTTTTTTTAAATAATGTGAACGAATGATGGGAAGGAATAGACCTGAAGTGCCCCCCTGTTCCAGATGACGTGAATTTGGGATGAAAAAATTTTAAATCGGACAGGATGGCAGGCCCGCAAAGAAAACCTGGAAGGCGGGACATGTGGTCCAGAAACGGGCTTTCTCGAATTCAATCCAGCCAAATGCAAAGTCAAAGAAGATTGGGGGGGCAAAGAAAAACCCGCAGACAAGTTTTAGGCTATGTGGACAAAGACTAAAAAGGACCTCATTTCAGGGAGAAAAAACCTCAGGGACCATAACACCGAGCCATCACCGGAGGCACACATCCCCCAAAAACCCCCGGGTTTGCAGCATCCCGGCGCCTGGAAAACCCTTTGAAATACTTTCCGAAAACCTTAAAAAGGGAATCTTTTAAAGGAAAACTGTACACTGTGAAAGTTGGGCCCCCATACGGGGGTATGCAGCACCAGTCTGGAACCCACACCTGGAAAGCACTCAAGAAGTTAAGAAAGTAAAAAGGTTTGCAAGGGGGGGGCAGTCCCGACTCAAGGGAATGTCGTACGGGGAAAGGTTAAGGGAAATCGGACGACAAAAACTGGGACAAAAGGGGTTTCAGGGAAAACATAAATAACGACATACAAAAAATGCGGGGAATAGACAAGGGGGGGCGAGATGGGAAATTTTTTCCCAGAGGGGGGACACGGGGAAAAGGGGGCACAACTGGAAGCTGAAGACCCCAGACGATCACAGGGACTTGGGAAAGTATTTTCTTCACATAGATTTTGTCAGCAAGGGGAAAAAGGCCAAAAGCAAGTGAATAGTGGAGGCAGGAACCATACATAGTTTTAAGAAAAAGGTTTTAAAAACCCTCAGGAAGCAAGAGAAGAACCCAGTAGCGATCATTTAAGAGGGGGGCCCAGGAGCTGAGCCGACCCCCTCCCAAACCACAATTAGGTGAGTAAAATTTGGTAAAAACACACAAAAAACCACACGCACAGCACACGCACAAAACACAAACAACAACACACACACAAAACACCCACACACACGCACCACACACCCCGAAAATAAAAATGAGCAGGACCCAGACACAGGAGGAAGGGAAAAAACCCCACCCCACAGAATCTCCCACCAAAAACTCCCCCCCGCGACATTCCCAACGCAACGGGGAAACCTATCCTAAAAACCCCCAACTCACTGTTCCCTCGCCCCCAAACCCCCATATCAAAAACATCACCCCAACACCCTGTCCCTTATGGGCATTCTGACCCCACCCCCCCACCCCGCCGGCCCCCCCCCCAAACACCACAGCCCCATAAGGCCCCCCCCAAAGGGCCCCTCGCTCCCCAAACCCCAATATATTTTGCATGACCACAATATAGAAAAAAACAAAAGGTTTTGGGTACACAAACGCGGTTTGGAAAAACGAAAAAAACATAAAAGGAGGGGAAATAAAAGGAATCAGTAAAAAAACCCCCAGACATCATAGAAAGTCACAAAAAAAACAAAACTCGCTGAGACAATAACAGACCCAATTTTCCCCCCGGGGGGTTATCAGATCCTGGGGAAAAAAAATAGAAGGGGGGTAAGGGGGAGGAGGGGTTGCACTGCTCATAAAACCCCGGGATGGGGATTTAAAGGAAAGGGAAAGGGCATGGCCCATGATTGGGAAAAGAAAACAAACTTGTGGGAAACAATTCAGTTCCGGGAAAACTTTAATTTAGTCTTTGGGAGGGGAAGTATAACCCACCACAAAAACTGCAGGGGGCCCAAAGAAAAGGAGTACGAAAAAAAACAACAGGGGGGAAGGGGACAAAACCGGTTTGAGGTGGCAAGAAGAGCTCACCCGACAAAGAAAGTTACGGGTAATGGGCAAATTTCAAAAACAGGGGGGATCGACGGGGAAAAACCCTGGAGCCACATGGGGGCCCCAAAAAATGGAAAACCCAAAGGGATTAGGGGTTTTTGGTACTTGAAAACCTCATGCATCAACATGCCCAGGGACCCCAACCAAGAGAGGGGGGAGGATGAGCCACAAAAACGGATCTTGTTTTCACCCCTGAGCAGTTCAGACATTGGGGCCACCCACTTACGAGAGGCCCCTTGGAGTAAGCATCAGTGGTTTTTGATTTTTTGCCCATATAGTAGATTTAAAAGTGGAAAAGGGAAACAGGAACTGAAGGGGAAAAGGCCAAACTAAAAAAGGGGGGGAACTACACGGGAGGGAGAAACTTCCTGCAGGGGGTTCAGGGGGACAGAGAAATGGAAGGAAAATCAGTAAACGAGATGATGGAATATTGGAAAACAAATTGAAAGGAGGCAGGGGAAAGTTTTTTTTCCCAAGGGAAACAGAAATAATAGAAAGACTAAAACGAGCCCTTTTGGTTTCCCCCAAAGGGTTTGTGGGGAAAGGCAAAAACTAAGTGAAAACAAAAGAAGGGAAAAAGGTAAAAAGGAGGCATAGGCCCCCGGGGAAACCCCCAAGGGAGATTAGTAGAAGAGCCAGAAACAAGAAATGCACAGAAAAGGGAGGGGGGGGCCCCACGACAGTATAAAACGACATAGCATGGGAAACCCAAATTGACCCGAAACGCTGAATAGCCCCATTGGGAAAGGGAAGAAAAACATCAAACCGGGTGAAAAGGGCTGAGGAAAAGGTGGAAACTCACATGAAACGATCAAGGGGAAATGTGAGGGGGCTAAAACACAAAGTTTTTAAAGGAAGTTTTTACAGTAGAGACGGGAAAGGGACTCTGGGGGACAGACCAGATGGGGAAAACCAGCAAGAATACCCCCAACAATTTTGGACGAAAAAACAAAACAGATGAGGAGGGGGGAAAAAGAAACTGCTAAGGGAAAATGGGAAAACCTAAAAGGGCCCAAGGGGGCCCGGGACAACATCGCCCCCATGGGTCCTTAAGAGGGAGCAATATTTTTGGCGTCCCAACTTACCACAATCTTAAACCCCACATCCCGGGAAAAACGGGGCAACTCCCTTTGAGGTAGGGAAGAGGCAAATGGGGTTCCCATTTTTAAAAAAAGGAGACAAAAAAGGGAGCACTAAACTAAAGACCTGTGTCTTTGACGTGTTTTGGGAATTTGGCAAAATTAGGGGAGAAGTTTATCAGGAGGAAAAGTGGTGGAGCCCCGGGAAGGGAACATAGTATAAATGCCAACCAGCAGGGAATTCATGGAAAAGGCAAATCCTGGGGCCCAAAAACCCTTCTGGAGTTTTATGATAAAAAAACAAAGTAAGACAAGAAAAGAGAGAGGGGGGTTGATTGAAACTTCGGACGCAAGAAGGCCTTTGACACAGTTCCTCACAAGAGATTAGGGGCAGAAGCAAAGAGCACGGGCGCATATAACAAAAAGGGCCCACTGCAATGGATCAGAAAAAATACCTGAAAAGGGAGGCAACAACGAGTCATGGACGTAATGATGTATCACAGTGGGCACCCTGGACGAGGGGGGTCCCACGGGTTTGGGGTCCTAGGACCGTGCTATTTTTGGTAAAAGTAAAAGGGGGGACGACGGAAAAGGGGTTTAGATTTCAAAGTGTCCCGTTTGCAGATGATGTGAATTTAAATTTGGGGAGAATTAAATCTAAAGGGGCCCCAGGCAGGACTTCAAAAGACCGGGACAACTGGAAAACCGGGTCCAGCAAATGGTTTCTCGAATTTAAACCCTGCCAAATGCAAAGTCCCTGAAGATAGGGGAAGGGCACAGAAGACCCAGACGGTATAGGCTAGGTGGCCAAAAAACTGCAAAAAACCCCACCCAAGGGGGAAAAATCTTGGGGTGAAATAACAAACCACATGTCTCCGGAACACACATTTTAAACAAAGATAACCCTGCAGGGATATGGGCGCCTGGGGCCCGGAAACCTAGAAAGCTTCCGATACCTTATAAAAGGGAAACATTCAAGACACTGTACAAACCCTGTAAGGGGCAGGGGGCCCCTACTGGGGTATGCAGCCAAACCCGTTTTGGGAAACCCCCAAATTGATAAAGCACGTCAAGAAACTAGAGAAATACAAAGGTTTTCGACAAGGTTTTTTTCCAGAGCTAAAGGGGGAAAGTCCAAAGAAGAAAAAAATTAAGGGAAATCGGCCTGAAACCCCAAAAGGAGGACAGGGGGGTTTTAGGGGGAAAATGATAACGACATATAAAATACTTTCGTGGAATAGACAAGTTTGGGGCAAGACAAATGTTCCAGGGAGGGGGGCACGAAAACAAGAGGGGCCAAAATTGGGGAAATTGAAGGGCACAAAGATCAGAGAGAAAGTAGGAAGTATTTTTTTCCGTCCCTAGAGTTGTAAGGCAGTGGGAAGACGGGGGTTTGTTAAAAACCAAAGGGAGCGGGGGGAGAAGGGCCTATTTCAACCGGTGAAGAGGCGGGCCAGGGGGGTAGGACTCGACCCCTGCAACCACAAATAGGTGATAAAAAATAGGTAGTAAAAACGTTCCCCACACCAAAAACACACACAAAACACACACACACACACACACACACCACACACACACACATCACACACACAAAACAACACACCAACCACACCCCACACAAAAAACAAAACACACCATCTTTCCCCTCTAACATCTCTTACCCCCTAAAAACCTCCCCCCCTCTAACATCTCTCCCCCCCCTAACATCCCGTCCCCCCCCCTTTATTTTCTCCCCCTCCCTTTCCCCCACCCCCCTCTCCCATCATTCCACTCCCTCCCCCCCTAGCCTCTTTTCCCCCTCGGGTCTTCCATCTCCCCCTCTTTCCCCCCCTTTTTCCCCCCCCCTCTTTGGGCCCTTTCCCCTTTTTCCCTCCCTCCCTCCCCCCCTCCCCCCCCCCTCCCCCACCCTCTCACTCTCTCTCTCTCCCTCTCCCTCCCCTCTCTCTCCCCCCTCCCCCACCCTCCTCTCCCCTCCTCCAGCCTCCCCTTGGTCACCCCTCTTCCCCCCCGCGGCCCTTCCTCCCCCTTTTTCCTCAAAACCCCCCCCTCTTTCCTCCCCGTTTTCCACTTCCCCTTTCCCCTCTTTTCTCACCCTCTCCTCTTGCCCTTCTCCTCTTGCCCCCCCTCTCCTTTCCCCCTCCCCCTCTCTCCCCCCCTTCCCCCTCTTTTGCTCCCTCTCCTTTTTCCCCTTTTTCTCTCTTTTACTCTCTTCTCTCTCCTTTTTTCTCTCCTTCCCCTTTTCTCTTCCCCCCCCTCTCGGTTTTTCTCTCTCTCCCCCCCCCCACTTCACCTCTCTCCCCCCTTTCCTCTCCCCCTCTCTCCTTTTTGCCCCTTTTCTCCCCCTCTCTTTCCCCCTCTCTCACCCCTCTTTTCCCCTCTCTTCCCCCTTCTTTCCCCGCTCTCCCCTTTCCTCTCTTTGCCCCTCCCTCTCGTTTCCTCTCACCTTCCTCCCCCCTCTTTTTCTTTTACCTCTCTTGCTCCCCCCCCCTATCTTCCCCCTTCCCCCCCTTCCCCTCTCCCCCCCTCACTAAAAGCTCCCCCCTCTCTCATCTTTCCCCTCTCCTCTCCCCCTTTCCCCTCTCTCTCTTTTTCCCCCCTCTCTCTTCTTCCTCCCCGAACCCCTTGCCTTTTCATTTTTCTCTCAGCCTCTCTCCCATCGTTTTTTGCTCTCCCCTCACTCTTCTCTTCTCTCCTCATCCTTGCCTCCCCTCTCTCTCTTGCCCCCTCTCTCTTTTCCCCTTTCCCTTTTTCTCCCCTTCCCCTTTTTCCTTGCTCCCCCTCTTTTCCCCCGCTCCCCACCCCTCTTTATCTCTCTCCTTTTCTTGCTCTCTCTCTCTCTCCTTGCTCTCTCCTTTTCCCCTTTTCTCCTCCCCTCCTTGCCCCCTCTCCCTTGCTCTCTCTCTTCCCTTTCTCTCTCCTTCTCACTTTCTCTCTTTTTCTCTCCCTCTTTTCCCTTCTTAACTCTCCCCTCTCCTCCCCTTTTCCCCAAAAATTTGGGGTCCTCCAAGGTCTTTTTCTGGGGTTATTCTTCAAAAAAAATTTTTTTCCCCCTTTTTTGGGGGTCTCTTTTTGGGGTTTTCCCTTTTGGGGGGCCTCCCTCCTTTTTTCCAAAAAACCTTTTTGGGTCCTTTCCATCCGGGGCCCTTTCCCGGGGTCTTTTTTCTTGGTCCTCTCCCGGGGCCTTTTCCCTTTGCCTTTAAATAAATTTTTGCTCCAAACTTTCCCGGGTTCCCCCCTTGGAAAAACCTTCCCCGCTCCCCCTCTTCCCTTTTTCTTTTGTTCCTCCCCAAAAAAAACCCCCTTGGGGGGTTTTCCCCCCCCTTGGGGCTCCCTTTTTTTTCCTTTTTAAAGGGTTTTGGCCTTGTTTTTCCTTTCCCGGGGAAACCCCAATTTTCCCCCCCCTTTTCTCAAAAAAAAAAAAAAGGGGGGGAACCCCGGAACCCTCCCAAAAGAAAAATTTGGGGAAAACTATAAAGGGAAAAATAAAAAGAGGGGGTTGGGGTTTCCTTAAAACTGAAAACCAAAAAACCAAAAAAAAATTTCCCCTTAACCGGGGGAAAAAAAAAAATGCAAGGCCCCCCGGGAAAAGGGAAAGGGGGTACCAAAATAAAGGCGAAGGGAAAAACTTAAAAATGGAAAAAAGGGGGAAAGAAAAAAAGGAGGGAAATCCAAAACAAAAAAAAAAGGTTTTTTAGGTTTAAAAAAAAGGAAAAAAAGGGGGGGGAAAAAAAAAAGGAAAAAAAAAGAAACAAAAAACAAAAGGGGGCCAAAGCACCAAACCAACAACCCAAAGGAAACCCCCTCCTCCAAAAAAAACCCAAAAAACCAAAAAAAACCCCCCAAAAAAAAAAACCACACACCAAAAAAAAACCAAAAAAAAAAACACAACTAAAAAAAACCAATAAAACCCACCCAAAACCTCCCCTCCCCCCCCCAACACCGAAAAACCCCCCCCAAAAATAGATTTCCCCCAGTATGCCACCAGGGTTCCTTTCCCCCCCCTCACAAGGCCCCCCCCAAACCAAAAGTGATGGGAAAGGGAAACTGAAGGGATGGTACAAAAAAACGCTTATGGAATAACAAAAAAGTGGGGGGAGTGGGGAAAGAAAAAGGGGCCCAAAAAAGCCTCACCGGACAATTTATTTGCTCTCACAGAAACCAAAACCCTTTCAAAGGGGATGATAAAAAAAGATGCCATCCCTTTTCCCAAAGGGATACCAAAATTTCCTTTAGGAAAGACCCGAGGGAAAAAACCCGGGGGGGGGGGGGGAGGGGGGTTGCTGGAAAAAAAATCGGGTGGAATTTTGATGGGGCCCCGGAGAGGGAGAAAAGCGGGGAAGAAAGTGAATTTTCATAGTGGGGAAAACTTCACTCGGGGGGTCCCAAGGGGGTAATAAACGTGATGTATAACCCCCCACAGAAAAACAGGGGGCCAAACAAGAGTACGAAAAGAGAGCAATAGAGCGAAAGGTTGACACCTTGGGTTAAAAGTGGCCGAAGAGCTCATTCATGGGAAAAAACCCAAAACTCCTGATCATGGGGGGACCTTTTTTAAACCCCAAGGAGATTTGATTGGGAGAACCCTTTGGGCCCACATGGGGGCCAAAAATACATGGAGGGCTAAGTGATGGGGGTGGTACGGAGAACTTCATGTACCAAAAACGTAAGGGAAAACCCACAAAGAGAGAGGGGAGGTGAACCGCAAAGGCTTTGGCCTTTGTATCACCTTTAGTATGCAGATAATGAGGGCATACAAATGAAAAACCCCTTGGGGCCATGACCCCTGTGGTTTTAAGCTTCGGGAAAACAAAAGTAACTACAAGTGGAGGGAAAAAGCAGGGAAAGGGCCCGGGCGAAAAGAAGCCAAACAAAAAAAAGGGGACTACACAAAGGGAAAGAGGAACTAAACCCGAAAAAGGGGGGGCCCTGGGGCAGAGGAAAATGGCCCGGGGAAACCAGTTAATGAATATGGGGAAAAATTTTAGGGAACAAAAGCAAGGGGGCTGAGGAGGGGGGTTTGTAAACCCCAAAGGGGGAAAAAGGATAATGAAAAAGCCCGGGTGAGCCCAAGGTTTACCCAAAGGTGCAGGGAGGCAAAAAACCAAGTTGCAGGGAATGGGAAAAAATATAAATTGGGAAAGGACCCAGGAGAAAAAAGGAAACAGTCGTAGAGCCAGAAAACGAATTTTTGCAAAAGTAAGGGGGGAGGGCCCAAAAAAAACAATAAAGAAAATGACATAGCAGCGAAAGCCCCAAAACTTTACCCGAAACTGTTTTTTACAGCCACATCAGGAGGGAAAAAACAGTCAAGGCCAGGTAATCAGGGTAAGGGAAAGGGAAGGGGAGAGACAACAGGAAAAAACCGGGGAAAATAGTGAAGAACCAACAAGAAAAACCAAAAAAAAGTGTTTTACAGAGGGGGAACCCGAAGGGACTTTCCCAAAAAAAGGGGAGGTGGGGCACACCACCAAGTGCTGGAAAAACATTTGGCCCCACAACCGAGGAAAAATTTAAGAAGGGGGGTTTTTTGAGTGAGCTAGATTTCCCCAAAAAGGGAATTTGGGGCCCAAAAACAATTCCCCCCCCCATGGGTTTGAAAGAGGGAGCAGGGGCGGGGTAATTTACCCCCTAAAAAACAATAAATTTAATACTCCCAAACCGGGAATTTCCTGAGGCATGGAAAACAGCAAATGTAGTCCCAATCTTTAAAAAAAAAGGGGACAGACAGGGAAACAAAAAAAAAACGGGCTTTTGTGTCACTGACATGTAAAAGTATGCAAAATCATGGAGAAGATTACAGGAGAAGAGTGGGGGGGAACACCTAAAAAGGAAAGATTTTCCCCAAAAAAAACCCAAAACCAAAAAACCAAAAACCCCGCATGGTTCCCGGGACGGGAAATTTTCCCGTGTTCCCCAAACCCAAATGGAGTTCCCATGACAGGGGACGGATAAAAACAAGAAGAGGGGGTGGGTTTGGGGTTGCATTTTATTTTTTTTTGGACGGCCCAAAAAGGCATTTGGGCACAGTTCCCCCCAAAAAAAAGAGATTGGGGGCAAAAAAAATGGGGGACCAACAGGGAAAAAACAGGGAAAAACACTACAAAAGGAATTTAGGGGGGAAAACTTGTTTAGGGGAAGGGAACCAAACAGCGAGTTCCCCTGGGGAACGTGGCGGAGGGGGAGGTGTGGGGGCAACCCCGTGACCACGGGGGCCCCCCCCCCAAGGGGGGCCCCCGGTGCCTAAAAAAACCCCTCAAACCCCGGAAGGGAACCCCCACCTGACCCCCCCAAGGTTGAAATTTTGAGTGTCCCTGTTTGGCCCCGTGCGTTTTGGAATTTTTGAAGAAAAAGGGAATTTAGACCCTTTTGATTCGGGGGAAAAAACCCCAAAAACCCCGAACAAAAAAGGATCGGACAGGGGCAGACCTGGTTTCCCGCAAATTGGCCCCCCTGGAGTTTAAAAACCCAAACCCAAATGCAAAGTCATAAGATTGGGGGAAAGGGGAAAGAAGGGGCCCCAGACGGAAATACAGCCAGGGGGGCAAGACTACAAACCTCACTCAAGGAAAAAAAATCTTGGGGTGAGTATAACCCCCAGGGACATCTCCCCGAAGGGGCACATCAAACCCAAAAAACTGCTGCAGGGATAATTTGGGGGCCCAGCAAAAACCCCAGAACAGCATTCCCCCACATCTAATAAGGGAAACGTTCAGGACCCCTTTTTAAAAAACCCTATACTTAAGGGGCCCATATTGGAGTATGCGGCCACCAGTTTGGAACCCCCACCTAGCCAACACGGGAAAGAAACTAGAGAAATTTCAAAGGTTTTGGCAAAAAAGAAACCCAGTCCCCCGAGCTAAAGGGAAAGCCCCACGAAAGGGGAGGGTTTAAAGGGAAAAACAACCGCGACCCTGGAGGACAGGAGAGATAGGGGGACATGATAAAAGACATACAAAATACTGAGAGGGGAAATTTACCCAAAGGGGGACAAAGGGCAGGGGTTTCCAAAATTGGACACAGTAACAAGGGGAAAAAAGTTGGAAGCGAAGACACAGATGAATCACAGGGATGTTAAAGGGAAATATTTCTTCAGGGCCCAGAGTAAATCAGTAAGTGGAATATTTTGGGAAAACGATGTAGTGGGAGGCAGGATCCCCTACATAGCTTTAAACAAGGTATATAAAGCCTCACGGCCAGGGAGATGACCTAGTTTGCATCAGTGAAGAAGCGGGGCCAGGAGCTTTGGACTCGACCCCCGCAAACCCCCAACTTTGGTTTAGTAAAAACAAAGGTTTATTTCCCACCACAAAACACAACGCACACAAAACACATACACACACCCCACCGCGACATATAAATACTGCGCGGAAAAACAAGGTGGACAAAGACCCGGGAAAGTTCCAGAGATGGGACACCCGACACAAAAGGGCACAATTGGAAGTTGAAGACTCAGAAAGAATCAAAAGGGGTGTTAGAAAGTATTTTTTTTCAGTCATAGGTATCAAGGGCCCTGGAATGGCCTAGAAAAAGGGAAGGGAATTTGGAGGGGGAAACCATTAAAAATAGTTTTTTAAAAGGGTAAAGGGATGATAAAAAACTCTGGGGCCCGGGGAAAAAGAGGACCTAGTAAACAATCAGTGAAGAGCGGGGCCCCGGGGCTTTTGAACGACCCCTGCAAAACCCCAAAAAAGGTGGTACAAAAAGGGGAGTACACACACACACACAGACACACACACACACAAAAAACACGCACCACAACACGCCACACACACACGCACAACACAAACACACACACAAACACACACACACACAACACCACAACACACAACATACACAACACATACACACACACACACACACACACCACACACACCACACACACCCCACACACACAACAACACATCTTTTCCCACCAGGAAAACCCGATCATGAGGAAAGATAGAAGGGGCAGAGGGGGAGGTGGGTTGCTCTGCTAGTAAAAAACAGATGGAAATTCGAGAAATTGGAAGGCATAGATGAGATGGGAGAAAGAGACTACATAGTAGGTACACTTCAGTCTGGGGAACACAAGGTGGTCATTGCAGTGATGTATAATCCACCACAGAACTGCAGGAGGCCAAGAGAGGAATATGAAGAGAGCAACAGAGCAATGGTGGACACACTTACTGAGGTGGCAAGAAGAGCTCACTCAGCAGAGCAAAAGTTGCTGGTTATGCGGGATTTCAACCACCGGGAGATTGACTGGGAAAACCTGGAGCCACTTGGGGGTCCCGAAACATGGAGAGCCAAGATGATGGACGTGATGCTGGAAAACCTCATGCACCAACATGTTAAGGACACAACCAGAGTGAGAGGGAAGGATGAACCAGCAAGATTGGACCTTGTGTTCACCCTTGGCAGTTCAGACATTGAGGACATCACGTATGAGAGTCCCCTAGGAGCTAGCGACCACGTGGTTCTGTGCTTTGAATATATAGTAGAGCTGCAAGTGGAGAGAGTAACAGGAGTTGAATGGGAAAAGCCTGACTATTAAAGGGGGGACTACATAGGGTTGAGGAACTTCCTGCAGGAGGTCCCGTGGGACAGAGAACTGGCAGTAAAGCCAGTAAATGAAATGATGGAATATGTAACAACAAGATGCAAGGAGGCAGTGGAAAGGTTTATTCCCAAGGGCAACAGAAACAACGGGAAGACCAGAACGAGCCCTGGTTTACCCGGAGGCAAAAACAAAGTGCAATAGAGAATGGAAAAAGCACAGAAGGCAGAGAACACACGAAAATAGGGTGATTAGTCGCAGAGCCAGGAACGAGTACGCACAGGTAAGGAGGGAGGCCCAGCGACAGTATGAAAATGACATAGCATCGAAAATCAAGACTGACCCGAAACTGTTGTATAGCCACATCAGGAGGAAGACAACAGTCAAAGACCAGGTGATCAGATTAAGGACAGAAGGGGGAGAACTCACAAGAAATGACCAGGAGGTATGTGAGGAGCTAAACAGGAGATTTAAGGAAGTTTTTACAGTAGAGACAGGAAGGGCTGTGGGAAGTCAGCACAGAAGGGAACATCAAGAGGGAATATACCACCAAGTGTTGGATGACATACGAACAACCGAGGAGGAGGTGAAGAAGCTGCTAAGTGACCTTGATACCTCAAAGGCGATGGGACCGGACATCTCCCCATGGGTCCTTAGAGAAGGAGCAGAGATGCTGTGCGTGCCTCTAACCACAATCTTCAACACATCCCTTGAAACTGGGCAACTACCTGAGAAATGGAAGACAGCAAATGTAGTCCCCATATTTAAGAAAGGAAACAGAAACGAGTCGCAAAGAAAAAGACCTGTGTCTCTGAAAAATGTATTGTGTAAAAGTCTTTGGAGAAGATTATCAGGAGGAGAGTGGTCGAACCCCGGGAACGGAACAAGTTTAAAAAAATGAAAGCCAGCAGGGGTTTCATGGGGGCAAACCCTTGATCAAAAACCTCCTGGATTTTTTAATGACAAGGTAACAAAAAAAAAGACACGAGAGAGGGGGTGGTTGTTTGGCGTTTTCCTAGACAGCGGGAAAGGGCCCTTTTGGACAACCGTTCCCCCCAAGAGATTAGTGCAGAAGCTGGAGGATCGGCGCATGTAATGGGGGGGCCCACGCAATGATCAGGGAAAATTCCCCGACAAAAGGGGGGCAACAACGAGTCATGGACTTTACGAGGTATCACAGTGGGAGCCTGTACAAAGGGGTCCCACAGGGGTCAGTTCTAGGTTTTATGCCTTTTTTTTGATAATCGAACGACATGATGGGGAAAGGGAAAAGACTCTGAAGTGCCCCTATTCGCAGATGATGTGAAGTTTGAAGAGAAGAAAAATCGGATAGGATGAGGGAGGACTGAAAGAGAAACCCGGACAGGCCCGGGCCCTGTGGTCCCGAAACTGGCCCTTTTACAATTCCCAAACCCCCCGCCAAATGAAAAAATCAGAAAAAATTTGGGGGGGGGCCTAGAAGGGCCGCAGACCAAAATAAAAGGGTAGGTGGACAAAGATATAGCCCCACTTTAGGGGGAAAGACCTCAGGGTGAAACCCTAACCCCCCAAACACGTCAACCCCGGGGGCAAAACATTTAACCAAATAACTGCTGCAGCATACGGGCGCTGGCAAACCCGAGAATGCGTTCCGAAAACCTTAAAAAAGGAATCGTTTTTAAGACACTGTACCTGTGTATTTTAAAGGGCCCCTACGGAAATGCAGCAAACCCAAAATTTTTAAAACCCCCAACTGGTCAAGCACGTCAAGAAGCTAAAAGAAAAATACAAAGGTTTGCAAAAAAGGCTAGTTTCCCCGAGCCCCAGGGGGAAAACGTACCCAGGAAAAGGGGTTTAGGGGAAAACGGGCTTTACGACACTGGAGAAAAGAAGGGGCAGGGGGGCATGATAAAAGACAACAAAAAAACTGCGGGGGAATTTGAAAAAGGGGACAGAGATAGGATGTTTTCAGAGAGGGGCCCCAGGAAAAAAAAAAGGGGGCACAACTAAACTGAAGACCAGACGAGTACAGGGACGTTAGGAAGAAATTTTTTCCCTCCCTAGAAATCGTCAGGAATTTAAATAGCCTAGCAAGTGGAAGTATGGAGGCAGGAAAAACCTACATAGTTTTTTAAAAAGAGGTTGATAAAGCTCCCCCAAGCAGAGAAAGAGAGAGGAACCCAGTAGCAATCAGTGAAAGGCCGGGCCAGGGGCAGATCTTTGACCCTTTGCAAAACCCAATTTTGGTGAGTAAAAATTAGGTTATAAACCACACCCCGCACACACAACCACACCACCGTTTACACCACAAAAAATAACAAGTGTCATGTATGGGGCCCGATTCTTGGGGGCCCTGTTTTTAAATTTTCTTTTTTTTTTAATTTTAAACTTTTTTTGTTTACATACTTCAATATTTAATACTTTTTTTTCTTTCAAAAAAATGGGAATAAGGTTTGTGAAACACCAACGACTACTTTAATTTTTTGGGTACTAATTGTAAAAAGAAAATTTCCCGTACGAGTGACCTTTCACACCCGAAGGAGAAAGGGGCTTTTTTCTATGCTCCTCAACAACCCCTCTCCAGGTAAACTCCAGGGAAACTCAAGGGGAAAAAAATATTTAAAACAAGGGTTTGAGGGTTAATATCGCAGACCATGTTTGGGTTTGCTAAATTTTTCTCTACTGGTTTTTTACACAAGTGGGGGCCCCGGGGGCTTCTCTCTCGTTCCCCCTCAAGAAAGAAAAGAAGTAATACCAAGGGCTCATAACTTTTTGAAATAAAGCACAGTAATATTTCCATGTAAAATATGTTTAAAAAAAATTTTTTGGATGATCCCTTTTTTGGGCAGTTATGTTTTCAAATGGGTAATTTTTTTTTTTTTTTTTTTTTTTGGGGGGGGGGGGGGGGGGGTTTCATTCAGTGCAATTTTTTTTTCCCCCAGGGGCTTTGTTTAAATAAATCGATGCCCGTGGGGTATATGCCCACAAAATTGTTGGGCCCCGGCAAAAACAAAATTTTCTTTGGAAATTTTAATACTCCAAACCCTAGGTGGTAGGTGTTAGGTATGTCCCGGAAACAGAACAAATGTTTCCTGACGCGGGTCTTTGGGCCCTAAAAAAAGAACCCCCAGTTGGGGATTTTGTTTTATTGACCGAGGTCCTTTTTTCCGCGGCTTACCCCCTTCCAAACCGTCCCTTTGGGACCTTTTTTTGAGATAAAACCTCAGTTTCAGGGAACGAGGGCTTCGTGTCCCCGGGGATAT
>NC_069400.1:31979495-32010410 GCF_026875155.1 Cherax quadricarinatus
AGGGATTTTTACAATGGTACAGAAACTTTTCTTCCATCTCATGGACATTTCAATGCTCAATGCATATAATAGACCAAATGAAGACTGGCAACAGACCACCGTATGGTGAATTTTGTTTGTCTGTTGTCAAAACAACTCGTAATGAAGTACCAGGTAACAACACCTGCAAATAAAACCCGGTCCTCGAATTCCTGAGAATATACCCCAAGCGTTTGAGGGGGGAAAGTGATCATTTCATAATACAGCTTCCTTCAACTAAGAAGAAATTTGCTCAGAAGAGATGCATTGTCTGTGCACAAACAAAACGACGGCAACAAAGACGCAAAGACACTGGGTTTATGTGCGAGAAATGTAAGGTACCTCTGTCATGGTGCCTTTTTTCAAGGACTTCCACAAGCTCCACAGTTCTAAAACCATGTCCAGTGATTGTAAATATGTAAATATATGATAGAACATAGTATTAAACAAGATTTTGCATGTTTATTGTAATAAACAAAAGTGGTAAAAATAAAAAGAAAATAACTTTAGTGCGGTTATTGTTTTTCAATACAGTGAGTTTTATATATTTACATTATATACAGTTTTGGGTCTCTCAGGCCCCAAATGTTAGTAGGAAAAGAAAAAAATTAAAAAGAAAAGAAAAGAAAAACCAAAAAAAAAACGTTAAAATAAAGTAATTGCGCGTATGTGGAAATCATCGATGTTGCCGCCACCCGTCATTTTGGGTAAACTTCTCGGCACTGTATCTCAGTAAGTACTGATCAAAAAAAAATTTTTTTTTGTCTTATTACCTTCACAAAAATATACTCTTTAATTATGTAAGATTTTTTTTTCTTGGACACTGGAGCACCACTTCAGATTTTGGCCTTGGATCCTGAAGGGTTAAAATAACAAATCTGGGAGCTTGTTTTTTGTTCAGTCGTGTCCCTTTGATACTGGGGGCATCACTCGATTGGGATTATTTTTTTAAACCACCAATCTTGTGTACTTCTGACAGCTTTGGGGGTAAGGAATCTTTTGCTCTGTATGTGTGCTATGGTTATTTGCAGTTTGCATGTTGTTTGGTCAGTTTGTTAAGATTGTCAGTTTGTCTTCTAGTTCACTAATCCTTGAGTTAGATGTTGTTAGATGGCGTCTTAGGTCACTAAGGCTTCATTTTTGGGTAAACAGAGAGTTTCCAAGGTCTGCAATCAATTTCTGTAGGTTTCGTTTTGCCCCCTCAGCATACTATTTCCTGAAAATTTTATCAGTGGTGTAAAGGCATTGTTAGGACTGCGTAAACCCGGACTGTACCTTTGGGTGTTGATGAAATTGTATTTATGCATTTTGTGTAAAAAGGTCTTAATGTTTTGCCATAAATGGTGGAAGAGAAGTCAGCTTGGGTGTCCGACGTTGGTGAGGATGAATGTTGACTGAATCCAGAAAAGGGTTTGGAGTTATCCTCCATTGTTGTTGTTGCGTGTTGGTCTGCGTGGGGTGAGGAGGGGTGGAAGAAAGCACTGGTGTCCTCAGTATAGACATATGGGTAACAATTTTCTTTGGGGTTTTGGTTTTACGTCTGGGAGTTACTTCTTCTGGTTTCTATTTTTCTGTCCCATGAAACACTAGCGCAGTTTATATGGAGCTACTGTAGTGGAAACCATTGCTTGGCTAGTGTTACATCTGGCAGCAGGTTGGGGTATGGTATGCTGGGCAGTCCTCTTTCACTTGGAAACAATTATGTTCCAAGTATTCTTTGTACATAGCCTTTGAAGACCAAATATAAAAAAAAAAAGAGAGAGAGAAAGAGAGAGAAAGAGAAAGAGTGAGAGTGAGATGAGAGTGAGAGTGAGTGAGAGAGAGAGAGAGAGAGAGAGAGAGAGAGAAAGAGAGAAAGAGAAAGAGAAATCAGTTATACTATATATTCCAAGTGAATGAAGCAGTGGGCAATCATTCCCTCATATTGAAATACTAAAACACTTTGAAACACATCTGATATCATAAACTGATGTATATAAATGTTAAACATTAAGAGTAATTAAAAAAAGAAAAACAATCATATCTTGGCATCAATAATTGTAAAATGTAAATACAGTGGGACTCTTGTTTTTCATAACTAATCCGTTCCAGAGATGTGTGACTAATGACGAAATTGACGATTTGCGAAACCATTTTCCCCATAAGAAATAATGTAAATCAAATTAATCTGTTTCAGACCAAGAGTACAGTATTAACAAAAAATATTTTTTTTACATGAAATATAGATTTACATACACAGAAAACAATGAGACATAAGAATATACAATAATAACATCACACTACCTTTATTGAATTCTCTTCTTGTGTAATGAATAAAATATGAATTACATAGTTTAGGAATTGTGGCTGGCTGTGGCAGGGTATGTGTTTGGAGACAGGACAAGATAGTCCTTCAATATGACACTGATATCAATCTACAGCTTATTTATTTATCACAATTCATCTAATATGATATTAATAAACAATATCTATACCAAAAAGCATTAGCAATATGTACTCTAGAAGAATAACATATGTCATTACATATGTCACACATATCCAATTAAAATTCAAAGTTTATTCTCCTACAAGATTACAATGTATGAAATTTTACAGAATTTGGTTTTGTGTGGTTTAATGTAGTTTAAATAAAGATTACAGAGTGTACCACTAGCAACGCCTAGCATGGCTCGGCATTTCGGGCAACGTTAGTTTAATTCTTTATTTTAAAATATTACAAATTATGAGTAAGAGTGGTATTATGGCTAAGAGACTAAATACAAGTTTGTGAGTTTTAGCAATGTGAATGTTGTTGTTTTGGCATCAGTACATAGTTTTTCAGTATTGGAAGTATCATAGGATTCATTATTTTAAGATTGAGATTAATATTTCTGTTTATGGTCAAATGTGAGTGAGTGTAAGTGTGAACCACCAGGTGGTATTTGTTGTAGTTATTTGATGGGTGTATCAGGGAGATACGATGTTTGCTATGGAATTTTGAAGGTGGATGATGTGTCAGCATCTAGAGTTCTCAGTAGGTGTTCCAGATTTTTAGGGCCTTTGACATACATTTGAATTTGTAAAGGTTATCCGGACATGGGAAATGTCGTAGAGATGTTTGTTGTCTGTGTTATTCCTGTGGGTTCTGTCACAACTATCAAGAAAGCTTTTAAGGTCAAGGTTGAATATAGGAGTTTTAAGGTCCTGTAGATGTAGATGCACATAGTAAGTGTGGATGTACTGAACAGGGAGTAAGTTTAGATCTATGAAGAGTGGGGGGGTAGGTTGCCAGGTATGGATATAGTGATTATTCTTACTGCATCTTTTTGTTGGGTTATTATGGCTTTAGGTGTGTTGGCTGCAGTTGATCCCCAAGCACAAAAGCATAGGTGAGGTATGGATAAAATAAGTGAGTGTAAAGAGTGAGAAGCATATTGCGGCACGTAGAAAATCATATCTTGGAAGAGGATCCCATCTGTTATTGGATACTTTTTGGTTAGTGTTGGATATGGGTGCTGAAATCAGTTGTTTGTCAAGGTATAGGCCTAGGAATTGTGCCCTTCATTATGTCTGGTAAATAGAGTGTTGGTCAGAACTTAATGTAATTTGCACATCTCCTGCTCTGCCTACCAACTTAAATAAAGTCGGTTTTGTCCAGTGTTAAGCGTAAGTTTATTGCTGTCATCCAAAGTCGAATTTGAACAGCTCCTCGTTAACTAATGGTGTTTGAGGGAGGCAAGATTAGGGTAAGATGACATAAGTCGGGTCGTCAGCAAAGAGAATGGGTTTCAGGTGTTGGGATAACGTTTGGGAAGATCATAGATGTATATGGGGAAGAGCAGGGGACCAAGGACACTTCTCTAGCCTAACTCCAGTACAAGTGGCCCGGTTGTTCTGATGCTGTGTCTTTAATGGTAATACGAACCTTATATAGGTAAGATTTGAAATAAGCAAGCGCATGGCTCTTATACCGTAATGTCAAGTTTGTGGAGTAGATGTCGTGGTCTACTGTGTTCAAAAGCTTTTTTCTTAGTCAATAAAAAATTCCCTATTGATATTCCTAATTTTCCAATGCTGTGAAAGCAGTATCTAGCATATTTTAATATTAGCATTCAATATGAGCTTTTATTTTTCCAAAATCCAAATTGGCAGGGGAGAAGTATGTTTTGTGCTGTTTTATAAAATGAATATAGTCTCCTGTAGCACGAGTTTCTCAAAAGATTTTTGGATAGCAGTGGTAAGTTTGGACATTGCCTATAGTTTTGTTTTAATCTGTAGGGTCACCACCTTTATGTATTGGAGTAACCCTTGCCATCTTGAGTAGTTTCGGGAAGGTCTAATTTCGGTGACTTGTTAAAAAGTAATGAAATAGCATGCGAAAGGATATGGGCCGCTCGCTTGTACAGTAATGGTGGGACATTAACAGATTCCCTGAGTTTTTTTAAGCCACTTTATAATCTCGGTGACTTCCGAGCTCATTATGTGCAAGAAGAAGGAATTTGGGAAATTCATCTAGGTAGTCCCCAGCATTGTCATTAGTGTAATTGGGATTTTAGTGGCGGAGATAGATCCATGGTTAAGAAGAAATCGTTTATCTTGTTAGCTGTGTCACCTGGGATGTAGTGGTGTTTCATTAGGTTTTAGTTAGGACAATAATCTTGTTTTTATTCAGTTTGTGGTCCCTAAATCTGAGTGTTGTCCAGGTCATTTTATATCTCCCTCTAGTGTCTTGATTCTACTGGAGTAGTATAGATTGTTTGGCTTCTTTATTACTTTTGGTGAGAACTGCTGATGAATAGTGTTTAAGAATATCTTTGATGTATTAACCCTTTGCGGGTCGACATCCCTCTCCGAAGAAACTCGTTCTCAGGGTCGGCCCCAAATTTAAAAAAAAAAAAATTATTTTTTCTTATGAAAAAATAAGTATTTTTTCTAAACATTAAAGGCTCAAAAACAAAAAAATTGTTAGCGTCAAAACTTTACCACCGAATATAGAGGTGTGAAATTTCCCAAAATTGAACACATATGGTAACATCGCCGTCTGCCGTCACCAGGTATTTGTTTCTAGTTTACTTTTTTATGACTAGTTTCAATTTTTTTTTCAATTTTTCTTTTTCTTGAGTCAAACTTTTATGCCTCTTGAGGCCATCATGATCAGTATTTTGTCAGTTAATTTCTTTTCAATACTACACAATAAGGGCGTAAACACTGTTGTCATTATTGTTGTTTACAGAAAATATTTACACAAACAAACAATATGAAATGTTGTTTATTATTATTTTCTATATTTAATATACACATATACAGTCCACAGTACCATTTCTAGAAGTTCTGCAGGCCTGTGGAACTCTTTGAAACATTGTGTCCATGCAACAGTGGAGTTTTGCACTCCCTCCACACATAAAACGAGTGTCCCTCTGCTGTCGTGGGCGTTTTTTGTATGTGAACAGACGTAGACACCTCTTCAGAGCCTTTTTCTTCAAAGCCGTACAGGCAGTTTTTTAACCAGGAAGTGATCACCATTTCTTCAGACGACAGGTAGTTGTTGATAATTTGGTGGGGGTCAATGGCAGGTGCATTTCCTTGTACTTGAATACTATTGTCTGATGACAGGACCAAACAGAATTCGCCGTATCTGGGTTTGTTTCTGGTGCACAACTTATACATATTATAAGCCATTGAGCATGGAAATGGTCCAGAAGATGGGCAAAAAACATTTGATGTACAACTTATAACTCCTGCGAACCCAATCAGCAAAACCCAATCTGCATGTCACATTTGTCCCACTGAACGCATGTTGAAGGTGTAATCAATCACAGCGCAGGTTTTAGAATGGTTCATTTCTCTCTCAAGCCGCCAGCCACTGTCTGCCATTTCAGTAGGGTGAATTGAATGACAACAGTGTGACATCTCGTTGTCCAGCCACCGAAATGCCATGATGTTCAATTGGCAGCAAACGCCTGCACCTCACCTCTGCGAGTGCCAGCATCAAACCTGGCAAAAGTTTTCGATTTGCAAACGCACTGTTGCCACACAACACTGTCATGTTCACTAATCGCAAAAAATCACTGAAGTGAGGGCTTGTGTACCAGTTATCTGTATATAATATATGCCCCTTACCAAGGTATGGTTTCCTATCATTGTTCGAACCACATCACCTGAGATGCCCAATAACGTCCCTGGAATTGCAATGTCTAACTTCCAGTGGTACACAATAATATCCAATACCAGACCACTGTAGACAATCACAAAGCACAAACAACTTATAATACAAAAGCCGTTTTTTATTCCCCTTGCCTTGTATTACTGCAATGAAAGAGAGTCTTCCTTTGAACAGAATCAAAGACTCTTCAAATTACAAGCTTCCTGAAGGGATAAAAAATGAGCTACTGAATTTCCTGTTTCAGATACACAAACACATCCTAAACTTATATAAGCCTGTCAGTTCTGTCAGCCGGTTTTATCTGAGAAGTGAAGCAACACGTAACATAGCACAAATCGTTCACTGCATTATATCACTGAACCCTGGTGTTGCAACTCAGGGGTCTGTTGACCATAGAATTTCACTTTTGTGTCTTATACAACATGTGGCATAACATTATTGTGGCAAAGAAAAGAATACAGCACAGCCCCAGTTGCCCTCCTTCCATTGTGAGACGTGATTTGGTGAAAGTAATTTGTTTGCCATGGTGTAACTCCGTAGATATGTGTTTGCGCTTTCCATGACAATCTTTTCATCAGTGGTTCGACAAAGATAACTCGAAAACATTCCAGTTATGCAATTGTTCCCAAGTGCACAAGATGGCCGTATTCCACCATTTGCTGCCATCAAACGGTGGGGGGAGTGGAACAAAATTGACAGCTTCCGTGCCAATCCCAGGTGCGGTCTGCTGGTGGGTACTGGACAATGACAGGTGGCTGTGGTTGTGGAGGTGGAGGTGTGGAGCTGTGTGGTGGGAGTGGGGGATGGTGCCTTTGTTCTATATCAGCTGAGGCAGCGCGTGGGTGGCAGCGTGGGTGGCAGCATGGCCCACTGCTGGTGCCTCCCCGCCGGCACCACAAACCACCACGCACATTTTCCATCCGCAATTGCCAACAGTATCTTTCGTCATTTTTCACTGTCTGTTTCCTGTGTACAGCCAACGGGATGTAACTCCGAGATACACTCCTTCCCCTTGTAATAGCATATGCACTCTTTCCAGAGCGCATATATCGTCGTATATACTGACGCTTCACTGGGGAAATCTTGCACTTCACTATCACTACTGAACCGAGTTTGAAGAGCTTGTATCATATTCACTATCACTATCATCACCCATGCTCTCATCTGAGTCTGGGATTTGGGGAAAAATAGAGTTTCCTCTTGGTTTCTGGACAACTGAACGAGAACACGAGTGCCCAGCACCAGAGGTGGAAGGCTGAGGGTCGTCGGGTTTTCTTCACTATTACCGATATTATGGACATTAGTTTTCGGTCACAAACTCAATAAAACCACGAAACTCATCTTCACTGGCAATTCCATCACTATTAGAACGTCCACTGGGGAACAAAAGTTGTCCCAATTCGCCGAGGAGTGAGGAGCTTCTTACCGCGAGCAATGGTGGACACATTTGTTTACTAAGGGGCAATCCCACAATGCGACAACTGGGTCCCAATATTTTTATCTTACCGCGCACACTGACCACGCAGACCCAATCTCTCACACTAGGCCTAACAGCCTTTTTCGGCGCGAGATTGGAGGCCGCTAGAAGTTATGCGTACTATTACGTCAAAAACCCCCTACGCGTTAAGACCGAACTAGTACACGAAAACCCTCAAAGGGTTAAGCCCTGTCTATAAGCTTTTCATTTGGTGTTATCTTTGTCAAGGATTTTCAGAATGGTGCTGAGTTTTAGCCATGGGCAAACAAGCCGTTTGTTTGGGTGATCTGTTTCGTTTTATAGGACAAATGTTTTGTGTATAGCTAAGTAATATGGTTTAAGAAAAAGTGTCTGTCCAGTCATCAATAACCATTGGCCTTGGAGAATTCTGTAGGCCTAGTCACAATCGCTAGGTCAGTTTGTGAACTTCCTTATTGGAGGCCACGTACATGGAGTCCTAAATGAACTTTGTTGTATCAAGTGGTTGTTTATTAATGTTTGTCAGAGGACGGTAGGGTAGTGGTCTGTAGGCATATCTGTGATTATCCCTGATTAAGGGGGGCTTAGAATATTGGTCCATATGTGGTCTATGTATGGTTGCACTTGTCCTCAGTTGAGCCTGGTTGGTTTTAGTTATTGTTGTTGTATGAGAAGTGTGTTTCTCATATTGTTGATGAAATCAGTTAACAGGCTGATCATCTAGTAAGCCAGTTGAATGTTGAAAGTCTCCAGCTAAAGAAGGTGGGTAGCTTATTCATTTGTTCTTTTGTTATTAGTGACTTTAATTTCGCACTGAAATTTGGGATGTTTGTGTGAGGTGATCCGGTAATTGGCACCAATTGTTATAGGTGTCTTAAGGTTTTTTACAGTATAAATTACAAAAATGTAATTCCCCATATTCTATCACTAAAGCAATAGGTCTATACAAGATAATGTTAGAGTAAATAGATGCAATACCACCCCCAAACTTGATTGGTCTGCAGTTGTTATTGCTGTGTATCCTGGTAGAGTAGATATCTATTGTGTCCTGATTAAGCCAGGTCCAGTAAGATAATGCAGGAGAAGGTGTCTTTAGTGATTCAAGGAGTGCCAGGAGGTCATCATAGTGTTTGCTTGGACCTGATGTTGTAGTTTAAGTATGATAGCTTCAAGCATTGTTATAGCTAGTGCTGGCTTGTGAATGCTGGTGGTAATAAAGGCAGTTTACTTTCCATAGGTTTAGATTGGGTGTCAGATTATGAGGTTAGATCAGGGTCAACGTGATCAATTCATCTTCTAGGTTAAATTAGGTTATTTATATCCTGAATTAATGTGTTGAGTACTAGTACTGAATCTGTAGTGGTGGAAGCTGGATATGTATATAGCAAGAGTATTTTGGACTTATAGAGTATAGTCCTACTACACATAATGAAGTTGTATGTTGTGCTATGTGTTTGTGCTGGAATGAACTAAAGTGCAACTAGTATGAAACTAGTAAATATAAAAATACAAATTTAAAATGAACAAGCTCTCACTTGTAATTGCAACTAAGGTCTAATAAAAAGACGTTTGTGGAGTCTCTGTTTTGAGCTAGAATGAGCTTTATTACCAACTAGATTTAGTCTAATAATTAAAAATTACAAATTAACAATAGCACCAGATCCCTCCTCACTATAATGCATATGGTCTAATATAATGATTTGGTAATGACTATAGTACAACTGAGTTTTAATCTAATAATATAAAAAAGGCACAAGACTCTCAATTGGTAATTGCACTAATGTGTATATAAGTTGTTTACAAGAATTAGAGTATAACTAGAATTTAAATTGACAAGAAAAATATACAAGTTTACGTAGCAAAAGAATAAAAAAAAGTAGAAAAAAAAATATATAAGAGGTAGTTGGTACAAGTTAGCTAAAGATAGTTTAAGGCCTTGAATCAATAATAAAATTGAAATCTACACTAATTTGCACACACAATATAGTCACTAAGATATGAAATACAATCTTATAGTAGGAATTATATTAATAAACTTATAATATAAAAAAAATACAAATTGAAATGGTACTAGCAATTGCACTAAGTACTGTATAGGTTGTTGACACAAATCAAGGAGAATAAATTATTATTTTTTTTTTTATTATATATCACACTGCCGGATTCCCACCAAGGCAGGGTGGCCCGAAAAAGAAAAACTTTCACCATCATTCACACCTCACTGTCATGCCAGAAGGGTGCTTTACACTACAGTTTTTAAACTGCAACATTAACACACGCCCTCCTTCAGAGTGCAGCACAGTAACTTCCCATCTCAGTACTCAATCCGTCCGCCGGGTTTCCTGAATCCCTTCATAAATTTACTTTGCTCACACTCCAACAGCACGTCAAGTATTAAAAACCAATTTGTCTCCACTCACTCCATCAAACACGCTCACAGCATGGCCCTGCTGGAAGTCCAAGCCCCCTCTCGCACACAAAACCTCCTTTACCCCCTCCCTCCAACCCTTCCTAGGCCGACCCCTACCCCGCCTTCCTTCCACAACAGACTGATACCTCTGAATCATTCTGTTTCGCTGCCATTCTCTCTACAGTCCGAACCACCTCAACAACCCGTCCTCAGCCATCTGACAACAGTTTTTGGTAATCCCGCACCTCCTCCTAACGTCCAAACTACGAATTCCTCTGCATTTATATTCACAACTCACACATTTGCCCTCATACAAGACATGCTCCACTCCTCCAGCCTTCTCCACGCTGCAACAGTCAACACCCACCTTCATTCACACCCAAATAAGAAGCGTTGGTAAAACTATACTCCATACATTCCCCTCTAGCCTCCAAGGACAAAGTTCTTTGTCTCCACAGACTCCTACGTGCACCAACTCACTCTTTTAACCTCAATCAATTCTATGATTCACCTCACTTTCATAGACCCATCCGCTGACCACGTTCCCACTCCCAAATATCTGATACGTTTCACCTCCACCATACTCTCCCCCTCCAATCTGATTTCAATCTAACTAGATATAAAATTGACAAAACAAAATCACAATTAAAGACATACCCAAAAAATAATAGTAAAAAATAACAATGGTAAATGTCTTGTTATAATATGATAGTCAGATGGTACACAGTGTACAAGGATAATATAAAGGATGAGTTGAATATACAAACTTGAAAAATTGGGGCCAACAAAATTGTTATGGAAGTATAAAATAATGTTTAATGTTACAAAAGTAAAATTGACTGGTAGTTAAATAGGTGTTTAATAAAATTTTTAGTAAGTAAAAAATGATTACAAAAAGTGGAAAAAGTATGTTTAATTCATCACATTGCACTGTAGTTATACAAGAGGTTATATGTCAGTACAAGGTAATTAGAGTACTCAAGATAGTAAATGAGTATTAAAACAGGTAAAGGTAATTAAGACAAGTAATGGTTATTAAATGTCAAAAATGTTAAGATAAATGAAATTAATAAGTAAATATTATAATTATAAATTTAGTAACAGTAATATCAATTGATAGTATTTAAAAAAAATATGGAGGTAGTAATATGGACAGAAAAGTATCAATTCAGCTAATGTTTTAGCAAACAATAGAACATACGAAAATTACATAAAGTGACTTATGCTTACTAGTAAAATCACAAAATGAGTAGTTGATTATTTAATTACTAAGAGATTTACAATGAAATTTGAAAAAATAATGGAGCAAAACATACACTACACTACGTAGCTTTTAAGGTGGACATTGTTTAGTTATTCATCTGTAAGATTAGTATCCCTGAGAAATCGTGATAGATCATTCCTCGTTCGTGATTGTGTACAGTTAAACCTACATTAGTTTTCCTAACAAGAAATTTTCCCATCCCGTGTGAAGCATTGTTGTATTGTTTCCCGTTATTCTCCCGCTTAAGTTTTCTGACTCTAAACAGGAGGTTCAGAGAACGTTTTTTGATAAGACACTCCTCGTTTATGTATACCTCTTTCCTTACTTTAAATTAGAAGCAATAATTTATTCTTTTTCCTGTCCATGTGAGTGGAAATCTAAGCATAACCCTTTTTCTACCATGGATCCAGTAACCTGCTTCTTTTATTTCAGACTCTGGTAAATAACACTTGTTTGGTCCTTTAATGATCAGCAGAGTAAATTCTTTACTGTTTGTTTGGTTCATATCACTGGACAAAATGGACTATTACTATTACTGCGTCCGATAGTTTATCTTGTTCATTTTTCTTCTGGAGAGCAAAGTAGTCACGGAACTGGTTATCTAAGTTTGTCTTCCATTCTTTTACTGCTTCTTCAACTTGTATTAAGAGATATTATTGTTGAGGTATAGGCTATCTATGACTGTATTGGATGGTCTTAGTCACAGTTAGTCAATTCTGGTGTTGATAACTGTTGTTCAAGACCGAGGATTTTTGTTTCTCGAGTTGTGCCATCCTGGTGTCTTGTTTGTTAGCGTCTCCCTCGAAGATTCATATTTTTCAATAACTATGTTGTGAGAATGCAATGTTCCTTTATTGTATGTGGTGTGTTGTTTTAGTTGTTGGTTGGTGTAACGGCCACTAAAGCATAAGCCTTACATAGTGATGGTGAAGGCGGCAGCAGAGGCGACGGATGTTGTCAGAACTCTATAATACAGTGGACCCTTGGGTAACCGACATTAATCGGTTCCAGAGAGCTTGTCCTTTAACCCAATTTTTTCGTTATCCCAAATTAAATTTACCCCATAAGAAATAATGAAACCAATTAATTCCTGTTTCAGACACCCAAAAGAATTAACAAAGAATATTTTTTAAAGATAAATATAGATATACATAAAGAAAGCAATGACAAATAAATATAAACACTAATAAATGGATAAATGAACAGTTTAACTTCACACTCACCTTTATTGACTTTGGTGTATGGAGAACAGTAGGAGGCGAGAAGGAAGACGAGTTTATTATGCTTCAATATGACACTAAGATCATCTCTACGCTTCATTTTCTGTATCGTAATTCATCTAATATGACATAAACAATATTAATAACATAGAAACATGATAATTACTCTAGAATGAATACAGTATGTGGTAATGTATGTGAGGAGTAAGCGGTGGTGGTGTTGTTGGGTTTTATAAGGGCCATGAGAGAAGCCGTTACATATTAGTGGTGATGGAGGCGGCAGCAGAAGCCACCACCATTATTCTCACTTAAACAATGTGTGTAATTTACAAATAAGAAATATTTACATTTTCATTTAGAAATAAAAAATTTACATTTTAATTTTATAAATAAGAAATATTTACATTTTAACCCTTTCAGGGTCCGTCCCGTAGATCTACGGCTTTACGTTCAGGGTCCAACCGTAGATCTACGCCATGAGCTCAGCTCACTCTGATAAACTGTGAGTGGTACATTTGGGCTAGATATGAGAGAATACATCTATGTGGTATGTGTGCACCACATAAAACAGATCCTGCAGCACACTGTGTATAATGAGAGAAAAAAAACTTAAATCATGATTTTTCGATTAAAACAGCAACTTTGCAGTGTTTTTTCGTATGTTTTTTATAGTTGTATTGCGATTTCTTGGTCTCATTTGATAGAATGGAAGACATATTACAGAATAGAGATGATTTTGAATTGGTTTTAGCACTGGAAATGGCTTGAAACTGAGCTCAAAGTAGCGGAAATGTTAAATTTTGCCGATATTCAAGAGTAAACAAATGACCTCGCACGTCTAATACACGTCAGCTGGTGGGTCTAATATACATTCACAAATGTGGTGATGATATTTATACAATTATTACAGTATTGCATAACAGTAAATCTTCTATTTTTTGGTGTGAATAAAAATTCATTAGTGATAAAAATCAAAATGGAATTTATTTGTAAAGCTCCAACATAACTAATGAACAGAGAAACGTTAGTTTAGTGCCAGGAATGCCTACATTGTTTATTCTGGACCCTATTTTGAAATTGGAATATTTTGAACTTTGTGTTAAATTTCCAATTAACAATTTCCGATCACTTTATTTTGTAGTTGAAACAGTTGACTTGGCGATTTCTTGTGCTCAATCGATAGAATAGAAGTAATACTAGTGAAATAGCTAAGAATTTGGTTGATTGGAATAATGTAATTGGCCTAAAATGGGAATCAAAGTCGGCAAAATCGCCGATTCGTAAATGTCGCTGACACATCAAAATTCGCGAGAGCATAATTTCGTCAATTTTCCACCAAATTTCGTACTTTTTGTTTTATTACCTTCACAAAAAGGTTCTCTACGATTTCATAAGAAAAAATAACAATTTTTTTTTTTTAAATTCTTGGACACTGGTGCGTGACTCCAGATTTGGGCCTTGGACCCTGAAAGGGTTAATTTATAAATAAGTAAGTTTATTCAGGTACAGTGGACCCTCGACTAACGATGGCATCGCATAACGTTAAATCCGCCTAGCGATACATTTTAACGCAAAAATTTTGCCTCGCCTAGCGCTAATAAACTCACTCAACGCGATTCGTCCGAGACGCGTCCACGTGCGGCCTGAGTCAGCCTCACCTGTTCCGTGGGTGGCAGTGTTTACAAGCCAGCCTCTGCGGTCACATCCAAGCATACAGTTGGAACATTTCGTATTATCACAGCGTTTTTAGTGATTTCACCTGCAAAATAAGTGACCATGGGCCCCAAGAAAGCTTCTAGTGCCAACCCTACAGGAATAAGGGTGAGAATTGCTATGGATATGAAGAAAGAGATAATTGCTAAGTACGAAAGTGGAGTGCGTGTCTCCGAGCTGGCCAGGTTGTATTGTAAAAACCCCAATCAACCATCGCTACTATTGCGGCCAAGAAAGCGGCAATCAAGGAAGCTGTTCTTGCCAAAGGTGCAACTTTGTTTTCGAAACAGAGATCGCAAATACTCGAAGATGTTGAGAAACTGTTATTGGTGTGGATAAACAAAAAACAGATAGCAGGAGATAGCATCTCTCAACCGATCATATGTGAAAAGGCTAGAAAGTTGCATGAGGATTTAATTAGAAAAATGCCTGCAACTAGTGGTGATGTGAGTGAATTTAAGGCCAGCAAAGGTTGGTTTGAGAGATTTAAGAATCATAGTGGCATACTACATAGTGTGATAAGGCATGGTGAGGCTGCCAGTTCGGACCACAAAGCAGCTGAAAAATATGTGCATGAATTCAAGGAGTAGGTAGAGGCTAAAGGATTGAAACCTGAACAAGTGTTTAATTGTGACGAAACAGGCCTGTTTTGGAAGAAAATGCCAAGCAGGACCTACATTACTGAGGAGGAAAAGGCACTCCCAGGGATAAGCCTATGAAAGACAGGCTTACTCTGTTGATGTGTGCTAATGCTAGTAGTGATTGTAAAGTGAAGCCTTTGTTGGTGTATCACTCTGAATTTCCCAGAGCGTTCAGGCAAAAGAATATCCTCAAGGCTAATTTGTGTGTTCTGTGGAGGGTAAACAGTAAGGCATGGGTCACTAAGGACTTTTTCTATGACTGGTTACACCATGCATTTGCCCCCACTGTGAAAAATTACCTGATTGAAATAAATTTGACCTTAAGTGCCTCCTGGTATTAGACAAATGCTCCTGGTCATCCTTCAGACGTGGCAGAGCGACTTTCTGCAGACATGAGCTTCATTAAGATCAAGTTTTTGCCTCCTAATACCACTCTTCTTCTGCAGCCCATGGACCAGCAGGTCATTGCAAACTTCAAAAAACTGTACACAAAAGCTCTGTTTGAAAGGTGCTTTGTAGTGACCTCAGAAACTCAATTGACTCTAAGAGAGTTTTGGAGAGATCACTTTAATATCCTCAATTGTGTAAACCTTATAGGTAAGGCTTGGGAGGGAGTGACTAAGAGGACCTTGAACTCTGCTTGGAAGAAACTGTGGCCAGAATGTGTAGACAAAAGGGATTTTGAAGGATTTGAGTCTAACCCTGAGAAGCATATGCCAGTTGAGGAATCCATTGTGGCATTGGGGAAGTCCTTGGGGTTGGAGGTTAGTGGGGAGGATGTGGAAGAGTTGGTGGAGGAGGACAATGAAGAACTAACCACTGATGAACTGCTAGATCATCTTCAACAGCAAGAGGCCACACCTGAGGAAACTGCTTCAGAGGAGGGGATAGAGAAATTGAAGAAGTTGCCTACTTCAAAGATTAAGGAAATATGTGCAATGTGGCTTAAAGTGCAAACCTTTTTTGATGAAAATCACCCTGACACAGCTATTGCAAGCCGTGCTGGTGACTATTACACTGACAATGTTATGAAACACTTTAGGAAAGTCATAAAGGAACGAGAGGTGCAGGCCTCTATGGACAGATATGTTGTGCGACAGAAGTCCAGTGACTCTCAAACTGGTCCTAGTGGCAATAAAAGAAGAAGGGAAGTAACCCCTAAAAGGACTTGCTACCTCAAGTCCTAATGGAAGGGGATTCCCCTTCTAAACACTAAGACCATCCACACACTCCCCTCCTCCCATCCCATCAATCATCACCAGATCTTCAATAAAGGTAAGTGTCATGTAACTGTGCATGTCTTCTTCAGTTTGTGTGTATTAAAATTAATATTTCATGTGGTAAAAATTTTTTTTTTCATACTTTGGGGTGTCAGGAACGGATTAATTTGATTTCCATTATTTCTTATTGGGAAAATTAATTCGCCTAACAATAATTTCGCCTAACGTTGAGCTCTCAGGAACGGATTAATATCGTTAGGCGAGGTTCCACTGTATACACAAATACAGTTACGTACATAGATTATCATACATAGCAGCATATGTGTAAAGTACCTAGGATAACCCAAAAAAGTGAGAGTGACTTATTTCCATTGGGGTCCTTTTATATTTACACTTATATTTACTTTTATACTTACACTTTTATATTTACACTTATCTTGGAGGAGATGTTAGTTTAATTAGTTGGGTTTGATGGAGGAGATGCTGGCAGAGGTTTAGGGTGGTGGAAGATAGTAGGGTGGCATATGTTCATTGGCTCTATACACATCCAACAACATTGGAGAGTTACTTTCATGTCGTTTTTCTATCGCTTACTCGCTTATCTTACTTGCTACACTGTTATTCTACACTTTATCACTGGCTGGCACTATAGCCTTTATTGATACCTTCTGCTTTAGTATTGTACATATTGTAGAATCACTGAATCACTGCAGAAGGCACATTCTCCACTCTCTCTTCCTCCTCCAATTTGGTACTTTGCATCGAGTTCTTTCTTTAATTCTTTTGTGTTTGTCACCTTTACCAAAGGGCTGGCACTAATAGCTTTCTTTGGGCCTATGGTGGTTTTAAATATTTAGGCAGTTGCAAGCACTAAAACGAATGGAATATTACAAAATGTATTGTATGAATGCTTGGGATCGTGCTCACTCGATAAACAATGGCACACTGACTGTGAATGGTGTGTGGGGCCGCTTGGGCCACTCGTATGCGTTTGGGACCAATGACTATTTACGAGTCAAACGACAATTCGCAAGTCAATATTTTGACGAGAAAATATTACGATTTGCTAAAATTATTAATTCCGATGCTTATGAAAAACGAGGGTCCACTATATTGCTGGCGCTTTTATGCCACTGTTGCCGATAAATGATAATTTTTTCACCAACTTCTGCACATCATAAAACCGTAAGTTTTTATCAGATTCCACTCATTTTTGTCTCATACAATTCAGAAAAATGCACTCTTATCAAACACACTGCCAGAATTTTTTGCCCACATGCCTCAGCTAAGGGGTTAATTGAAATTTTTTTATTGACAAATTGCTTACTCTTAGTTGTTGTCTAGGACGGTTTTAATGATTTTATTGGCTGTTTCTTGGTATCACTTGATAGAATGGAAAACATACTATTGGAATAATTGTCACTTTGGTTAGTTTCTGGATGGAAGTAGTAGTAGTAATAATACTATAATATATAATTATTATAATAATATAATACAGTAGACTGTCATCTGACATGGTAGTTACGGTCCTAAAAATGGCGTGTTAGGTAAAACCATGTTAGATGAACTGAAGAACTTACAGGAAAAATAGGGTTACATTCCTGAGAGCCCCAAAAGAGCCAAACAGCTTTTTTATAGGCCTCCACATCTTGCAAAAATAAAAGCGAATATGTAATTGTAGTTCATTGTTGTGATGTATTATTTTGTTTTAAGTCAGTCAAGTCATTCAGTAAGTCAGTCAAGTCATTCAGTAAGTCAGTCAAGCCATTCAGTAAGTCAGTCAAGTCATTCAGTCAAGTCATTCAGTAAGTCAGTCAAGTCATTCAGTCAGTCAAGTCAGTCAATCACACAAACTTATGTTTACCTCTTTTTATGTGTACAAAGTAACACTTCATTACAGTGGACCTCGCCTAATGAACGCATCGCATAATGTTAAATCCACCTAGCGATACATTTTAACGCAAAAATTTTGCCTCGGCTAGTGCTAAAAAATTCGCTCAACGCGATTCGTTCGAGACGCGTCCACGTGCGGCCTGAGCCCGCCTCACTTGTTCCGTGGGTGCCTGTGTTTACAAGCCAGCCACCGCGGTTGCTTCCAAGCATACAATCGGAACATTTCATATTATCACGGCCTTTTTAGTGATAGCACCTGCAAAATAAGTCACCATGGGCCCCAAGAAAGCTTCTAGTGCCAACCCTACAGCAAAAAGAGTGAGAATTACTATGGATATGAAGAAAGAGATAATTGCTAAGTACGAAAGTGGAGTGCGTGTCTCGGAGCTGGCCAGGTTGTATAGTAAACCCCAATCAACCATCGCTACTATTGTGGGCAAGAAAACGGCAATCAAGGAAGCTGTTCTTGCCAAAGGTGCAACTTTGTTTTCGAAACAGAGATCGCAAGTGATAGATGATGTTGAGAGACTGTTATTGGTGTGGATAAACGAAAAACAGCAGGAGATAGCATCTCTCAAGCGATCATTTGTGAAAAGGCTAGGAAGTTGCATGACGATTTAATTAGAAAAATGCCTGCAACTAGTGATGTGAGTGAATATACGGCCAGCAAAGGTTGGTTTCAGAGATTTAAGAATCGTAGTGGCATACATAGTGTGATAAGGCATGGTGAAGCTGCCAGTTCGGACCACAAAGCAGCTGAAAAATATGTGCAGGAATTCAAGAAGTACATAGACAGTGAAGGACTGAAACCTGGACAAGTGTTTAATTGTGACGAAACAGGCCTGTTTTGGAAGAAAATGCCAAACAGGACCTACATTACTGAGGAGGAAAAGGCACTCCCAGGACATAAGCCTATGAAAGACAGGCTTACTCTGTTGATGTGTGCCAATGCTAGTGGTGATTGAAAAGTGAAGCCTTTGTTGGTGTATCACTCTGAAACTCCCAGAGTGTTCAGGTAAAACAATGTCCTCAAGGCTAATTTGTGTGTGCTGTGGAGGGCAAACAGTAAGGCATGGGTCACTAGGGACTTTTTCTATGACTGGTTACACCATGCATTTGCCCCCACTGTGAAAAATTACCTAATTGAAAAGAAATTAGACCTTAAGTGCCTCCTGGTATTAGACAATGTTCCTGGTCATCCTTCAGACGTGGCAGAGCGACTTTCTGCGGAAATGAGCTTCATTAAGGTCAAGTTTTTGCCTCCTAATACCACTCCTCTCCTGCAGCCCATGGACCAGCAGGTCATTTCAAACTTCAAAAAACCCTACACAAAAGCGATGTTTGAAAGGTGCTTTGTAGTGACCTCAGAAACTTAATTGACTCTAAGAGAGTTTTGGAGAGATCACTTTAGCATCCTCAATTGTGTAAACATTATAGGTAAGGCTTGGGAGGAAGTGACTAAGAGGACCTTGAACTCTGCTTGGAAGAAACTGTGGCCAGAATGTGTAGACAAAAGGGATTTTGAAGAGTTTGAGTCTAACCCTGGGAATCCTATGCCAGTTGAGGAATCCATTGTGGCATTGGGGAAGTCCTTGGGGTTGGAGGTTAGTGGGGAGGATGTGGAAGAGTTGGTGGAGGAGGACAATGAAGAACTAACCACTGATGAACTGCTAGATCATCTTCAACAGCAAGAGGCCACACCTGAGGAAACTGCTTCAGAGGAGGGGATAGAGAAATTGAGGAAGTTGCCTACTTCAAAGATTAAGGAAATGTGTGCAATGTGGCTTAAAGTGCAAACCTTTTTTGATGAAAATCACCCTGACACAGCTATTGCAAGCCATGCTGGTGACTATTACACTGACAGTGTTGTGAAATACTTTAGGAATGTCATAAAGGAATGAAAGGTACCGGCCTCTATGGACAGATATGTTGTGCGACAGAGGTCCAGTGACTCTCAAGCTGGTCCTAGTGGCATTAAAAGAAGAAGGGAAGTAACCCCGGAAAAGGACTTGCTACCTCAAGTCCTAATGGAAAGGGATTCCCCTTCTAAACATTAACATCATCCACACTCGCCTCTCCTCCCATCCCATCAATCATCACCAGATCTTCAATAAAGGTAAGTGTCATGTAACTGTGCATGTCTTCTTCAGTTTGTGTGTATTAAAATTAATATTTCATGTGGTAAAAAATTTTTTTGGTTCATACTTTGGGGTGTCAGGAACGGATTAATTTGATTTCCAGAGGGCTGAGGAAGGGTTGTTGAGGTGGTTCGGACATGTAGAGAGAATGGAGCGAAACAGAATGACTTCAAGAGTGTATCAGTCTGTAGTGGAAGGAAGGCGGGGTAGGGGTCGGCCTAGGAAAGGTTGGAGGGAGGGGGTAAAGGAGGTTTTGTGTGCGAGGGGCTTGGACTTCCAGCAGGCATGCGTGAGTGTGTTTGATAGGAGTGAATGGAGACAAATGGTTTTTAATACTTGACGTGCTGTTGGAGTGTGAGCAAAGTAACATTTATGAAGGGGTTCAGGGAAACCGGCAGGCCGGACTTGAGTCCTGGAGATGGGAAGTACAGTGCCTGCACTCTGAAGGAGGGGTGTTAATGTTGCAGTTTAAAAATTGTAGTGTAAAGCACCCTTCTGGCAAGACAGTGATGGAGTGAATGATGGTGAAAGTTTTTCTTTTTCGGGCCACCCTGCCTTGGTGGGAATCGGCCAGTGTGATAATAATAATAAAATATTTCTTATGGGGAAAATTAACTCGCCTAACGATAATTTCGCATAACGTTGAGCTCTCAGGAACGGATTAATAGCGTTAGGCGAGGGTCCACTGTATAGCCACAGGCTATGTCTTGTCTAATATCTTTGTTTATTTCATTAATTCTAAGACATAAATGCTTATATCTTTTCTTGCCACTTTGAGCAACACTGGTATGCCTACTGGGTGTCATGATTGCTTGGCAGATACAAGATATAGTATTTAAAAGATCAAAACACAATTCACAATGACAAACTTGCAGCAGAGTAGTTGGACTGGACACGTATGAAGTATGAATGCTGGGATGGTGGAGTGGTGTCCGGGGGGGAGGGGCTGGAGACGGCAGGAGGCCTTCCCCACTGATCCACAACAAGGCGGCCACTTGAGGAAAAAGGAAGTTTTTTTTCCTTCCCGCAAACTGAACCGTGTTAAATTAATTTTACGAAGTGTTACATAAAATTGTGCCACAATTCTTCAATCGTGCTATACCCAAATCGTGCCAGATAAACTCGTGCTAAATGACGGTCCATTGTATTTACTTCTACAAGTACAGTGGACCCCCAGATTACATAATTATTCAGTTTCAGAGAGAGTGATTTATCCCTAATCTGACTTATTCTGAATTAATTTTCCCCATAAGAAATAATGGAAATCCAATTAATCCGTTTTGGACACCCAAAAGTATTAAAAAAATGTTTTCTACATGAAATATATATTTACCTACACAGAAAACAATGATAAATGAAGAATAAAACAATAATAACATCACACTTTATTGAAGACATGGTGATGTATGGAAAACGGGAGGAGGGAGAGGATGGAGGAGTTTACCAAGTCCTTATCCTGGGTTTCTTCCCTCCTTTGTTTTTTAATGCCGCTAGGACCAGCTTGAGAGTCACTGGACCCCAGTCGCTCAAAAAAGTGTTCCAGACAGGTCTGTTTCTGGCATATGTTAGGAATTGTGTTGGGAGACAGGACAAGATAGTCCTTCAATATGACACTAATACCAGCTCTACGGCTTATTTATCTAGCACAATTCATCTGATATGACATAATAAACAATATTAATAACAAAGAAACATGATATATACTCTAGAATGAATAAAATATGGCATTAAGAATGTTACGAGTGGTGGTGTGTTGATTGTTGTTGGGTGTATAAGGGCCACTGGAAGTTAGTCGGTAGCCCTGTATACCTCCAACAACAATGGAGGAGTCAGTTTCGTGCTGTTCTTTTTCTACTGATTAATTTCTTAACTTACTTGCTACACTCTTAATGCCACACTTTATCGCTGGCTGGCACTATAGCCTTTATAGACTCCTGCTGCTTAAGTATTGCACATATTACAGAATCACTGAAAAAGGCACATTCTCCCCTTTCTCTCAGCCCTTTACCAAAGGGCTGGCTGGCACTAGAAGCTTTCTTTGGGCACCTGGTGGCTTATTTAGCAGTTACAAGCACTAAAAAGAATGGAATGATACAAAATGTATCGTATGAACGCGTGGAATCATCCTCACTGGCTGGTAAACAACGGCACACTGGCTGTACATGGAGTGTCAGGGCCTGAGCAGCCCCGACATGAATGACTTATACCGAGTTCAGTGACAAATATTTTGACGAAAAAATGTTACTTATTCTGAATACATATTAGTTATTCCAATGACGACTTAATCCGGGGGTCCACTGTACATGTACAACAAATACAGACCTAGCTGACATCAGTGACATACTGATATATAGAAACCCCCATGTTATGCAGAGCATTTTGGGCAAATTAAGTGGATAGAGAAGGGATTATTTTACCACGATTGTAACAGTAATAGACAATTCTGTAACCCGTGGCCTTTGTCCGCTTTTATCAAATTGATTGACTCAACAGATTTCGTTTCCTATTTTCAAAGTCTGTTATGTGGAGGGTTTACTGTATTTCTGTACATAGGAAGGTTAGCAAGGTTGTTTGTGGCAGAGTTGGGGTGAAGAAGTTGCGTGTGTTTGAGCTTTGTCAAATTTGCGTTTCTCTGATAGTCCCAGAGGGGACAGAGCATGGAAAATAGGCGTGTGCAAACCATGAAGTGCATATACAGTGGACCCCCACCTTACGATATTAATCTGTTCCTGAGAGCTCATTGTATGCCGAAATTATCGTAAGGTGAATTAATTTTCCCCATAAGAAATAATGGAAATCAAATTAATCCGTGCAAGACACCACAAAGTATGAAAAAAAATTTTTTTTACCACATGAAATATTAATTTTAATACACACAAACTGACACTTACCTTTATTGAAGATCTGGTGATGATTGATGGGATGGGAGGAGGGGAGAGTGTGTAAGTTGTTAATGTTTAGAAGGGGAATCCCCTTCCATTAGGACTTGAGGTAGCAAGTCCTTTTCCGGGGTTACTTCCCTTCTTCTTTTAATGCCACTAGGACCAGCTTGAGAGTCACTGGACCTCTGTCGCACAACATATCTGTCCATAGAGGCCGGTACCTCCTGTTCCTTTATGACTTTTCTAAAGTGGTTCACAACATTGTCATTGTAATAGTCACCAGCACGGCTTGCAATAGCTATGTGAGGGTGATTTTCATCAGAAAAGGTTTGCACTTCAAGCCACTTAGCACACATTTCCATTTCTTTGAGGTAGGCAACTTTTTCAATTTCTGAAGGAGTTTCCTCAGGTGTGGCCTCTTGCTGTTGAAGATGATCTTGCAGCTCATCAGTGGTTAGTTCGTCATTGTCCTCCTCCACCAACTCTTCCACATCCTCCCCACTAACTTCCAACCCCAAGGACTTCCCCAATGCCACAATTGATTCCACAACTGGCATACACTTCTCAAGGTTAGCCTCAAATCCTTCAAAATCCCTTTTGTCTACACATTCTGGCCACAGTTTCTTCCAAGCATTGTTCAAGGTCCTCTTAGTCACTCCCTCCCAAGCCTTACCTATAATGTTTACTCAATTGAGGATATTAAAGTGATCTCTCCAAAACTCTCTTCGAGTCGATTGAGTTTCTGTGGTCACTACAAAGCACTTTTGAAACATCGCTTTTGTGTAGGGTTTTTTGAAGTTTGAAATGACCTGCTGGTCCATGGGCTGCAGGAGAGGAGTGGTATTAGGAGGCAAAAACTTGACCTTAATGAAGCTCATGTCCCCAGAAAGTCATTCTGCCAAGTCTGAAGGATGACCAGGAGCATTGTCTAATACCAGGAGGCACTTTAGGTCCAATTTATTTTCCAGGAGGTAATTTTTCACAGTGGGGGCAAATGCATGGTGTAACCAGTCATAGAAAAGGTCTCTAGTGACCCATGCCTTAGTGTTTGCCCTCCACATCACACACAAATTAGCCTTGAGGACATTGTTTCTCCTGAACACTCTGGGAGTTTCAGAGTGATACACCAATAAAGGCTTCACTTTGCAATCACCACTAGTTAACACACATGAAGAGAGTAAGCCTGTCTTTCATAGGCTTATGTCCTGGGAGTGCCTTTTCCTTCTGAGTAATGTAGGTCCTGTTTGGCATTTTCTTCCAAAACAGGCCTGTTTCGTCGCAATGAAACACTTGTTCAGGTTTAAATTCTTCACTGTCTATGTAATCCTTGAATTCCTTCACATATTTTTCAGCCGCTTTTTGGTCCGAACTGGCAGCCTCACCATGCCTTATCACACTATGTATGCCACTACGATTCTTAAATCTCTGAAACCAACCTTTGCTGGCCTTAAATTCACTCACATCACCACTAGTTGCAGGCATTTTTCTAATTAAATCCTCATGCAACTTCCTAGCCTTTTCACATATGATTGCTTGAGAGATGCTATCTCCTGCTATCTGTTTTTTGTTTATCCACACCAATAACAGTCTCTCAACATCTTCTATCAATTGCGATGGTAGAGGGTGGTAGTGATGGTGGTAGAGGTTGTGATGGTGATAGAGGGTGGTAGTGGTTGTGATGGTGGTAGAGGGTGGTAGTGATGGTGGTAGAGGGTGGTAGTGGTTGTGATGGTGGTAGAGGGTGGTAGTGGTTGTGATGGTGGTAGAGGGTGGTAGTGGTCGTGATGGTGGTAGAGGGTGGTAGTAATGGAGATTTGTGCAATGTGGAGTAAGATGGAAAAATTTGTGACATTAAAAAACAAAGAAGGGAAGTGACCCTGGGTAAGGACTTGGTACCTAAAGTCCTTATGGAAGGGGATTCCCCTTCCAAACAATTGTAAACTCCATCCTCTGCCCTCCTCCCATCTCATCACTCATCAAATACTTCTTCAATAAAGGTAAGTGTCATTTTATTAATTATTAATGTATTTATTCTGCATGTCTCATTGTTTTCTGTGTAGGGAAATGTATATTTCATGTAAAAAATGATTTTGTTTAATAGTTTTGGGTGTTTGGAATGGATTAATTGGATTTCCATTATTTCTTATGGGGAAAATTAATTTGGATAACGGTAGAATCTGTTAAAGACCAGCTCTCTGGAACGGATTAATGTCGTTAACCGAAGGTCCACTGTACCTGGAAAGTGCTGGAAAACCTGGTCCCAAATCTGCACACTGCCATGACAACATACTGGAGTGAGAGATATGGGAGGAAGTGCAAAATAAATCCAGTGAGGAGTAAGGGTGTGGTGAGAACAATAAGGGAACACTGTATCAACATTTGGGGCCCAAACTATTCAATATCTTACCTGAAGATATCAGAAACACAGCTGGAACAAGTGTAGAAGCCTTCAAGAGGAATCTAGACAAGTGTCTTCATCAGGTGCCAGATCAACCAGGCTGTGATGGATTTGTGGGGCAGCGGGCCTCCAGCAGCAAAAGCCTGGTTGACCAGGCAAACACCAGACGAGCCTGACCCATGGCCGGACACTGAGAGTAGTGAAACTCTTGCAGTTCTTCAGAGGTATATCAAAGGTAAACCACAAATGCAGGTTTTTACAGATGAATCTTACACCAGCTGAGTTGTAGCAAGTTTTCGGTCAAGTTAACAGTACTTTTTACCATAATGTAGTATGTAATGTGTCAAGTTTCTTTTAATGCAATTTTTTTTTTTTCAGATCAAACTGGTGCTGCAGCCACTGGTGTCATCCACTGCTAAGCCCCTAAAATGTCGGATGACATGCACATGGGCAGGAACGATTTCATGGGAACAGATGGGCGTCCAGTTGGTGTCGGCAACTTCTTGAAAAGTGTGAGCATAAATAATCAGGATCGTCTGGGCCACAGAAGACCCAGCCATGAAACCTTTGATTACAGGCATGGGTTTGCCAGGGGCCCACCTTTCCCAGGAATGGGTATTATTATTCAAGGGCAGCCAGCTCCTCAGTTTGCTGGAGCACCAGTTTTATGTAGGCCATCTATTCCTGATGTGTCCCATGCGCCTCCTATACAGCGTTTGCCACCACCTGGCCCTATATTACATCCTCCCCCTCCTATTACACATTCCCCTATTCTACCTCCACCTCATTCACACTTACCCATGCCTCATCAGGGTCCTCATCCTCATCTATCCAATTTGACCATGCCACCAAGTAACCCATATTCAGTTCCACCTCCTACCGAGGTTAAAGCTCGTCCTCCTCTTTGTCATGGTATGCAAAAGGTAGAATCCGCTATGCATCCTCCATTACCCAGAGGTCCAAGACCAACACAGTCTAGACTCTGTGCACCACCACCACTCCCTGGCACACAAACATCACGACCACCACCTCTTCCTCCCAATAATTTTACGGTACAACCCCCACTTCCTCCTCTACCTCCTCTGCCACCTTCACCAAAGGTTGAACCTTCAAAACCTCCTCCGCCAAATGACCCACCTCCATCTAGCCCTGTCAAGAAATCCTCTTTGCCCTCTGCACCTCCAAAATTTTCGAAAAGTGTATCGGTTACCAAGTCATCAAATTCAACACAATCAGGAGCTCCAAGCACCTCAAAACATTCTGGAACCAAAAGATTATTTTCTGATACTCAAGATATTGAACAAGCTAAACCCATCCCAAGTATTGTTTCATCTCGTCCCTCCGTGAAGCCTGCTGCCGTCCCCTCTGCTAATAACAGTAATAATAGGATTCCTTGTGTTTCAGGGGCACCTATTGTTGTCTCATATAGCAGTGTTCAAGCTTCCACACCTCCCCCACCTCCACTTCCTCCCTCAGATACTGTTCATCTACCTATTTCTTCCCGTGTGTGTCAAGCAGCAGTCGAGGAGGAACCATATGATCCCGAAGATGCTACATTTTCTCCAGCCTCAAGTCTTGGTTCTCCATCAAGAGAAGAAAGTCCAGAAGACTCTCTTATCAATAAATATGTGAGGCAGCCAAATAAGTTAAACTCTTCTGATAGTTTCTCCAGTTCATTGAAAACCCCAGAAAGAATCAGAAATGAAAACAAAAAGAAAAAAGTTTCTTTCTCTAAAGATGTGTCATTTTCTTCAAAAATTAACAAGACTCCAACTGATTCCCCAGCTAGACCAAATTTAGATACTAGATTGAAGATTATGTTTGGGACAGTAGAGGAAGATGCTTCTAAAAAGCATAAGAAGTCTTTGACTCAGTTACTATCACCAAACACAGTTTCGGAGAAAGAACAGGAAGAGCTTGAGAGACCACTGTCTCCTACCCCATCTCCTTACTTGTCTAGACATATGTACCTTTATTGGCATAAGGAAACCCTCAAGGCAAGAAAGGCATCTAAGTTGTCCAGTGTTGATTTTGTAAATTCTAATACTAGCACTCAAAATACTGAGACTCCTCTAAATGGACAAATTTTATTGTCGATTTCCCCACTCAAGGGAATGCCACCACTTCCGAAAAACCTTCCCACAGTTCCTCCTCCAAACTACAGGAGTTCTTTAACAGAACCTTTGTTGCTAAAAGAGGGTAGTTTGAAAGCAGAGCTTATTTTGAAAAGTATTAATCGTATGCATCCCTATAAAATTATTGATTCTAAGGGCAATATTGTGAAAAGTTCACTGGACTCTGAGTTAGAATTAACGAGTGAGGCTATGCCTATGGAGACAAGTGAGGAAAAAATATCAGATATGTTTGACCTTGAAAGTTCCAGTTGTCATGAAAATGTAACAGTTAATCTTGTAATGGAAAAAATTATTGAAGAGCTCAAACTGGTTATTCGAGAAGAGCTAACAAAAGAAATCTTAGATAAAAAGTTTAAATTGTGCCTTGACAAGGATAAAAAATGTTAGGATAAAGATAGTATTCCCACATTAGTACAAACCATTACAGAAAAGAATCTGCTCCACAATATTTTATAAATAGTTTAGCTACAATGCCCTTTCCTACATGCTGATTCTTCTATTTGATAATGATCATAATAATTTTATGCATTACACAGAGGCTTGATGTAAATATGAAAATGTATTGTGTAAGTATGTGAACCAAGTCAAAATTTTGAAGTGTTGGAGTCTCTCTCCTTTATAATATCTGCACCCTGTAAACTGGAAATGGATTCAGATTTTTCACTATACTTTCAGGTAATAGTATTACTTCTCAGTGGTAAGGTTGCTCTGTTATTTGCTGGAAATTTCTTCAACATAATTTTCATCCCATCATCTCGACAACACTGTAAGTTTGGTTATGTCAATATCAGTATTGATAGCAACTAATGTTTTGTATTTTGGAGCAGTTAGTTATGGTTGTATGATGCATCCTGTGAACTGAAAAAATGTACTCACTTAACAGAAGCAGATGGAAAATACTTTGTAATGTTTTTATTTATGTAAATAGTAAACATTCATAAATATCAAACTTCATTTTTTATTGCTGAGATTAAATCTGTTTTAATGTTATGTTGATATTGCAGTTGATTGTATCAGCAGCTGCACCTTAAGTCACACACACACTGTTGAGCTGGTTATGAACTCAGTATTCATATATATATCTTTTTTTTTATTTTTAATTTTTGTAGTTAATTATATGTTTGCATTTTTTTTCACTTTGTGCTCTCATTTTGACTTAATATTTCTGACACTCTACTTGGTTAGTTTCTGTATATACAGAAATTTCATTTGCAAATTTACTTTTTATTTTAAGTAATAAAATTTGTATATACTATATATAATTCTTTGAATATCAGTCAGGCTAGCATACTTGCCAGCTAAACACAAAATTTAGTAAATTCATCAAAAATATCAAATATTTCAACTAGTACTCTGTACTTGAAGAAATGCATTAGGAAGGCTTTGTTGATCTTTTTCACATGTAACTTACTGATTTGTAACCATTATGTCTGAAAGGTTTAAATTTTGGTAAGATATCATTATTAAAGCCTGTTGTTAAGACTCTTGTTTTTCTTTGTATATTTTAATATTTATTACTATGAATATGTATGAAGATTCAACTGGACTACTGATTCTAGTTTGCAGTTTATAACCTAACTACCATGAGAAGGATTTGAATCTTTGCTCACATTTTTATCAGCCTCACTTGATTGTCGAACTGGTAAAAATGTCAGAGGGAGCTCAAATTCTTGAAGTGGAAGTGGGGTGCTACAAATGAAAAATAGTAATTTTACACACACACAACACACACCCCCACACACACACACACACACACACACACACACACACCACACACACACACACACACACTACACACAGCACATCACACGACACACACACGGACACACACACACACACGCACACAGCACCACTCGCACACACACGCACACACACCACACACATGCACACATCACACACACGCACACATCACACACACTCAACACATGCACACACACACACACACTCACACACACACACACACACACTCACACTCACACACACACTCACACACTCACACACTCTCATCCATCACTACTCACACCTACACATCACACACTCACACCCTCACCCTCCCACTCACTCTCTCTCTCTCTCTCTCTCTCTCTACAGCTCTAGGGCCCTGCTTTACGGCAATTTCAGATTATGACCAAAACTCGCTATATGGCTCCCCCGTCTTTCTAATATGGCGCGCCCCACCTGGTTTGTTTACATTCTCCATGAGCACATCTCTATTATGTCTGGAAACTTTCCAAATTTCAAGTGTTTTAAAGTTATTGTATATTTTGTATTTACTCAGATAATTATACTTATCTGTACCCGTATCTGAATATACTTACACAGTGTGCTGGCATGCAGATACACATTAAAATTACTAAAAGGCTCTCTACTCTTGACGCCATATTAATAATAATAATAATCTCTTGGGCGCATTAAATGTCATATATTATGTTAATATAGACATTTCCACTAATCTATCTACGATATTTTTTCAAAATTGTATAATATACATGCTACGTAACATAAACATGATAAATACACCCCTCAGTAGAATAAATTAACATCAATATGAGATGTGGTAGCCAGGCTACTAGTAGGAGTGATGGCAAGAATAACATTTTCTCTAGTCCACCATCAGAGAAAATGTGTACACTATTATATTACTGGGGGTAGCTAGAAAATTTTTGCTATCGTATGCCTTCACTCAGGGTGTCATTTCTTCTAAAAATGGTGTTACATGAGAATGGGAGTGTTCCTCTTTGTTTATTCTACTGTATCAACACAGAGATAACTTGTATACAGTGTAAAATGTTTGTATTATGGTATACCAAAACCAGATGCATCTGTTGTTTACATACTCTGCATATCTATCTCTCTCTTTATCTCTCTATCTCTATCTCTATCTCTCTCTATCTATATCTCTCTCTATCTATATCTCTCTCTATCTATATCTCTCTCTATCTATATCTCTCTCTATATCTCTCTCTATATCTCTCCCTATCTCTCTATCTCTATCTCTCTCTATCTCTATCTCTATATCTCTCTATCTCTCTCTATCTATATCTCTATCTCTATCTATATCTCTCTCTATATCTCTCTCTATATCTCTCCCTATCTGTCTATCTCTCTCTCTCTCTCTCTTCTCTCTATCTCATCTCTTATCTCTATCTCTCTTTCTCTCTCTCTCTCTCTCTCGTTTATTCGTTTTATCTCGTTTACTCACCTCTAACCCTACATTAAGACTACATATATTTTAAGGTAATTAATGAATGTACTGTATATGTATTTTATTGGTCTGGGGCGCTTTAAATGTTGTAGTATATTACGTGTGAGTGGGATGGGTGGGCTGACTCGGCTGGCTACCATACCTCCCACACCTGACTTCCTACAAATGAATACGACTCAC